>CAJRST010011112.1:13530954-13685774 GCA_907169785.1 Menidia menidia | reverse complement strand
CCTAATTTTCTAACAAGACCTCAGCAGTGAGCAGAGATAAACCAAAACCCTGGAGGGGCCTGGAGGAAGAAGCAACACAAATAACCACACCAACAATACAGGGATTTGGAGGAGCTGGAAGGAGCTGTGGGCATTGTCTGGCTTTAGTTAGCTACTTTCTGATTCTTCTTAAACTGTTCCTTGGGTGTGGATGACATTTCTCAGAACAGAGATTGGGGAAAAACACTTCAAATGTTTCTGTAAAGTTTTGCTCCGTCTCTCTTTTGTTTAAAGTTTAAATCTCCTCTTCCCTCAGGAAGGAAAGGCAAGAAAGAAACGGAGAAGAGACTTTGACTAAAGCGAAGTGAGATGAGAGAGGGATCGGAAGAGACAGCAAGATGTAAAAGAAAAGCAGAGATGGGCAGAGAGCATTGTGGAAGCACCGGGTGGCTCAAAAGCTTTACTTCATGTTCTTTTGATGTGGAAAAATAACCCGACAGTGACACTATGACGTAGGTCGCGTGCTCAATTGTCTTCTTACACAAAAGTAACCCCATACACATGATGTCATTGGTACAAAGGCAAAACATACAGCTTAATATAACTTACAGATGGCCACTTGCCACACATTGCATACCATGAGGTATACTTCACTAAGCGGGCAACAAAGTTGAGATCGTGTGCAGCTGCTGCGGTTAAAAACTATTTACTTAAAGTAGATGTCCAAGCATGAATGTGCAATTTATCATAAATATGTGCAGCTGAGCTGCCACATTTACTGCCACTCAAACAGTAAAAGCAATAGCATGTTTCGTATATTACTGTGGAAAGGAATTACCAAGTGATGTCATCTGTTTCATTTATTTGAAATTCTATGTATCATAGAGGATCCAAGTTCTTCTTTCTATGTATAAATATTGAACAGTATGTGCTCAAAGCATTGTAACTTCATGTATATCACTAAATTATTAATAAAGTAAGTGGTGGTCTGCTTTACCATCTCAAAATAACCTTGATACCAAAGAAGATGATAAAAAAAAAAAATGTGCCGCAAAGAAACGACTGAGGGAGATTTTGTAAAGATAAAAAATACAGTGATTGGGCGTATGAATGACTTTTCCCGCTTTTCTGAACACTCCAACTGCCAAAATATGAGACATGGTCCAAGAGAGTGATAGAATATACAGAAAATCTGCCAAGAACACTGCATATGGAGACACAGTGTCCATCCACACTTCTACAATAACTGTCAAACTGATATTCATTGCCAATGTGTGTGTTTGTGTGTGTGTGTGTGTGTGTTGGCTGCCCTTCCTGAAAGGCCCTTGTATGCATGTACTGTCCAGGCCACAGACACTTGTCCCTCAGTAAGTCATGTGGATGGGTGTGTATGAGGGTGTGTTTTCCCCCAGTGCTGGCACACTGGCTGAGCCACATGTCAACAGTCACTGAGCCAGTTTCTGTTCAGAAAACCGTTACTGCACCACAAGACCAGCTGTGCCTCTGGGATTTAATGAGGACAGCAACAGACTAAATAAAATAGGAGAAAATAAAAAGCAGATACGTATAATCAAGGAGAGACCAATTCTGAAATGAACCACATGTGCACCATTAAGGTCTTTTGATAGACCTCACGAGGGGAGGCCTCTTCAGGAGTAACTCCTGGGCCTAGTTTGAATTATTCCGATTACATGAAAGATAATCTGTGCTTCAGATGTGACCTCATTATAAGAATGTTAAAAAAAAAGCCACATGAAAATATTCATTAACAAAAATGTTACAATGCAGAATATATATACATACACCATTTGATAATGTTGTATAATGTTTGATAATGGACGCCGACATCACAAAGCAGGTCTGGCAGTCGAAGAGTCAGACATTTGTGTTGACCTCTCGGAAAAGAGTTCTATATATGACAAACTGACTTTACAGCCTTGTCAAAACCATGTTAACTGATATACTTTTTGTGGATATGAAAATAAATAAAAAGTATGGCAGAATGCAAGAAAGTATCTCAAAGTTTAGAGGAGTGATGCCTCTGGAGTAAATCCAAAGTCGTTGTTTTTTTAACCTGAATCAACAATGAATTCAAATGAGAACAATGAAGACTAGAAAGTGTACTGAGCCAAAGGGCTCAAAGAAACAGAGCTCTCATACAGATACAAATAGTTTGTGTGGGAGGGAATCAATGAATATGAAGTGTAGCTAAAACATGCTACAAACAAGAGCACAAAACAAGTCAGTAGGTCTCTACTTTTATAACTGCACTCCTGAGCCACAATATAAGCACTCACAATAAAAACTGACTTTCACTCAGTGGTTGTTGAGACACTGTAGAATAATCACCATTCAAAAGAACTAAAAGCTGAATCAACTGACCTCCATATCTTCCCATTTAATTTCCAGCCTCTCTGGAAAGAACTTTTTTGAAAAACTAATATTTATTAAGAATCATCCTTCCAGCTCTCATTCAGAGCACAAAATGGCTCAAACAAACGAGCAGCAACAGATTATAGCCTTTTATTAAAGTAAAAAATAAATCAATAAAAAGAACCACTCACTATATAAACTCTAAAGTATGTTACACATTTTACTTTCATTCAAATCCAGAAGCAACTTTTTTAGCTTAAAAACACTGCAACCATATTATTTCATTCAGTACAAAGAAATATATCTATAAAGATAACAAGCATCGTATAAAGCAATGCCCCATTCTGACTTTTAAAAGTTAACTGTTTGTCTTTTGATCACATTAAACGGGCACCTTTACTTTTGACTTACTCAGATCTTTTCACCTCATTTGGATGCTGAATCCACGGGTTTTTGTATTCTTCTATACAATGATGTAAGAATTAACAGATGTCATCATTTTCATTGCTCTGCACAGGAGATATTTTTAAGCTCGTAGTTTAAGCCATTTTTCTGCTTTTGCCCAAGAAAGAGGTGTGGATGTTAAGCGAGACAAGCTTGAACAAGAAGAAAAACAACTACTTTAAATGCAAAAATGTAAACCCTGACATTTTGTTGTTAAATTTGCAATGCAGCTTTCCAGAGAAGAAAAACAGCAGACCCAGCCCTCTGTCTGGCTTATGAAGAAACAATACCTCCAATTATGTGTAAAGAAAAAAAAACTCAGTACTCTGCTGTTGCAGTTTAACATATTTATATAAGACTTCAAAGTTTGAGCAACATTTTCTTTGAATCAGTTCTTCAAAATCATTGAGTATGAACTCGCCGTAAAATTAAGTATCTGTTATTTATATGAGGTTTTCACCCACGTTTCTTCGATTTACAGTTTTTGGAACTTTTTGCTGCAAAAATCTGCCATCTTGACTTAAGGTGGTATAGAAAAAAAAACTGCTCTAATGCTGATAGCACGTAATGCATTAAAAACACCTTATGGACATGTTTACAAGGTTAGACACAGAGGGAGATTTAACAGATCACTCCACACCCTCTGAGAACTGTGATTAATTACTCTGCCAGCTGTCTTTTCTATACTGGAACCCTGATAACCAATCGAGTCTTCTAATTCCACCCACTTTCCTCTTACCTGTATTTTCTGATCCTCTATGTTCTTCCCTTTTTCTTCAATAACACAAGTTTTTGTTTAACAATAGTTAGTCACTATACTCTCACCCGTGTGTTCAATTTCCACCTTTGACTTCCTCCTTTCTACATTTCTTTTTGAAGGTGAAAAAAAGGCTGAGTCTGTAGATCATTTTGTAAAATAACAGTGTGATATATTATCCACAAACATGCACACAAATATACTCTGAATGTGTGAAATATGCCTTTTCAGCATAGTATTGCCCTTATTCTTTAGCCATTTAGAAAGCGCTGTTGAAATGAATCAAAGTAAATTGCTTACACATAATCTTGTCAGCAAGATTGAGTCTGAGTAAAATGAGTAAAATAGGCCAGGTTTATTATAAGACTGAGGCTGAATAAGTTGCAGTGCCTTATAGATTTCACAGTGTGTGCACCTCTGTACCCATTACACACAATAAACTGTAGGTAAATTAGTTTTTGTTGCCTTTCTGCATTCTTGTCTCCCTGCGTGTTATGCCCTTGTTTTTACTAAGCCTACAGTACAGTAAATTACGTCATGTCTACAGCAGGAAAACAGGCAACCAAAATGCTATTTTACAACACGTTAAATCCCCCTTTTCACAGTTTTCTACAGAATTACAATGTACTCTTTCACAGCGGCCATAACTTCTGTGTGAGTAAATGTGCATGCACACGTGCAAAAGGCCGACGTAAGCTGAGGAGGTAAAAAGTTACCATGGTGATTATAGTAATTATGGTTTCAGGTTTTTGCATATTCGCTCTGATGGACCAGCGTATTACCAGTCAGTTTTGGCACAAAAATAGAGTCTTGTGAAAAGAAAAGAGTTACTGTTGGGGTGGGTCGAAGGAGGGGTTGGACTGATGGAGCAAGAAAAAGTCAAAAGGAGAGGGTAGCCAGCTCACAAACAGGAAGATGAGAGAAAGAGAACAAGAGAGGAAAAGCAAAAAGAGTAGCAAAGAAAGAGAGTATGTAGCTGTGAAAGATAGGAAGAAGAGAAAGACTAATCCTTCAGGCAGCTTCCCAGTACCACTCAGCCCACTTGCTCCCTCCTCCTCCCGTCTTTATTATCAACCAGGAGTAGAATGGGCTTTTACAGTGAGGCTTTCTTTCATTTCAAAAAGGAATGCTAATGTCAAATTCACTCTCCTCTCTCTTAAAAATAAAACAAAAGAAATTAAAACACCTTCCTCTCTTCTTTCTCTTCTGCCCCAGCTTACTCTGGGACAATATTCTTCATTGCTTCGTCTTTCAAACTTGTCACTTTAACCCACCGCCGCCCCTTATCCCCTTATTCTTCCTCTTTCACGCTCTTCAAACACTCTAAAATACAGAAAATCATATGCTTTCAGTCGAAACAAAAAGAACCCAGGCCTCGGCCTGGACCTCCTGTTGCAGCATGTCTTCTTCTCTCAATGGCAGCTTAATTACATATTCATGGTGACACAAATAAGACTCTCTTGCCCCGACACACAAACAGGCCACGCTGCCAAAACACCCAACGCCCATCTGCTGGTCGTGTGTCTGTCCTCAAGGAATTCTACTCTTAAAAGAGTGCGCACGTATCTCATGAGCCATTTGGGGTTTCGGGAGTGACAACTGTGAAATACAGTGGCTCCAAAATGTAAACCAGCAGACGACTGATGGCGATTATACTCTAAAGAGTATACTAATGTCTCAAATTTGCAGGCTGTCTCAAGCATGAATGCAGTGATTAAAAACAAAAACACGGACACAGACGCAGCAGACGGTTGCTTTGGCATGAATCCAATAGAGGTGTCAAAGACAAGAGGCAGGAGTTTAAGATGAAGTGGCAGAAGTTGCTTCCACACAAAGAGAAGAAAGGGCCTCCTCTCATCGCACGTCTCCAATGAACACAGCCTGCTGCTTGTTGTTTTTGAGTCAAATAAACCAACCTGAGGTATTTACTGTAGGTTTTACAGCATCAAATAAAAAGAATATATAGAGCATGAAAAGCCTAAGCAGCCCGCTGTGGACAGAGGAGAGGCCTTAAAACAATGATACAGGGGTGGATTTCAAAGGAGAGCAGCTGGCATGGCACAGAGTTCCATTTCTCTACCTGTCTTCCTCCTTCTCTCCTTTCCTTTCAGTTTCATCTATCTGCATTGGACCTGTGAGGGTGTGTGTGTGTGTGTGTGTGTGTGTGTGTAGCCAAACCCCCTTCCTCTAGCTGACTGATGAGGTTCTGGGACCAAACACAAGCACAAAAAAAAACTAAATGTCCCACTGCTCATGGGCCCAGACTTCTGTAGAACAACAATCTGTCCACTGTTTTGGCCACACTGGCTAAACACTGTAAATCTAAGAGAAGAAAGAGAAAAGAGTGGCAACGAATGGAAAAAAAAAGGAAGGAAATGTTTTGGGCTTTTTTTTTTTAGGGCTAAATGAAAGAATGCATTAAGAATGTCCAAGAAAACAGATGGAATAGACAAAAGACACACCAGAGAATATGAGAATAGAGTCACAGAGGGAAATGCAGATGGATGACACAAAAGGGGAACTGAGCCGATGGACAAAAATCTGTAGCCTGGCACTCTGTGGCAGCAACTCACTGAGTCCAACTGTTTCCTGAAGGGATCAAAGATGAACATTTTATTCTAAAGACAAGCTGCTAAATCAAGTTCACACCCACTTTTGCATTCAAAGTTGTTGTTTTTTTGTTTGTTTTTTGTTGTTACTATTTTAACGTGATTTATTTTTTCAGAATAGTTAATATTTCTGACCTTTTTTGTCGACAGTGTAGCAGATTAATCTTACGATTAAGAAAAGACAACTTAAATAGGCCCATAATTTTTGCACTGCTGGACTGCAAGGGGACCAGTGGGAACTATATAGTAGGCCATTGATTGGGAACAAATGGTGTTTTCTCACCACCACAGCCCCACACACAGAGATACACACAGGAACACACACACACAGCTAAACTAAAACAAAAAGCCTTGAAACGAGAGCTCCAAATGAGGCCTTAGGTTTCGCAGGCCATGAAAAATTCATAATTCCAGATCTTTACATGAAACTCTAGAAGGAATTGGGGCTAACAGCATGAGAAGCTGAGAATCAGTTTCACAGCGTTTTGCAGTTTCTTTTCCTTCCTCTCTCCAAATACTCTTTGAGAAAACATGTGCGCTCACAGACACAGTCGCACAAAGGCATACACAGGTATGGGCTATTACGTTTCATCCTGGGTTTCCCCCTTGAGAAGAGTGAGAGATAGTAAACTGCGAAAGTGGAATGATGCGGTTTGGAGCCGGCCTTTTGAAAACCGTACTTGTTCAAAAGAGGCATTTCTTCTTCCTGAAAAAGAAAAACAGAACTGCAGAGTTCTCTGCCGGTACACAAACCCCTGGACAGAATTTTTTTATTCTGGAAATAGGCTGAGCAGTAGGTTTTTATGTATGGTGTATTGAATATGTTGCAGAGTTGTCGGTGGAGAGATCCAGAGTTGTTACTGGTACAACATAAAGTGGCCTCAGTGAATGGATGGGTGAGGCCACAGGCACAGAGGGAGGGGGGAAAAAGGTCAGTAAAATCCATTCAGCAGTTAACAGAGGACAAGAATTAAAGAATAGAGATACAAAAGTGAAAAGGTGGGTGGAGAAATGTCTCATCACTGGTCACACTTAAAGTGAGGATCTATGAAATGCACGGATGAATAAGCAAGGACAGGATTTTTTTTTTTTTTCTCCGAAACGGGGCTGAAAGGTCGAGGGAAATCTGCCATCGCTAGGCTGCTGCTAGCAGCAGGAGGGTCCTCCACACAAAACAACCCGAGACACAGTCAAAGACTTCCTTTCACACACTCCCTCGAGCACCCATCCGTGCGCACACACCATGCACGCAGCGCAGTCGCACACACACACAACGCACAGAACGCAGACAGAATGCAGCATTGTTTGGCTGCAGAAATATCTTGCTGTGTGTGCATGTGTGCATGTGGCAGTCAGTCAGCTCGTCAAGTCCTAGTGGAGTGATCAAAGCTCATACAAACCACCCAGAGAGATCTCCCTTCTTTATCCATTCATCCTTTCCCTCTTTCAGTCAGTCTATCTCACCCTTTTGCCTCCGATGCAAGAAACATCATCATATTTACCGCAGAAAAATCTGCTAGGCCAATTGCACTACATTTGCCGGAGCATTACAGCCAATCAAAGCAGCCTATTTAGTTCCAATAATTCCCAGCTGTCCCCCTACAAGCACTGAACCCTGGATGGCTGCGCTACACCATGAGACAGGACAAGAGCATAATGGCAGACAGCATGGGAGCTCTGGCAGTGTCATTGTGCCGAGTGTGCACACATACATACATACACACATGCAACAAAACACCATTTGAGCTCTGTTGGGAGCTCTTGGATAGTGCCAAGTTCACACACAAACACAAACTCCACAGGAGGTCCCCGGGACAATGCCCAAACTGCCAAGTTCATAAATGAACACAAACACCTCAAAAGAGCCCTCTCAGCACAACAGTCATCATAACACTCACACACATGTGCATGCACACCAACATTCAGCTCTGCAGACTCAAAAGGTTCAACATCTACATATTTACTGAGCGCTTCCCTTCAAATCAAATTTCCTTACATTTTATGCTAGACTACAGGGCGTTCCAGAGGGAAAAAAACACAACAATAAGGAGACCCCAGCTATGAAACCTTTGAACCTGAATGGCAAAAAAATAAAGCAGACGGAGGCAAAAACATTTTCAACCTGCACCCCTATATGAGCTGCGTTTTCCAGCCATGCTACAGCTTAGTCATCAAAATAAATAAGAGGGACTTTTCTGGCTGAGTGTAGTGATCTCGACACCCATTCACAAAAGAGCAAATGTAAAGGGGGGCAGCTAATGGCTTTTTAATAGTCTTAACTGCTCTAGGGCGGAGCGTGATTTGAAGACGGACACATGCACTTAAGCTGGCATGAGTGGATCTCAACTAACACTCCTCCTCTCATTGTATGAGCACATGTCAGGTCTATACAGAAGCACGCCCGCCACAGTGCCATACTGTTTCTATGAGGCCAGGACAAATACACAAACATGCCTAATTAATTGACTTAAAGCTTAAGGGAGAGCTAATGAAGAGTAGTGGCTGTAACCCACTGTTTAAGAGACAAGACCCCTCAACATGGTTGCGAAACAAGCATCCGACAAAAGTCTCTGCAATTCATCACTAGACTTTATCCACAGCAGAACCAGTAATGCTTACACAAATACTGTTATTCTGAATGAATTTTAGGAGCCCGAAACAGAAATAACTGAACAAATGTGATGTACAAAGAAACAGAAATATATCCTAAAACTCAAATGGTTTCATTTCGGATTGAACCACAGTTCTCCGCCTGCATGGATAAAGAACCTGTTCTTTCCTCTGATGCAAACATCGGATCAAACCAAGAAGGCGCAGCCCTCTCCCCTTAAGTTAACATGGCTAGTGTTTGTGTGCTTTGTCTTATCCACTCATTCCTCGGACACCAAAAGACCACTTCAGAGACAAGATCAAAGTTCCCAAGAGAAGAAAAAAGACAAGAACAAGTAAATTTAGCAGAAAACATTGTAAAAGAGTTTGCAAAATGAAAAAAGGCTGCACTTTTAAGGAGTGTGAAAACACCGTCACTTGCCTCAAACAGATCAACAGAACGAGCCCCAACTATCAGACTCCTTTTCACAGATCAAGCTGAGCTGAGTGTTGGTGCCATGCATCAGAGGTGGGTGAAGCCCCACTCCAAATCTGTCGCTAAATTGCAATGTATTGATTTACAAGTGAACCGGTAGAGAACATTTATAATGAATATTGGAGGCTGTTGTTCCGAAATGTTGTTCCCCAGGGCAACGAGACAAAGGTAGCAGCAACATCATGTCCAATTACTTCCCATATTCAGCGCTAAAGCCCTCAGCCAATTTGTAATGTCAATACCAATTTATAGACTACATCCTGGTGTGGAGAGGGCGGATTGCCGTGAGCTTTTCTTTAACAGGCTTTCAAGTGGAATATTACTGTTATATCAAACCAGAGGATAAAATCAATCGTGACAAGCTATGATAAGGTCAAGCTTTCACAGGCCAAACCGAGAAAATTGGACGAATTAAGCAGCTTGTGAGCACAACAGACGGTTTGTCCATTAATCCTTCTGGACGAAAATTAACAAGGCACAACTTCTACGTGAGGTCAGTGAGAGTATGAAAGGCAGCAATACGTCCGAATAGATGACTTTTCTCTCATTCTCTCGACGAAAAGAGGCCTATACTGGCCGAGCTGTGCGCAAGGGGGATAATAAAATGCTTAAATGGCAGAAAGTTATGCCGCTTTATTCGTTCAGTGTGTGACCTGCTGCAAAACGCCAGCCGTGGCGCGTTATCTCCTCAGAAATATCGCTTCAATATCCCCGTTATGGTCCACTCGGGGCGGACAGGGGGATCCAGCTGTACGGTGCCAGGACATTTTCACAGCCAAACGTCCCCCCCCCAACCCCTTTCATTTATGTAACATCTAATCACTGTAAGGGCCGTTGTCGTTTCGGAATCGCCGGAGAGGTTTTGGCAGGCGTGTGCGCGCGTCTCCAGCCACTTGTGAAGAAGAGTTCCATCCACCGGAGCGGCAAGCTGGGGCTTTGCAAGGTGCTCTGCAAGGAGACGGAGCGTGCGTTCTGAGCTCGTCTCCTCAGAGTTTTCCCCTTACAAAACGCAGACATCTCGGAGTGGATGGAAAACATTTTGCTTATTAAACAGTACCCGTGCGCAAAATAAGAAAAAATATAACCATTGCAATGACCTGCTCGTCCGAAGACGCTTGTACTCCCATGTGGATTTTTCTGCCTGCTAGGACAAGTGGAGTGCACATTTTCGCACGTTTTTTCTGTGTTTTGAGTCAACGATGAGCCATTATTTGCAGTTTAACTAAAATGTATCAGTCGTTTTTCGTTAAAAAAAAACTGCTTCAACAGTAGACTTCAAGCAGAAAATGCGAATATAATCTAGTTTACCTCTAAAGAGGTGATCTAGTTTACTTCTAAAGACGCCGACCTTATAGCCACCTACTCAGTGGCATAAAGTCAATTTAAATTGAATCAGACAGAAAGGAGTAGCTCCGGTGCGGTGAGCTACTTCTGGCGCTCAGCTGGAACTAATTCGCATGCTGTCACCTCCTCAGAAGCCCAACGCACTGTGCTCATCCTCACCTCAAAGCGTGGAAGGTGCAGTTAAAGGCTCTGAAACAGGACGCACTCTCCCGTCTTACCTTGAGTAACTCCTGGGTGTAGAAGCACCAGCAGAACGAGGATCCCCGGCGCGGCGCACATTTTGAACCGAGCTGGTCCCCCGAGTGCTTCTCCACTTCTTCAGTCCACTTAAAACCCTTTACAGACGAGGCGCTGCGCACATGAACACACCAAACTCCTCCACGATGGGGACACGAGAACCTCCTCACCCCCCCCAGTCCAACGCGGAATCTGCTGATGGAGTCCAAACTCAAGGGGGTGTAGGTGCGAAAGCCTCCAGTCCCGATACGCGTCCGTCTCAGAGCGCGCAGCTGAAAACTGAGACAGAGGAGGTGGAAATACCGCGGGGTCCCGTCACTTTGTGTCAGCTTGTGGCTCTGCTGCCTCGCCACTGCTCTCCGGTCGCCTCTCCGTGCGCTCTCCCCTTCGCCACCGTCTCCGTTTACGCAGAGAGAGAGAAATGCCACCGCCCTCTGGCTACCACACGAGACGCAGAGTTTCTGCCTTCCTTCTTTACGTTTCGTCTGTTCTCGGACCACCTAAACGTTGAGATGAAATAAAAGTTAAAACATCATTTGATTATCAACCATGAGATTCTGCTTTTTTCTTTCTTTTTCGGCACGGCACATGGGGGGATCATTTGCTCTCAATCAGAGTCTTCACGATAGTCAAGGCTTTAACTATGACTTTATTTTATAAGAGTTAGACATTTACTTTTTGCACTGGCTTTTAAAAACAAAACAAAACAAAATTAAGTATCAGTAGTTTCTACAGTGCGCATGTTTTCAGAGACTTATTTCCGCCCCCTGACGGCCACGTCTGTTGGACATGGAAGGAGATGTGAGCCCATCAGTGATGTGTAAGCACATGGCATTACCAATAAAACCAATAAACGTTATTTAGAAAAGAACATCATATGCAGTAAGAGATTACTTTATGCCTGATTGTTCATATTCGTTGTGTGGGACAATGTATCGTAATCAAAGCTTTTCAGCAGGTTTTTATACATTTATCTGTTCATCACTTTGGGAATTACTTTGATGTGGGCCAGGAGGAAGGCTTAATACACCAGCAGATCTGTTTAAAAGCAGTGGGTGGCCGACGATGCTGTCTTAGAATAGGAGGTCCTTTTCTGTCATTATTTAGATTAGGTTATCCTTGTTTCTTTGCTTTTTTAAACACCTAGCATTAATAAAAAGTTTGAAATTTGCTGATCAACATGTCCACATTTGTGTCCACACATTTACAAGTCGAAGTAAAACCACATATAAGTATTTTATCCTTATCTGGTGCCAACATGCCAGGAGAGTCACAACGAAATGCCAGACTACTGAAAGAGAAGATAAACTCTAAAATGACGGACAAATCCTGTGCAGTCTAAGCTGTTCATTTCTATGTGTGTGGAACACGAGCACGAACACCTACACTTACAGCTATTATAACTCTTGACTCTGTTGCTGCACAGTCATTTGAGCCGCACAGTCTGGATCATGCATTGTAAATGGCAATAGTAAAATATGTGCTTGGTGCCATTTGTCACCACAGCAGCCCTGCAGCTCAGTGAGTACCACTGGAAGTAGCTGCTACCCACAGGGACCTGTAAAAGCCTTTTTATTCTGCCACTTTATTGGGAATGGGAAAGCAATAAGTTACACAGGAAACATATGGCACACTTGGATATGGATCAGCACTTACACTAGCCACAGTCAAAGGCAATGGGAATTTCACAATCCTAGATGGCAGTGTAGCACATTCGTACTTTATGTTGACAGCCAATATTCAGCTGGTGTGTTTTTTTTGTGATTTTGGCTAAATGTTTGGAATATTTGTTGAAATAAGCTGAAATAGGCGCGTATCGTAGAATGTCGAAAATCTCAAGTTCCAGTGAAAACATTGGGAATATTTTTTATATCTCTACTAACATAATGAAAACAAACAGTTTGTAATGGACAATGAAAAAATCTGTGAAATGGGAACAAAAAATATAAAAGTCAGAGGGGTTCCTCTTTTTACAGGCAAGACAACATGAAGTGCTCATCAATCCATACATCAGTGAACATGAGTTAAATTGTGCCATCGTGAAAGGTATCCAGTTATGATGAGGGGAAAACATGCCACCATCTTGTTAATGTTAATGTTTGTCCACAAATACAGCATCATTACTGGAGAAAAACTATCTTACAAACAAAGAGGAGAAAAGGCCTTTGTGCTAAATCAGTAGATCAATATGTTCCCAAATAAATGCAAGCAATATACTTCAATTGGCCAAATGTATTAACTGTATCAATTATGACTATTTGAAAAAAATCTTGTTAAATGAAGTTAACTTATAAACCCAAGTTCCTGTGCATTGTGCCCCTCATCTAACATAAATCCACAGTTGCCACAGCATGGTGGAGCCTTATTGTTTTAGAGCAGTTATCTTTAATATTGAATGTAAATACGACACATCCCTCTCAGCTGGGGACTGTTTTCAGGACAGTGAATCGGAAACGTGCATGCTGAATAACTCCTCAACTTAAAAGAAAAGGAAAAAAGAGGGGGTGTGCATGTGTCTGTGAACGTCTGCTTCAGAGCCCTCCAGCTTTCACTTCAGCAGGACTTTTCTGCACTGTCTCCGTCTCGCTCTTTCTTTGACTGTGAGGTTCATCAAAGACAAACCAACATCCCTTTATTCATGTTTATCGTCATTACAGAGGTAACCTTACAGTATCCAAAAAACTCAAACAAATCTCCAATTGGTTGCCTGTCTATAACCCACAGCATCAAAGTGGTGGGATTAATGAGTATGGGAGACAGAATGCATTGTGGGAGAGTAGTTTAAAGGATAAAACCATAATGACGAGGAAAAGAGGAGGGTGTTTAATCATACACAACGCTGACTTAAAGATGAAAAACTGTCTTGATTGTACAGCACATTATACAATATTACACTGCCATAGAAACACACACATCAATGATCTGATCTCTAGCGTCAAACTAATTTTTAGAGTATCTGATTCCTTTTTTCAGGGACAATATTTAACAGATTTCTTACCAACATCTGATATGAGTGTTTGATAACACTCATATCAGGCCCAGTGCAGTGACTCCCTGGAGTCTTGCCTTGGCTCCCAGGTTGCTTGGCAACCAGTGGAAACCACAAGACAGTTCTCTCATTCTGCCTTTACATTTCATACAGATTAAATGCTTAACACATAATGTGTTAACTTCAGAGATACGGCAGAGAAGAGTCAGTTATCTTAGCAGAGAGGTCAGGTGAGATGTTTCCTTATTTCCAGTCTTGTTGCCAAGCCAAGCTTCATGTAAAAAACAGATATAGAGATACCAGGCCTCTATTCTTAATGGGTGCTTTTTAAAAAAAATAATGGCACTATTCCTTGACATTATTTCAAAGAGCTGTGTCTTTATCTACTTTCTAAATTTCCCTACAGTTTGAAAAGTGCAAAATGTCAGTCTGGAGGAAAAGGGGTGTACCTGTCAATTCTAGTCTACTATAAAAATCGAAGATGTGGAGTGTAATGCAGGATTTTGACTCCTGTCCGGCCATCGAGAAAAAACATTGATGCCCTCACAGTGGTTTCAAAGCATGAACAAATGATTGTGTATTGCAGCCTCAACTTAAATGTGTAGCGCTTGGATGTAATTGCTGCAGGAACCGGAACAGCTCAATATTATGCTTGTAAAAAAAAGAAAGAAAGAAAGACAGAAAACAAAGTTGTGTCTGTGGGCGACAACACCTACACTCTGGGGTTCAAGACAAACAAGTCAACCAACAAGCTGTTCCTGGATGTTTAAGGGGGAGCCCATAGCCTGCAGACTTTTCATAATACAATCACTGTAGATTAGTTGAGCACATTGTTCACTTTTATGCTAATCTTGAAATAGGAGCCAATCACTTGAGGGTTTCCAGATCACTAATTGAAGACATGAAAAAGGCCCTCAACTCCATGTAAAGTTAAACTTGCAACAACTTGTCACTGACATTTACACACCTGTGTCTTGCTACCTGTAGAAGTGTACCTCCCATACAATCATAAGTACTATTATCTGTGCTATTTCTATTTCACTTTACAACAGAGAGCAGGCCCCCATGAGGGTGACTAGGTTTAATCTCTTTAAGCAGTTACATAATGGCCCCCAGTTCATGTTTTAATCAGCAAATAGATGACTGTTCCCGGGGACGAATAATCACATCTATAACTTTCTAATCTAATATCCAGCTACATTCAAGTGGATTAGAGAGGGGGGAGATGCAGAGGAGGGGCACAGGTGGTACAACTAGAAGCAAGTGTTTGTAGGAGGATTTACGTGTGTGTGTATGCATGTGTGTGTTGAGATAGGGAAAATGAGATTTAGATTTTGCTTCTGTTTTTAGTGTGGGCATGCGTATGTGCCAACGGTCACTTGCAAAACAATATCTTCAATATCAAACCTTTCCCATCACTTCTGATTGTGGCTGTTGTGCAGCTATATTAGTGATGAGTTCTGACAATCTCATTCCCTAGATGGCTCTGAGTCACCCATTCTATGGCAGGCCTCGGTGCAGCAATACTTTGGGAATTTAAAGAAGACAATCCAAGTGGAGGATGGAGAGACAGACATGCTTTGGGATGATCCATCAGAATAGTCATGCTGAATAGCTTCCGAAGACAGACAGTGTTGCTGGTACAGTAGAAATATTTCTTCAATTACTCAATCTGTATTTGTTTGCATGACAGCTGTTATTGTCGAAAATGCAAATGCAGGGCAACAAAAATGTGAATAAAGTAAGACTACTTTAGTCTTCATCGGGATGTAACAGCCAAATATATTGTGTTCATCTGTTAGTTTTACAATCTAATCTGAAAGTCTGCCATAGGTTGCAAGGCATGGATCTATAAAGCCGGACAAGCCTTCAAAAAAATTTCAAGGATTTTATTTATTATATTTACTATGAGTGTCTGAATTGATTCATGTGTCCTTTTGAGTCCAGGTTTCCAGAAGCATGGCTGGGATGTGAGTGGGCAGACTTGCACGTTCCTCCAGGGAAAATGTTGAGATGTGGTTTCTTATAAGCAGAAAGCAGGGCCGTTATGGAGCTTTTCCTGGATCTAAAGAACCTCAAAGGGAATGAGTATGCCAAACTGTCTGGCATGGAGACCAGGAAGCCTGTGGTGACCAACATGCGGTAAATGGAGGGGAAAAGCCAACAGGTGAATCCTTCAGGCTACCTGAGGGCTTGTTTTTTTTTCCCAGTTAGAACTGCCTGCTCTGGGTTGACGATGGTTTCTAAGATTAATACAGAGAACACCGATACTTCACTGATTTTCTGCAAAAGACAGGTATAAAATAAAATAGAAAGGCAATGCCACCACAGACAAAATCGTATTTTATCTAATATGAAGATGATCTGCCAGTGAACATACTAAAAAAATTTTTGTCTTGTATTAAACGACACAGTGAATCATCAGATAACATTACTTCAAAGACATAAATAATTACGAAATTGCATTAGTAATCTAAATCACAGTTATAGAAAGACACTCAATATAAGTTCGTACAGAGAGCTTCTTCTACTTCTACCATAAGCTGGCATTTGCTATATTTTTCTGTTTTGTCAAACCTATTTCCTCACTAAGACCATGTTAGTTTGTTTTCATCAGAACAGGTTTAAAAGTGTCCAGAGGAAAGTCTCCTTTTTCTTTAAAAATTCCATTAATTCAATGATGGAAAGAAAAGCAACATTGTGAGACCACAAGTTGTTTGTTCTAATAACATCAGCCATTTAAGCTTTGTAACTTTGAAAAAAAGAATCTCTTGGGTTTAATTGTGTCTTTGAGCTCAACGAATAAGTTGATCACATAATTAACTACTTAATTTTAAAAGATCGTGTTTTTTTTTCAATTTTGGGCAGCATACAGGTGAAACTAATTAAAGAGCTGAAACACACGGTAACCAGATGGCTGTGTTCCAACAGCTCACCATCGTCTTTGAATTTATCCCAGACCCAGTCCCATTTGTTAATATAAATCCATCTTCTGCACTACAGCATGGGGAAATGTAAGGGAGTATATCCTCAAAATGAATGAATGTATGAATGTAAAGAAGAAAATTATTGTGTTTTGGAGGGGTTTTCCTTTTGCTGATGATTAACAGGAAGGTTGCTATCAGCTGTATTTCAATAAGCTTCTGTGGAGACAGTGTGACAGTGAAGAAAGATGCACAAACACTTTATTTTTTCAAATTTCCCCAGAGAAATTCTCTTCCACCTTTGCAAATGCCATTTCAATTTGAGTGGGTATGTGTGCATAGCAACAGGTTTCAGCCAAAAGCTCCACATGTCCAGATGTCCCTGCTTATACTTTGTTCACCCTGGCTTCAAATCTGTCAGCTGGGGACGCTAATCACATAAACTTTCTGAAGAAAATGAGCTAATTGGAGGAGTACAAGTAAAAACAAAGAACCACTGGAGGCCACGACAAATACAGATGTGCTCCAAGAGCTAAGAACAGACGACATCCAATTCCCCTCCTCTTCCTAGGTGTTAGTGTCCTGGCAATCAGGCCAAGTGCTTTTTGATTAGCTCATTATTAATTCATGCACACTCCCGGAACCTCAAATCACACTTAATTACAACTGCGATTCCAGCAGTGACCAATATTGATGTGATTAAATAATTAGAAGTTTGCATCAGCAGCATCCTCTTTATGACTGAAGAAAGACGGGAGGAAATTAATATTTTCAGAATATTAATGAAAAAGCTGACCGAGCTGATAAGAGAGAAGTAGAGAGAGAGAGACAGAGAGGTCACTTTGTGTCTGTGCTCTATATGCAATTCCTTAATTATTTGGCAAATTAAAACCCATAATGTGGCATTTTGTGCAACATCAGGGAATACATAATTGGTGAAATGTTTCCGATACACAGCTGAAGATAAATGATAATACTATACCAATTACTCATCCCCAGGTGCATTAACAATGTGCTACATTTCTTTGGCTACTTTTCATAGCTTTATCAAACTGATAATCCGGCTCTAGCTCCTCCACACCCATACATAAAACATCTTGTTACCATTTCAAGAAATAGAAAAACAAGACATTGTCGTATTAGACTAAGCTAGCTTATGGGTTAAACATAAATCCTGACAGTTAACATCTAGAATAACACTCACTCAGCCCCTCGGCCCTGGTGGATGCACTGCTCCACAGACGTTTCCCATTTTTCTGTTGAAAAACAGACGATTTCATATCAGTCTAACCAAACCAAATCCTGTTTTCAACAGTGAGCCATAGAAATAGTCACATTTTGAAAGAGGGAAAGGGAAAGCTGCATATTGACTTCATGCAGATTGAGCTGTGTAAAGCCACTAATGTTACAATGAGGGTCTCATGTAACCTAATCATTTTCTCACTCACATACCATATGAGACACACACTACTCCCTTCGTCTTGGAGGAATGACGGGAACCAACATTACCTCCAATGTACAATCAAAATGTGAAAAGATTACATTTTTCTATTGGTTTTCAGCTGTTTGTTTTTCTGAAAATGGTAATAAATATGACTTATATACATGTCCTAGTCTACCTTGGCCAAGCATCATTTCTATGATTTGCTTTTCTCAATACTGACTAACTGATGCAAATTAAATATTTTCATGGAGGTAAATGGATATAGAATCATCTACAGGGATGGCGGTCTTGATGAGTCCAGTAATTTGTTTAGGATGCAGCACTGACAGCAAATTACTGAGCCATAAAAATCAAAAGTCAAAGAATTCTCTTCTAATATTGGAAGAGTACAGAATCTTAAAGCATTTAAAGCATGACATGCATGTGAAATGTAAAATGTAAAAGACTCTTTAATGTTTTTGCAGCCTTTAAGCAGTGAATAACCTAATCCCGGCTTAGAATGATAAAGACTCCTCCGAGGACAAGTTAGACACAAGTTTTTAAAAACACGCTCACGCAAATGTTTAAGGCAGTTTACCAGAAAATCAAGAAGCTGCAAAGGTTCATTTGACATTAAAATTTAAATGATCAGAGATTTCTGGTGTTTACACTGTACATTAAACTGACAGATGTTTCTCACTCTCAGATTTAGTTTGATATTTCAGATCTAAATTTAGTTTTCTGCACTGCAACATTATGGTTTTATCTTATTCTCTTAATATTCGATGGATTCAACTTGTTTCATGAATAGGTCGATAACTAACTCAGCTTGTAAGTGAGAGAAGCTTCTTAACAGTTAGGTTCTGCGACTCAAAAAGAGCTTAAGTAAGGGTTAATTTTATCTTACCGATTTACTCCATATCAAACAAGAGAATTGGTCTCAGACTGTTACTGTTGGGATGAAAATTGGTTCCACTCCAGCCTCATCCATGCCTTCATAACTCTTGCTAAAACAATGCAGATGTACTTTTCTGCCTTTGTTCAAACACAAAATTTAAGCCATTGTGTACGTACATATTAAACTTTATGCGGCCGGCCCCTCCAACAATGGTAACAGTTCTGCGTTAATTTTGCTTCTGGTAAAACAGTAAGCTGCCCCCACAGTGCAGCTGTGACCCAAAAGAAGATGTACTCACTGAAATGCAGACTTTGTTATCACTTAAACTTTTAATTGACATGTTAATCGATACAGCAAGTATAGGGTAACACTAGTATGACTTTTGCCTTGAGCAAAAGAAAATCATTCCGTGAGATGATTAATAGAAAAATAAGAAAGTCAGATATGTTGCATTCAAACTAATGTAAAACTGGGAAGAGATTGCTACTGTTTTTCTTCAAATCCAGTTGTCTCGGGTTATTTGTTCATCAAGTACTCCTCTAGGCAGACAATCATTTATGAAGCATTATCGATCTTATCAGACCCCCACCTTCCGGGCTCATATCAACATTCACCCTATATGGCAATCTTATAGTTTCCTTGCTGTCATGTGGCTTTAAATATTCTATATTTAACAACACTTGATCAATACAACATTACCCTGGACTGGGGAAATTAAAGATAAAAAAAATAAACAAACAAACAAATAGATGTCACTGCTCATATGAAAAAAAAGGGAGTTCCAGACAACCTGGTATTTCTCAGATAAGAGCATCTCATGTGACGGCAGCCTGGTTGCCTGGTGATTTCCATCCTTATCCTCCTATCTCCTCATCTATTCCAGTGAAGATGAAAGAAAACAGTTTGCAGCTACTTACTGGGACCCTGCAACACATTAGTGTCTACTGCCACAGCCTTCAAAGACTCTGTCTGTGTGTGGGTGTGTGTGTGTCTGTGTGTGTGTGCGTGTGTGTGTGTGTCTGTGTAGGTGTGTGTGTGTGTGCGTGTGTGTGTGTGAGACAGACAGTATGTGAAAAGCATAGACAGGGAGACGGAGTGCTTTATTTTCTGTGTAGTCAAATTTTACTGGTGCCAGTGAATGTGCGTGCGTGTGTGTTAATGTGTGTGTTAATGTGTGCACATGTGCGTGGTTGCTGACATTCAAAAGAGGTGTAAGGTCAAGGTTCATGTCAGCCCAACTCAGCTGTCAGCCCTGAGCTCTTTATAACATCCCTCACAGCCCGTTCAGCTGCTGTTTGAACATCATCAGTCTGGCACAGCCTGTGAACCTCAAGGCTGGGGAAGTTTCAGAGACATGCTGCTGTGCATGTGACGCACAAAAAAAACAAATACAATCTGCGATTTGAATGTTTGTAAATGTCTGACAAAAAAACGCGCTTGACGAATTTGAAGGTGGATGCGACAATAACATCCAAATTGCAGGAATGAGCTCATTTAAACTGGAATGCCAGTGCATTGTACTGTGTTTAAGGCCATCTCCAGACGTTTGTCGGCGGTGGTCGTTTCATAATCAGCAGTTAAACTATTCTTGTAAAAACAGTGTATATGGATGGGCAGAGCAGAAATAGCCACTGGGGAATTCTGGGACACTTCATTTGCAAAGCTGGGTCACTAAAGACCACACAAAAAATCTAAACCACTTGCTACCCTCAGTTAAGAGATATGCAATAAAACTTTATTCCCTTTGTAATCCTGCTAGGTTTTAGTGATCTAATTTAGTGACTCGTATTTAGATCGGCAATACACCCTTGTTTTATGCTGTTCATCTATATTAAACAGTTTAATGTTGTTTGTAACTGCTCAGAAAATGCTACACATAAACCTAATCTAACATCTATTGGAAGGACAACCGAGTGTACACGAGTTGGAGAAGTTTTTTATAGAAAAGATTCAGAACGTTATCTTATTCAAAAAGAACTATCACAGAACAAGTTGTCCCAGCTGAAAGCAAACCTCGAAGGGGGCAAATTTGCTGTGGTGGAGATCCACACTGGAATTGAGTTGGTTCTGTTGTATTTTGTTTTCCCCAGGGAATATCTGGGGTTTTTCTATCATACCGTGGAAAACAGTGGCCAATCATATGAGTTTGTCATGTGCTGGTTCAGAGTCATGTCACAAAAATTTGTCAGGTTACATAACATCCACAGTTTTTCTCCATTTCCTTAAATGTATTCAAAGTCTTCTTTAAACTAACACAAATCCAAACGAAGCAGAAGTTAAGTGTTTCATTTATTCATTTTTAAAACTCTTTAAATTCCCCTTTTAACTTAACTTTTTCATTCTTTTCTACATCACCCAAAAATTGCTGACCCATCTTGTGTTTATGACAGAATAACAAAAATTGACCTTTTAAAAGAAATGCTAAATAGCAGTTGTTTGAAGGCTATTTGTGAGATTTTTCTCCACCACGAGTGAGACGAGTCTTACAAGTTTATTTTTTACTATGTCCAAACAGGAAGCAGCTAACTGCTACAGCAACATGGGCCTAAGAGATTCTTGTTGCTTGAATAAGATTAAAAGAGCTTAAGATGCCAAACTACAATTAATATATTCAGAACGCCTTCATTCTGTATTTACATTCTGCCAGATGTCAGACCATAACATCTAATTGTTTTCTCTTCCTACAGAGGTTATTTTATACTCCATCTTCATGCAGTTATATTCCCAATAAAACTATAATTACATATTCAACTGTTTTCACCTAAGCTTACAAATTCTACAGGTTAACCTCACATATTCAGTCATTCAGGAAAGCTGGAGGAGGTGAGCTGGAGAAATTAAATCTTTCGAGTGAGCCATTGTTACGTTATATTTTAGAGCATGCCAGCATTGGTAAATAGGTCTGGCCAATGCAACCTCCAAATTTCAGTGCTCTGAGCAGTCCAAAACAAAGAAAGAAAAAGATAACAACACACGCATGCATATATATATATATTTATTTAAAAAAAGGTCACATTTATGAACAACAGTAATTAAATTCAGCTGCAGAAAAGATTCTTTTCCACCAACACGCAGGTTGTGGTCAATTGTTTTACATGTTTACCTCACAATCTTCTTACATATTTTCACATTTTATGGAGTGCACAAAAAGACCATTTTATAGGATTAAATTGAAAAATACCAATGGAATTTAATTTTCTCTCAATGTGGCAGTGGAGTAGCAAGTGCATTTTTCTTATTGTGGCTCACAGTGGTTAAAAATGTGTTCCTTGCAAAAAAAAAAAAAATGCTAAAAACAAAACAACAAACAAAAAACGAATGAAAGTATTTTCTGAGAATACAACATGGGTTGATGAGAAAGTCTTGCAGTGCTTCACTTACAGATTTTCCTGAGGCTAACGGAGGATATTTGTGAAATCAGAGGGTGCGCAGTTGAGACAAATGTAAATACAAATTAAGTTAATTGTACAAACATATTATTTTGTATAATAAAACTGTCACATTTGTTGCTCATTCACTCTTTCAGATTCTATCAAATCTTTCCTTATAACTTTAGCCTTTGGGCTAATTTTTGACACGTAGTGATTCAAATGACAAATCCCCAACCCAAAATATTTTATCAAATGATACATATTGAAAATAATAAACATGTTGGAAACATACTGTACATTGTGAAAGAATCCCAGTCAGAAAACAGGGTCGGAAAATGGAGGGCTTACCGATTACAAATCTGGCTGGCATTTATCACCTGAAATGGTAGAAAGACAAGTGCAAGTTGAGCCACTTCCATGATTGCTGTAAAGTACCATACTGGTGTTTACCTCTTCCACTCCAGCTGCTGCCTCAGCTGGAGACGGCATACAGCCCTGTCAGGTGGCCTACCTGACAATATGAGCTCTGGAGCATGACCTTTTTATCAAGACATGGCTCCGACCTGACAGCTGAAATCATAATGCGGCTATAAGCAGCAACACATTGAACAAATCTTTCAATGGAGTTAAATCACCTGCACATTTTTTTACAGGTGTGTGGCACACGTAAAGGTACTTTAAATTGGACCTGTATGCAGTTTTTATGCAACTTGAAAGATATAACATCTTAAGGACAAAGAAAATCCGAACATGCTGTAGAGCATCTTATCAGGAAACCACATTATTAAAGAATTTAAAAAGCCTGGATTTTTGGATGTGATTTGTGGCACAACCCAGTGTATCAGAACAGGTGTCTCTAACAAATTACACTTCATTTGTGCTTAATTTTTAAGTTACTTTCACAATGAGGGGGAACAATTCTGCTGTTAGATTAGACAAAAAGATAATGATCTGTGCAATGTGTCATATGTAGAAAGCTTTGTATGATTCAGTCCTCATTATCAGTAAGGAGAGAGCCTCTATACACTCTATTGTTAAAATAATCAAAGTGATCCCAGATTAAAGTGAGGGATCATTAAGAAAACTACAAATCTAAGATAAATTGCTTCTAAAATTATAAGAGTCTGCAGTCTTAGTGTTTTTTTCTATCTAGTGTTGACCAGATAAAGTACTTTTTCCGGACAATCCCTTGTCAGCCAGTCAAGTATTCACATTGAACTTCTTGTCTGCACATCTATACAGTTTTATGTATCTTGGGTCCAATGCCTTGCCAAAGGAAACTTCAGCACATGCTCTAAAAAAGCCGGGAATTGAACGGCTCAAACAGCAGACAGGAGGTAGGACTGCTCTTACACCTGTTAGTCCAGTATGGTGGACTAACTAGCCTCTGCCCAAATAGTGGTTCCCTGAATAATTACCAACATATCTGTAACTTGGCATTATCGTAAATGCAGTATACATTTACACAAAATAAAATATACAACACTACCAGATAAAAGAAAACGGATTATAATGATTATTATTATATTATAAACACAAATTATAATAATTCCCATTGAAAAATACTAAATCCAATTCAAATGCAACTCAACATTCCACCAATACTTCCAAATTTTTGGGGTGTGTCAGGGGGCAAGATAATGGTTAAAATAAAGCTTAAGAAAACTGACCACATTAGGGGAGTTTGATCTAAAGACAGGCTCTTGATACTGACAACACAAGATAGAAGGAAATTCAAAAACAGCTTTTGAAAAAATATCTGAGCTAACATCAATGCAAAGACAACAGTTTCTCCTTCCTCTTCATGTTGTTACAGTATTAACACGTAAACTTTTTGCTGCTGGCTCTGGCAATTTGAAAAACTAATTAGCCCATGCAGATTCTCCTTCACACATCTCCGGCAATTTAATGCCAGACAGCAAATAAATGAACCAGCATACCGATTACTGAACTTCATGATGAGTCACTAGACATGAGCCTCTCTTCTTGATATGATTATCTTTCCCTTCTTAAGAGACAATATCTATGTAGTTAAAGTGGTTTATAGTTCATATGATGAAGTCCAAACAAGGGAACACAAGCCATAAAACTAATTTAATTTAAAGAAAAATTATACAAGATGATACATATGGCATGAAAACAAATCACACGGAGGGAAAGAAACACAAAAACAGAGAACAAACAAAAGTCAAACATACATAAGGAAATCCCAACCAAAGGAAATGACTGGAGAGTAGAAAAAAAACATGAAGTCAATGAAACATATAAGAGTGATGTGTATTAATATGAGTATTTTTCAACATGACAACAAGGCCCCTCACATCTCTTACTTATGTCTCTTCTGTTTGTCTTTTTTTCTTTGCACAGGAATAGAAGAGAGAAGATGTAACAGACTTAGAGGAATCTAAGCAGTTAGATCTCATTTCACTGGAGTCAATTACGTGTGTTGTTACATTTCTCATGTGTGGTAGTACATCTGGTACAATACTTCTGTGTAACAATATTATATTGCCTATGTATGTGATATTTCTATTTAAGCTACACCTGTGTGGTCATGATGCTTTCTTCTCTTGCTTCTCATCTCAATGAGGTGTAAGGGTCTGAAATGTTGGCCTTGATGACAAGGCGAACAATAACTAGGTCACTGGAGGAAATAGATGCCAGAATAAGTTAGCATTAAGAAAAACATCCTTTTCACCAGGGACGGAAAAGTAAATACAGGAACCACAGGCACATGAGCTAACTAGTATGACTATTTCAAATATAGAGAAGATAGGGTCCGTATGCCATGTTTGTTTAGTGGCACAAACAGCCTACCTACAAGCTCTGCCTCCAGAAAAAACAAAACTTATGTTTCTCAAAACCTGACATTTGTGTAACATGTTCATTTGTGTGCATGCATTTAGATTTTTTCCTAAAATAGACATCTCTATTTTAAGCCTTATGTGCCTTATGTACTGCTGCTGAAAATGTAGAAAGAAAACAATGTATCTGTGGTAAAACAGGTAATAAAAACGTCTGATACTTGGGTCAAACATGGGTTTTTTGCTAAGGGTATGTGTTTGAGCCATTAACCATCCCAACCCACCTCGGTATATGGCAAGCAAATAATGGACCTTTGAAAAGACTGACCCTGACAGAACAATCATGAGATGAAATTTAACTTTGGTCTCTGACTTAATCACAGTGTCTGCCTGTACCATATCAAGTGGCAAGCATATAACTTGGGCTGTGGGCCCAAATATCAGTAGATGAAAAAGGAAAAGACACAAACACAACAAATAGTTATGATCTCTTTGCATTCAAATCATCATCAGGAGAGTTTAAAGAGCATTATCTATCACATTACATATTTTTACTGATGCTTTACATCATGGATTTAATCTTAGCCATATGACTTTCCTATTTTACCTTTAACGATCTACAGCCATTCTCAGAGAGTATTCGCACAAAGGGTTTAGTGTGACCTAGCCATGAAAGTTGCTCATTCTACAAGACCAATTTTGTGTCAACAACCTGATACTTCCATCTGTCTTGACGGGAGGAGGATTCAGTGTGACAGTCGTAGTCTTGCTCTGTGTGGAAGGATATGAGCAGAAAAAGAAGTACTGTCCTTCCAAAGGCGCTCTGAAACACTATATGTTTGCAGTTTATGCAGATAGCTCTGTTCTGAAGGAGAGAAATGTTCAAATAGCTTAGAATCCAAACCCTGCTATGTCGAGAGCTTCCAAACGGGGCGGGCTAAAATATTCAGGTGCCAATTTTTAACCAAATTTTCAATGCTTGTATTACTGAAAAAACAGCTAAAATAATTTGAAGGATTAAATTCAGTCAAATTCCATGCCAGGTATATTATGCTAGGCTTAATTAGAGGATTTACTTTTTTTTCCAAATACTACACCCCCATAGTTCTCCATGGTGCTTTGATACTAAATTTGAGTGGCATTTAGTGCAGTCTTCCCAGCTATACTAACAGTCGATGATAAAACATATATTACACATACTTTTGCTACTATAAAGAAACAGTGATGAGTATCAGATCAAGCTGCAGTCATACACTTGATCCTTTTTTTCCCCAAAACCTGTCAAATATCGACAACTTTTGCACACAGGACAAGTGATGTATAAAGACAGGTAATGGATAAGTTGATAAACCAGTGGTCACGACCATTCTGCATTAACTTCTAGGCTGTTCTCTGTAAAGTTGTTCAGTTAATAACCATAACCCAACA
Organism: Menidia menidia; assembly: GCA_907169785.1. Classification (NCBI taxonomy): domain Eukaryota; kingdom Metazoa; phylum Chordata; class Actinopteri; order Atheriniformes; family Atherinopsidae; genus Menidia; species Menidia menidia. The sequence continues at coordinate 13,659,109 of CAJRST010011112.1, read as the reverse complement.
TAAATTAGTAATATGTGCCTTCATGCTGTTTCAACAAGAAAGGTCAGTCATGATTTTAAAGTGGGGAATCACCGTTTAAATTACTGGACTAATTCCCTGCAGAATTTCTACTCAAATTAAAATCCAAACCACTTTCTCTTGAAAGCTGATGAAATGCAAAAAATGTCACTGCAGGTTTCCACATTCACAGGGATGTTAAAAGATGCTGATACTTTTTACTTCCTACAACTCACTTTTTATGATATGCTCAGCGGTTGGCAGAGTTAGATAAAATGCACCAGAGTACTTATAATTTAATGCAAGTATTTAGTTATTCAGCAGTGGCTTAGTAAAAAGGTTGATGAATTACTTAGCTATTTGTACTAACAATAGTAAAAGTAAACAACAACAATGAACCATATATCTTTTGGACTCTCATTGGCAAATTCTAACCCTCTCTTGTTGTTTAATGAAAGCACATTGTAGGAAAAAAAAATAAAACAGCCACGCTGACAAAATGAGCAAAACGTGGATGCAAGCATGGAAGCCAAGCAGCAGAAGAATGTTTTAATTGGATACAAAGAGCAACAAAGGGATAGGAACAAAAGAGCCAAATAACATTAGGGTATCTAAATGAAGGACACAAAGACACGAGACGAGGATATAAAAGGAGCCAAGGTAAAGTTTACGAAATCAGGGGAGGACATGGAGAGAAAGGAGAGAGCAGTGATCTATGGAAACCAGAGACAAACTGGTGCCAGAAATCTTGCTCTTATTCTCTTCCATTAATAAAGATCCATTGCTCTCTGGCGCCCATCTCAGCCCCTTTTTCCTTTTTGTGTAATATCGGTCTTAAAAGTAATTTATAGCAACATATGTAGCCTGGAATCAAAAGTGCATTTAGCAGATAAAGATGCCACTGCTGACAGAATTGTGGTGCCTGGAGCAATGGCAGCAGCTCTACATTCCCGTCGCCCTCCGTTCTCACACGGTTCTTCTCTCCTATACAGCCTCCTCCTTTCCATTCATTTTCAAGAGTTTTTCTCTTGAGTGTTCCTTTTTTTTGTTTGTTTTTTTCACTCCAGTTCAAGTGTTTTCTCCTTAAGCATGTCATTCTGCCCACATTTGTCCTTACTTCATGGCCATGAAAATTAAATAATTCCCATTGAGGTCTTTCAAAATGAGTGGAATTAACTGTTCAGTGTATGTCCCGTTTCCATGGGGGAAATGGATGGCCCTTTGGACAGGTTCTCAGTGTCTCATAGGCGCTTAAATCACCATTAACTCTTCCTAGATGTTATGCTGCAACTGTTTTTTCAATTCTCTGAAATGAGAAGAGCAGAGGATCAAATCCCAAATCTTCTCAACCAGCCCTCTGCTGTTATGCTGTTGGCACTCAAACATATCCTTTCCTTTGTCACAATTTCACCTCAAAGCTATCAAATTGCCTTCTGATACTATTTTTATTCATTGAGATTCAAAATAAACAGTTGTCTCAACATGACAGTATCAGTTCTGCAGAACACTACATCCACAGAAAGCTACTTTGGAAACTTTCACACCCTGGTTTTTACCAAGTTTTCTTTAAATTTTGCATTTCAATCCTCACAATCTTTTACTTGAATTATGGAGAAAGGATAATGGTGTTCAGTAGCTGATCATTTTAAGAAGTCCAATTGATTAACTATAGTACAATCTGACAAACTAGTTTAAAACATTGGCTTTGTTGCGAACATCATAGTTAAAAGGAATGTTCCCACTCTATAAACATAGGTGAGCTCTTCAACATAAAGTGACCTGGCTATCCTATGTTAAAAAACTGAGTTAAATTACAGCAGGATCCTTTAAATCATGCAAATGAAAACCCTGGCATATCATTCCCCTTGTGGAAGAGCACTTTCCAGAAAGAATATGTATTTATCCAAGATTACCACAAAGACGACTTCATGAGAGCAAATTCACAGGGATCACCATGAGCTGCAAACCACTCATAAGCATCAGGAATAGAATTACACTTTGTCAAGAAAAAGAAAATCCTCAAAGCTTTAACAGTCAGTCATTTCTTGAAGAAATGAAATCCCAATCAACTTGTACCAGATGGTCAGGAAGATAAAAAAAAATAGGCAAGGACTGAGGAGGCTTTATGCTGCTCATGAAATGAAGCAAACAGCGTTACCTAAAAAAAAAGTGGATATGATATTATAGCACTGTCATGGATGCTTTCCAATGGAACTGAATCCCAAGTGATGATGTGAGAAAAGACAGCAGCTGGAAGAATTTCGATAGGCTCAGGCATGCGTTGCATGCTCAGATTAAGTCTAAAGCCGAACAAGCTTATTGATAGACAGTGTCCCAAAATGTTCTGCTCGAAACTTAAACATCCTGCATCATCTTTTATAACCGGGAGAACATTTCCAACAGAAAGATACTAAGAGATCCAGCAAATGCAGATAACTGCATCATAAGTGTAGGTGGTGTTCATGGTTTCAAGACAAAAAAAAGGCAGCGAAGGGGGTCAGAAACACAAACAAAACATCGGTTTCTGGAAAATGTCTGAATTGACCACAGATGAGTCATCACTGAAATATTTCCAAACCTAATTTTATTCCCTTAGTAAGCTGTGAACCAAGCTTATCCACATTACCACCTCTGCAATGCTGTTGTTTACTGTGTTTGAAAGGAAACCGGTAAAAAGAAAATAACCAACTGGGAAAAAGATTAAGCTAAAAGGAAGAAATGGAGAGGACAAACTGTGCCAGTAGTTTCATGCAGTTTTCTGACAACTACAGAGGGAAATATAGAAAACAAAATCAAATTAAAACAAAAGCTGTGTTCATTTGAAACACTTTTTGAAATGACTCTTTCAAAGGATCTTTACGATATTTCAAACTGTCTTTGGCGATCAGTTTTTTTTCGTCTTTCAAAAGGATGAGCAACAAGGTAAAAAAAGGAAATATATTCTATTGCAAGCTTCTTAACCTGAAAGATAAGTGAAAGAAAAGATTAAGGTTGCTCAGCAGGATCAAAGAAAGGAGCAAGACAGGCGTTATTGTTGGTGTCAACATCTTTGGTAAAGTGATAGAAATCAACCCTACTTATCTCTTCAGTTTGAGACGCTGTTTCTACTTTTGAGGGCACTGAAAGCATCTCAGCCATACAAAGCTGTTGTATGTGCTTGACTCACACACATATTTGTTTGTCTGCAACATCCCAAAAGAATAAATGCAAGTGCTTCTTAGCATGTGTTTCAATAGATAAGGCTTTTAGCATTTGAGATATTTCTGAAATAGTGCAGGGTTGATTCCCTTGCAGGGTGATCAAAGAAGCCTTCCTTTTATTACCTTTGACGGAAAAGGCATTTGGATGTTTGCCTGGGTGTCTCTTTTACTCTCACTCTACCTAAAGGGAGAGGGTGTTGGTTATTGGCAAAACACAAACAAAATTAAAACTCATGATGGCTGTAGTGCTGATTCATGCTTAATGAGTCAAACTTACAGGACATTTCACTGGAAAGATATTTATGTACAACCTTTTCAGTGGAATAGACGTAAAAGAACATTTTAAAAACAAATTCAAGATCATTTAAATGACCTGGATGCAGCAGCCTCCTAAACTAAACATTTATAAGTGGTGCGACTGACTGATCCTCACAATTATTCCACGAAAGAAAAAAAAAAGAGAAGAACTTACTCATACTGTCAATTTTAGCATCCAGCATTTTGGTGCAGGATGGGGTGGAATAAGATATACCCAGCAGGTGGTCTGTCTAGATTTATCAACCGGGGAAAAAAAGAAACAAACTGAGAACAAACAGGGAAAAAAACTCTAGGACGTGAAAAGAAACTGTACGAAATTACCCAACAATGACTCACTTGGAACCAGGAGTGTGTCTACAAAATAAGTAGCAGGTGAGTGAAACATCCCAGGTGTGAGGAGGAGAGGGAGGGACGCCCAAAAGAACTCACCAAGGCAAGCGTTACTGAGTAAAAGAGGAAAATAGCTGAGGAACAACACAGAGAACCAGGACAGAAAATCATAACACAAAAGCACACAGATCATGACACATATAATGTTTTAATACATGAATAAAGAGTAAAGCTGGGCTCACATTTCCACGACAGAAGCTATTAACATAAGTTTGTTTCACTTTATAATGTGGTTGAGCTTCACTCTGAATGTGTTCATCATCAGAATGAAACATAATGTATATGTACTCCATTTGTAATGCCTGGGGATGAATCCTGGTTAAAGCCTGATAGCTTCCAGTGATGTACACAAAGTTTGCTTATAGGGCAGAGGTCACATTTTGTGGAGGAAAAAAAGCAGTAAAAGCTAAAGAAGTCTGATCACATCTCCCAATATGTATTCTACATATTTTATGTGGTTGTCGACTATAGAATCTGATGCAGATCCATTAAAACATTTTAAAGGGCTCTCCCTGCATTTTGCTCCAAGTCATGACTAAGATTTATCGATTTCGCTCGGGGAGTTTTTTTCCCCATAATTTCAATTTAATAAAAACATATAAAAGCTTTGTTTTACTTTTCTATTTTGTATATATGTATGCCACTGAAACTGTACACTTTATTTGGAGGTGAAAATCACTTTACCTGATTTTTTTTAAACACTGAACATTTAATATTTTCGTACTCTTTTCCAATCTGACTAACAAGAGTTCAATAACTTTGTTTTGTTCCTTGTTATAACTTTCCATGCCAGCTTTCTTCATTATTAGCTCTTTATTTAGAGTGCTTTATGTAAAGATGCTAAATTCTGTGTTTTTTTTACAGGCACAGATAGGAATAATCTATATTAAAGTAATGATGAAATGTTTCTGCCTAGGTAAGAGCTATCTGGCCAAATAAAATATTGAGTTAATCTGTAAAAGTTTAAGGAGGAAAATGTGCACTTCAGTCATTATTTCTTTAAAACAAAGCTGTAGCTCTTTATACAAGTAGAACCATCACTTATGGAACATTTGTAAACAAAAAGGAAAGTTCTGCATGACATTCAAAAGGAAAAAGGAATTTGGTGAGGTTTCATAAAAAGACAATTATGTAAAGATTACCGTACATAAAAGTGAAGTTTTATAGCTGTAATGGCACTGTGGTGGTGGAGAGATTTTTCTTTCCCCAATAAGAAAAAAAAGCCATTTCGGAACTGGTGATAGAACACTAATACTCACATTTAATCGTAACAAGGAGTTTATTGGGCCTTTTATCTAGGGCAAAAACTCAGCCCAAATAAAGATTTTGCAAAACAGTTTTTAATCTTAAGCAAACATAAACAGGAGATCATGTTGCAGAACACAATAGCCTGTTTTTGCCACAGTAATTTAAAACTCGACTGTAATGGCTTGTAATTTCATCATGACCGGCGCTCAAGACGCTTGATAACAAAGGAGGGGAATGAACAACAGCACAAACACACACCGCAGTTTGCTTTGTAATTAATGCAACACGCGGGCAATAACCCTGTGGGCTATTCTGCCTTCCAGCACTGAATCTGTGATGCAACTGACAAGTCTTTTGGGTAATGTGATGGCTTATCTTTCCTTGGAAAAGAAATGGGAATGGGAAAAGATTTAAATTAACAACAAAATTAGAATCAAGTAGAAGAAGTTTCTTGTGGTGTAGCAGAACCTGAGGCAGTGATGCTTTAAAATGCTACACCACAGATAGTTGTCAAAGATGGACGAAACAGTGGTTACTTATACTTAAGGTGTATGAAAAAAGTATTAATGTCTTTGTCTAGATCAACTTCAATTATCTGACCTGTATTGCTATGGAGTTTCCCTGTTGGCATGTGCTGACAGTGCATGTTTGTCCTCTTGAAAAATATTTCACACTTTCAGGTGTGTCGTCCTCCAACACCTTCAGCTTTTAGCACCTGAATTCTTCTCACACCTTCATTCTATCCACTTTTTCCCTTTCAAAAAGCATTATACGCCCATACCACCAGTTTGGGAGGTCAGATACAATAGATTCGACTGACAACTGAGTTTATGAGGTTGGCTGGCTGGTGGCATTCAGTCAGTGATGTGAGATTGGAAAGCTGTACACAGCCAGTCAAACAACTGGCACATAGTAAAAGTAGTTTGTATCATAAGATTTTTGTGGGTTAAAAAACACGACTGCAGAGCAAAGAGAAGCACAGTATGCAATTTACAGTTTAAAAAGGAAAACATTTACAATAAAAACCAGTGTCTGGGCCAATCCCTGCCAAATTTTCCACTTCAGATGTGCTTCAAAATAACAGACCAAAACATTGGCCAGGGAAGAAAATAAATTATACTTCTGTGTGAAGAGTGAACGTTGGCTTGTCACTGAGAAGCATTTTCATAACAGATACCTCAGCAGAAAAAAAATATTGCTACAGAACACTAAAAAATGTTTCCTGTTGAGTTTAAAAAGAATTTGAATCACAATATATTTTTCTGTGAACTGAAGCGTCAAGGTTTCATTATTGTTTTACTGATGTCTGAGTACAGTAGAACAATTACAATGACCCCACTTTGGTTTAAAATAGCTAGTCATTTGCTCATGAAGTGGAGCTGAAACCTTTTCATCACATTATACTATAATTTAATTGTGCCCATAGGCACATAAATCCACATCCTGTTTCAGTTGCCACAGTTGTATGGTTATCTGAAAATAGGAATAGATTAGTATCCGTTAGTCTAATTTCATTTATTCTTCTCATAGTAAGGCCATAGGTAGTCAACAGAATCCCATCAATGCTGTTGGACCATTCGTAGTTCTGACTGTACTTATTCAACCATCCTTACAGAAGAGCTCTCAGACTGGCTCAACCTTCTGATCTAACTATATAATGAATTTGAACTCAAACAAAAACGACTATTTTTGTTAATAATGACACAAACCTGCTGAGATCCAGTCAGGGCATATAGGAAAATGCACGCCGCATTTGAAAATATTCGTTTCCACATCGAAGTTGTTCAAAGGTATGTTAGCAAATGGTTTTGCAATCACAATTAGATCAAGAAATTGGGGGTTCATAGAAAGAAGGGAAGCGCAAGAACCAAAGTTCACCTCCTTCCACTCTGAAGCTCCCACTATCAGAATCAAACACATTTTCGAAATGTGCTGTAATTTTTATGGCAAAGTTCAGAAAAAGGCCACCGTGTACAGCCACGTTCCTGTATCATCTCGTGTATTCCTTGGCAGAGCTGTGAGAGCCCCATTTTCTATTCCAGCTTATATCTAGAAGGGGTTGCAGGGGGCTGGAGCCTAGCCCAGCTTTCACTGGGGTAGGGTACACCCTGTACAGACACACATTTGCGAGTGACTACACATTCATTTTGGGAAGCCTGCACCCAGCAATGTTGAATAGATTTTTCAGTCAAGTCTGTCATTTCTGACTTCTTCTTGCTGAGAGTTTCTTATCCTCGGAGCTCAAACTGATTCACAGTTTAGCAGCTGCCACTGAGAACATTTGGGGCTGATTTTAAGTTGAGAATTTGGCGAAAGTAGTAAAGCCGTTGATTGTTTTAACTGTTGAGATGATGTACTCTAGGGTCTAACTATCTATCAGTCCTTTTATTTTTCAATGTGCGTGTCTCTGGTGTTACCATTTGCTTTGCATCGGCGTCTGGGGGCAGTCTCTGCTGCTGACTGTATCCTGAGATTATGCAGCACTTGACACAAGGAAGTTTTAGTTAAATGATGATGGGTTGCGTGAAGATAATTAGTACCTCCGAATCTTGACTCGGGACTTATATGTAGAGTAATTAAGTCTTAAAAGACGTTGATAGCATTAATATTTTCTTTTTTGTGTTGCTGAACAATGCAACAAAAAAGCAAAAGGCTTCTGTTCATCTATTCTTTAATTCAGTTTATCTAAATTTATAAACACATAAGTAATGATGAATAGACCAAGTCAAATGTTTTATTGATGCAATATTTGTTAGTCATGATGGAAAATTTCTCGAATAGGAATTCCAACCAAAGCTTGTGTGTAATGGTAAATCTGGGTCCTCTTCATCAACCTGTTCATAGAGACTTTTAGCATGAGTTAATGCACACACTGCAGCAGCTGTAATGCTGGCTAATGCATGGAGTATAAAATATATTTCCATTTCAGAGCTTTAAATGTAGTTTTTTTCAAAACCCATAAAATTTGACTATTTCAAAGACTCAATTCTAGATTTATTTTCTGTTCCTAATTCTAAATGCTGTAGATAAACATGATGAAGGTCTGGAAACCTGTGCAGGGATATAAGCAAAAGGTGTCCTAAGATCTCTCTGGCCTTTTGTAGCTTATGAGTGTAGTGACTTCATTTTTAAAGGAATTTTTTAATTGTTTGAAGTATTATCTCAGACAAAGCACATAAACACTTCAATGACACTTATCTTGTTGGTTGCTTCTCTCATCTCAACCAAGAAGCTATCTCCTTTCTTTCATCTCCATGCCTCTGCATCACTGCCTCTTTTCTTTGCTCTACTTGTTCCACTTCCTTCTCTGTTACCACACAATTTCTGATCCTGCATGACAGAAGCCACTTTAAAGATTTCTGGAGCTCCTGTTTTATATTGAAATGCATCAACACACACGCACTCTCTCTCTCTCTTACACACATGCACACAGAGTATAAACATTTTGCCTTCACAGAGGTACACGCAGACTAAAACTTAAAAGCATGTCTGATTTTCTTTTCTCAGGGGTGGACTTTATCTCCCTCTATCTTACCTGACTCTGAACATGTAAAGATCGTCCACAATACACACATTTGCATGCAAACACGTACACACAGCTGCCCCCTGTTATCAGCACTCCACAGGAACAGTAAAGTGACTCACCAGTCTGACTGTGTGCAACATTTCAGCAGCTTAGAGACTTCCAGAGCTGAGGAGACGCTCTTATAAAATATTGCCTCTCACTTTATTCACAGTGTACTGAAATTACAGCAACTATGTGACAATTTAGAGTTATGCTTTGGAATGTATCTACTGGAGTGCAATAAAATATTTAGCTCATCTTGAGGTGTGTTCATAATCAATGCAAAGCTAACTTATTCTACATTTGCGCAAAAAGGATCACTATTTAGTTTTTTCAAAGTTAAGATTTAGGGATGGGCAGCAGTTTTGGTGGAAATCAATACTTTTTGTGAGTTCTGTGTATTTCTTTTTCAAACTCTTCTCCACAAGCTATCACACCCCCCTGCAAATAGTTTTGGCAGGAGATGTACGAAGTTCACTCAGAAATGGTAGGAATAGAGCACCAGACTGTAGCTCACAACAGTTCGTCAGGCATTTTCTCTGCTGCACAGCAATGCAGGCTGTGCCCGAGAAGGTCTCTTTGTCACTTACTTTGTTGGATATCCGATATAACATACTTTTTTCATCCGGGTAATGACTTCAGAGTTGGATGTAGTCATGGGTGAAAAGAAGACTGAACGGGGAATTCAGCTTTGGGGGGTGCTTATCTTAAGGATGATGGTGGAAGTGCTGTGTTTGGCCTCCAAGGCATGCTGCAATCTCTTGCTTAAAATGTCTTTGACCCACAGGCAGAGAGGAGTTCCTGAACCTGCAGTTTGTTTGGGAACACGGAGTCAAATGCCAAAATTAGGTTGGCAAATAGCACGGGCAAATGAGCTTTCTTGAGCCAGTAATCTGACCTCATGCGGAATAATTTAAACAATAGAAAATTACGAATCATTTTCATCTCTTTGTCTTAGAACACACTGAACACAGCCTCATACGGTAATAATCACCCTGTGGTGTTAAGTATTGTTTTGGATAGTAGAACAGAATGGGGGCATGTGTCAGCAACACCACGGGTTGCTAGAATAAAGTGAGAGAAATACAAACAAACTAACAAACAGGGATGAGTCAAGTGTAGGAGGAATAAATAAAAGTATATTTGGAGCATCACCAAAAATGATCAAACATAGCAGCATTGATAAGATATCATTATTGTCTAACGATAATGATGATGTGTCCCACCTGTAATGTTACACTTTTCCAAAAGAGTACTTTTAACAACACAGTATTTTCACTAGCTATATTTTATTGGTCTTTGCCTTGAGTATGTGTGTGTGTGTTTGTGTGTGTGTATCAAGCTCAACATTTTCCATCATGTGGACAGTCCCCCTTTAAACTCAGGTATTCTGCCAGAGATCTGAGAGTTTGATGGTTCCACGCTGTGTTTTAGTTGTTCATAGGACTTCACTCTTCTGGACAGAGATCTCTGATGGTTTCCTGTAGATGTGTAAGAGTTTTTCTCTTAAATGGGTCACAGTTTTGATTGTTCTGATAACTACTGGTTCCATAGTTACCCACCCATCCCACACTTTTTCTCAGCATTTTTTACTTTCTTGAGATCCTTCCTATGAATGTTACGTTAAATCCACTGCTTTCTTTTGATTCACCCGTCACTGCTGATTATGTAGAGTCTTCAAGACAAGTGTTGTTAACAAACATAATGTGCTTGTGTTTTGTGAATTGAATTTGTTTTTATGAAGCTGGGATAGTTCATGTTTTGTTGCTGTTAAGCCCCATATCTGTTTCATTAACTCAACAATCATGTTGTCAGCTCATGGAGTCTTATCTTTAACATCCCAGTGACATAATGCAAACATGCTTCCTATGATACAGTGTGTTTTTCAAAAATCAGAAAGGGGAAAAACTATTTGGATCTACCTTTTAGGAACCATGGATTTTTTGGAGCCCTTCATTCAATAGGCAGATGCTGATATTTCAAAAGGACAGGCAGAAATATCTGTTGTGTCATGGGGAAAAAAATTAAATAATTGCAATTGGGATTAAAAATGATTAATTATCGGGGAGCATTTCCATTTCTACAGCCGTGCCATTAGCATGTTATAACAATTCTATCAGTACCTATCATACCTATCAGTGTGATACCACTTGGGCATTTGAAATAAAAATTGTCATAATAAAAAAACGCAATCAGAAGTACATCCAAATCATCAGGCTAATAATAAGATGGCACTGCCCTTCTTTCTTTCTGGTTAAATGGTCATTGTAATGGGAAGGTATTTTATGATCTGCAATCAGAGCAGGAGCGCAACAGTACAATTTTTTTAGATTTCTTTCTGGTAGAGATTACTGAGAGACTGTTTTTGAGTGTATACCTTAGAACAATCTATAAGTTTTTATCACTGTGTTTTGTCCATTGTAATTAGATTTGGAGGCTGAATGGGTGTAACAGTCAGGTCTGTTGTGGTTTGTCTAGGCAAAAGGGAACTGAATGGAAAGCATGTCAGTGTCAGAGAAGCAGCAAGATGCAGACTGAAAGTGTAAGCATCAGAAAAACAAATTAGCCGAGAATGTCTTCTACAAGCAATGCTAAATCAAAAGAGGAAATGCAGCGGAACAGATTACAGAGATCCACAAAATGCTGATAGGTGTTGATGAAAAACAGAATACTGACCTCCCTCTTTGATCTCTAACCTCTTCTCTCACTCTGAAAGAAAGTGTTCCTCTCTTCTGACAGGAAACAGACTTATAACACATGGATTTATGAGACTCAGCAGTATCTGTCTAATTACAACCTCTGGATTTATAGGAGTCTGTGTTAATTCTCCTGGATGAAGAAAAAACCCTGAGGATTGTATCGACATTTTTGCAGTAATAGGTGTAATGAGGGCCTTTCCTGTAATTTTCTGCTTACTCCTTTCCCCTGCAGTTTAAAGTGTGTGTATTAAATGGTTTATTGAAATTCCTTATTAAATTAGTTTTTAAAGACAACAGCAGGGAAAAACAGAGATAACATCTCTTTAATTTCAGCTAATGACTTAATCAACTTATTGACTCCAACTTATTTTACTGCAACTTTTTAAAGCTAGAAAGTCAACTTTTTTGTTTCCATCCTGTGGATGCTCACTGGGCTTTTTTGATGATTAGAAGAGTCTCAACAAGGTTTTTAAAGCATTAACTGGTGACTTTGTAGTTTTAAAAAGTAAACTGGCTGGCCCCAAAATGAGAGAGGTTCAGAACAGAGGACAAGTGGGTAGAGCGAAAGAGAGAGACGGCACTTACATGTACACAATAAAAAGTAAGCTGGGCAGCCACATGAAGACAGCACAATACTACTCTATTAGATTTCAGAAGCATTTGCTTCCGAGCCAATCCAGAGCCAAAGGACCCTTGCTGATTGCAATCAGTCAGAGTGGCAAGTAAACTGGATTACCGATATACATAAAAAAAACTACTGAATCCCTAGCCTTTCTTTCTGTCTGTCTTCTCATTGTGAGTCATCTGTTTTTTTTATCATCCAATTTGCTTCTATAGTACAATTATTAAATACACGTTTTTTTTCAGGTCGATGAAAATGATACTTTCTAACTTCCTTGGCAAACAGAGCTGTTTCATGGAGAAAATTTGATCAAAGAAAGTAAATATTGTCCCTTTTTGAAATGAAGTAACTTTTTTATTTATCTCAAGGACCTTGATGTTTTTATCTTAGGCTGTACAGGAAAAGCTGTGATGCTCAACAGATTGAAAGTATTATATGTTGTGACACATACCATTATTTATATTCAAATTAATGAGAGTAGATTAGGTTACACATTTTATTTATTCCTTGCATATGTCATATTTGTCCACGTTTTCCACCGTTTATAATGTACCTTAAATATTTTAGGCAGGTCTTATAATAACTGCACATCCAGTTGCTGGATATTAATTATATATTACATACATAGGGACGTGTTTTAGGTGCAGAGCAGTTGAACCCCTCCCAAATAAGTGCTAGAAATCTGAAGTTGTCACGCCTGGGGGAAGGTCTCGTCTTGATTACCTATTGTGTACACCTGGGGTTTCCCTCCCTCATGTGTTTAAATAGTCCTCGTTTCCCCTTGTCTGGTGCGGGGTCGTTCTTGTCTGCTTGCCTTGTCTCTTGTCCTTTTCTGTCAGGGAGGTGGGTGTTGACGGGAGGACTCAGGTGCGGAGATGAGGGGAACAAGGTTTATTGAACAAAAACAGGGTGAATGTCCAGACAAAGTACAAAACAAAGCTGTGGCAAACTGTGGGCAAAGTATCAAAGCAATGAGCAAACAATACTGTGGCAAAAACTATGACTTGACAAAGTAACAAAATAAAGATAAACAAGACTATGACAAAACGTGACTAAGACTGTGGCAGAACTACGACGAAAACAAACCTGGCGTGGGGGTGATGACGGACGAAAGGACAAGAGACAAGGCAAGCAGACAAGAACGACCCCGCACCAGACAAGGGGAAACGAGGACTATTTAAACACATGAGGGAGGGAAACCCCAGGTGTACACAATAGGTAATCAAGACGAGACCTTCCCCCAGGCGTGACAGAAGAGTATACAGAAACTCATCTTCATGATTTAAGATAAAACTGTCATTTCAGATAGTGGTGACTGATGGCACACCTTTAAAGTTTTAAGCACTGATCATTAAAAGTGTCTGAAGTTATATGAAACTTACTCTGTGATGATTACTAGCTTGTTTATTTACTTCAATTTTCTTCTAATGCACATCTACCAACATTGTTGGTATCTTTATTCGTATTTTAATTCCTAATCCACCAGGTGATGTTAGGGAAAAGACAATGATAAAGTTTTAAATCCTTGGGAAACGGAAAAGTTCTACTAAAACAAAGTATATAAGATCAGCTAAAGATACTGAAAATTACTTAAATGTGCCTGATGTTGAGTGCTTTTTACGCAGAAACGTTGGATCTCATAAGTCTTAAATAGATTTATTACCAAAGGATCACTCTACTCAATGAAGTGTACAGTGACAGAACAGGCTGTGATTTCATGATGGCACAACAGCTTAATTTCACCTTATATAAATCCTCTCCTTTGTGACTATTCTGAGCTCAACTTAAAATTTCACTGACTACATTGTGTGATTAATGCAGCTGTGACACAATAGGGAGTTAGCCACCAACTGGGATAAACAAACCTGAGCTTTAAGCCAGTGTGGAATACAATCACAAATAAACGCCACAGGCAAATAAAACAGGCTTACAAGATAAAGCACAGTAAACACTAAATCTGCTATTTTTAAAATAGGGCCCCAGTAATATTTCGGCGAAGTCGTCTATTATTATGTAAAAAGAAAAGATGATTTTGAAGAAGATGCTTTTGTCAGCCAAGGAAATGGTGGCACACAGTCTGATGCTGCAAAACCCTGGTTTTCCAGTTTGAGCAGGTATATTTCTTCCCCTTGGAATGTTTGGTTCTCATCTCCAGAAACTGTATTTGAAAACAGTCAATAGCCATAAATGCATTCAGAAGTCTGCGGCTATGAAAATATCAGTGCATTTTCGAATGCTAACAGTATGTGTGAAAAGGTAAGTTCACAGGTAAAAGTGCTAATGTATGAACAAAACCATAAAAAGAAGGTGTGTTAAGGTTGGATAGCTACAAGGCAGTGATGGAGGGAGAAACAGAGCAACAGAGGATGCTGATGAAGTAGACAGCATGATGGGAAGAAAATAAAAAAAGCTGATAGGAATGGAAAGGCAGGAAGTCTCCACTGAGACTGACATGTCACACACCAGTGAGTCTGACACACCAAGTGGGAATATCACAATGCTCATGCCTTCTTTTTTGGGATATGTATTCATCCTTTTCTATCTTAGCCATCTTCTTCATGCTCTCTTTTTGAAAGCTCGGTACAGTAACCGGCATCCATAGAAATCCTTCTGGGTCCTTTTGAATAGTGTTTCTCCACCTTTGAAATGCTGATGTTCAATAATGCATGAGTTTATGCATAAGTTACCTCTTGACTTCCCTGTGCATTTCACTCTTTTTCCCCATGAGCACTTACAGTATTGTTTTTTGTACAGCTTAATGCTGAATTGATCCTTTTCATTCACCCACACATGCACTCATCGCACTTTCACACAGATGCGCACAAACGCATTTGCAAACAGGCACATGGAGCATTTCGCTTGTGTTGGGAATTACCTGTTTACCTAATTAACAACACTTGGCTGGAGGCTAAAGATATGCAAACCAGGTAGAGGGAAAATAAACAACTCAAAAATAAAACAGTTCCTTCTCAAAATCTCTCACAGAAACAGCATCTCCCTATGAGTAAATAAGGAATGAAAGGGAGGAGAAAAGGTTAGCCAGCTTTAAATATTTTGTCTAAAACACTGAGCTCATTAAAAATGTCTATATTCAGAGAAAGTCTCCACATGGTATATGATTATAGCTGAGTCTTGATTTGGATATTTCTTGCTCTGAGCTCTCATGAAGTAGTGCACTATCTTCTGTGACAAGCTGTGTTATTCTAACCAATATATGATTCAGGACTTTTCTTTTTTATGATTTTAGTTTTGTTTGTTTCATGTTATGGTTTTCTTGCCAAGAATCTTGTATGAAGAATTTCTTTAATATAGAAATTTAGAAGCAGTGTGCTTTATTAAATCAAGGAAGATGGTTTAATATCAAACAGACAAAGGCAGGCTGTGTTTGTGCATGAAAACTATACAGCCCTCTGTATCACTAACTCCTTTCTGTGAAAGCAGTACTACCCTTGAGAACGATGGCTTTACTGTTTGTTCTGCTCTAATCAATGCATGTGTGCCACTATGTGATATGTGTTAGTTTAGATATGTTGAGTCAACTGGAGTCAGATTTGGTCTCTTTCTGCCTCACTATTATCTGTTTTTAGACACTGTTGATATTAACCAGACGAAGGAGCTCTCCAAATTACACACACACAATTACTCTTAGTTGCACCAACCCAATGGCCCCCAAACACACAACTTTTGTGTAGATGTCTACACAAAAGCCCACTCAAGTGAAACCTCCTACATCCACCCACACTGCTCCAGATGCTCCACGTGAGACGTTTTGAATGAAAGACCATGAAACTGGCTTAACGAGACTAATTCATACATACATGCAAAACTCTCACACGGCATAAAGAGCTCTTTCAGGCTCTGATACAAGGGAGAAGAATTAAACATAGCCATATGTGCGTCTAAAACAATGGAGGCCAGCTGAGGTTTTTCTTGCTGCCTGTTACAGATGCCACTACGTTGCCACCTCATTACACAAAGACACAAGGCAATTTGCCCATAAATGCACACCGGATCATGTTGCATATGGAGAGAAGTGCAAGTATTTTCAGTTACAAATTAAAATTAGTCTCACAAAAAACCATGACAAAATTGGCATATTTTTGTTTAGTAATTTAGTTCAACAAAGCAAACTGATGAAAGTCTTCTTTAAACATGAATGATAGCTTCGCATGAATATTGCAGTAGCAAGTTATAAGTTGTATCACATCACTCTTATTTTATGTGAACATATGTTGTGTAAGATTAAGACTAAGTTGTTAGGTCAGAGGACAAGCCAAGGCTGAAGCTCATGATGGGGCTTCAGCTTCAAGCAAGAGAGACAGAGAAGCAGAATGGCCTACTTGTATCCCTTCTGGTGAGGACAACGACCCAGAAAAGAGAGGTGGTTTAACTCGGAGAGATATACTGCCATGCTGATGGGAAGATGAAGAGCAGCTGTGTCAGGAACCCTGCGGGAGGAAGTCAGTCACCCCAGTACCTGCCCACATACTGAAAAAGACAAGGGAAGACTGACACCTGTACACACCGGGGAGGGAGGAGAACTAAACAACAGTAAAGAGAGACCAGGAGCTGGATGGCACATGACAAATCTCACTTTCTGCTCTGTGCCCCCCAAAGAAAATGGAAACTGTGTCCTTCCTGCAGGGTGTCAAAAAGTGAGCTTGCATTTCTTTTTCAGCAATGAGTTTAAAAGAAGATAACGCTTGTATTCAACAATCACACATGCATGTTTCTTCTAGTTAGAACTGGACATGAGATTGAGAAACCAAATCAGGAAATTCTTTCCCTTGCTCCTGCTCAGATAAAGCTTCTCTCAGTCCATTAGCTCTAATGTGTGTAAAAACGTGTGTGAATTACTTTCACCTACGGTCAAGTCTGGTTCATCATGAGGCAAAACGCGCTGTGAGAAGGCACAAAAGCATTCATTTTCATGAAGAATAAAAGTTCCCTGAGGCTCCCCAGTCAACAAGTAACTATTGCGCTGAATTACATTATTTAACAGAAAACAAAGAGGCACAGCTATAAAGCACAGACCCAAGGTGAGGTGTCTGTATAGAATTCAGACTTTGTCTGCTTTGCTATTCTTGTTACTTTCTGTGTGTCTAATTCCCATTCATTCAAATTTGATACATGCAAAAATAATTTCATATCCAGCAGTTTTTAATGTTTTTTTGTGCGTGTGTGCTGCCGGAGATGAATAAATAAGTGTGAAAACATATCATATACCATTTTGTATTATTTGTAGCTGAGCTATATTTTACAATATCTAAACAAAACCTAGCCCCATCATAATGATGCCGGTATAAAACTAAAATCCAATGATTTTGTTGACTCTGTGATTCACTAAACTTGTATAATGCTGCTTAGGGAGTTGCAACAAGAGTTAGACCAAAAGGAGCAACACTTTAACTGAAGTTTATCATCACAAAAGCTTAGGCTATTCATCTCCAATCTTTTTTCTATAGGGAGGTTGAGGAAGCAACTAACGTAAAAGGAACCGAAAAACAAAGAAAGGAGGGAGAATGTAAATAGAAAAAACCTAAAGCATAAAGAGAAGTCATTAAAACATCTTAGTTTTGGCATTATTCTACTTAATTCAGGGATAGTTAATTAGTCCCACCCCAAAATAAATTAACTGTCTAAACTATAAACACTTCTGTTTTGAACACTTCAGATATGTTAATTTTCATTTAATGACAACAAAAGTAATGAAGTCAGAATTCCTGACACAGTATCGCAGCCAAAAATTGACATCAGTGACTGAAGTGTTAATTATTGCCACAGAGTGCCAAGGATGCTTGCCTCTCTTGGGAAAGACAGAAAAAATCAATAATATTGCTCTTGTACCAAAAGTGCTGTAGTTCTCGTACCATCCATATTTCCTCACATGTTGAATTGGTATTCCAGGCTATTTTTATTGAGTGACCAGAGGCTGAGGGACTGAAACATGGAAGGTCAAGTTGGACATCATAGTCAGAAAAGAATCAAATTGAGAAAGAGAGAGACCAAAGACGGTGTGGAAACATCCAGTTATCGAGGGTTCAAACAGGCCATGTTGAGCGTGTCAGCAAATTGATAAAGACTGATGTCCTCTGGTGAGCAGAGCTCTAAATGTTCGAGCTCAATGCTTATTCATTACTGACAAGTGAGTGTATGATGCCACCCTCTACTACATTGTCATGCTGTTTTGGTTTTCATACATACTTTTTAAATCATTCCACCTCCTTACCAGCACTTGTTATTAACTGTCCTCCAGGTGGTTTAAAGCATGGTCAAGGTTCATATAACTTTATCCTCAATCAGTGAACCATCATCTGATTTTTTTTTCACTCCCAAGAGAAATATTATAAAAATTGAAATACATTCACTCATTACATACTCACTTGACCATGTAGTCACAGAAAGCAAAAATGATTTTAAGTTGACATTAAACAAGGGAGACAGACAGAGCTCCAAGCTGGCGCTCACACCTACAGCTAGTTAGAATGACAATTAAGCCATCAGAAAAGTGTTTGTGGGAGAACCTGGAGAAAACAGGTGGAGAAAATGACATCTCCACATATGAGACGCTCCAACCAAGCAGCAGATTCAAACCTCAAACTGCCCGGATACGAAAATACTAACCACTGTACAGCCACAGGCACTTTATGATGATGTAACCAAATGTGAATAACTAAAGAGAAATGAACAGTTTAAATGACAGAAATGAATACATCCCATCATCCCATTGTGTTCGGCAAACCTCTCAAAAAAAAAATGGACAACCAACTACAGTATTTTAAGACACATGATGAAATACACAATGCAACCCTTTTACAGCTAGAAATTACCCAAAATATGAATAAGACGGATTTGTCTGCTACAAATGCGGGACGTCATTATGAAATTTTGTTCTTGTTGAAGCTACCAGCAGTAAAACTGTTACATTCCAGTCATGACATTGATTTAATGATTTTCATAGCTCCTCTTTATGGCCTGTTCATTTTCATACATAGCAATCCATGAAAAAAACATTAATCTATTTAAGAAATCTAATAAACCACATTAAATGGGGTTTATTTATCAAACATTAAAAGTTAAACGTAAAGAAAACATCATGTAATCATTCCTTGAAATGAGTCAGTCTAGAATTTTCATTTCATTAAAAAAATGGGAAAGATATGATTAAAGAAGGAAAGTGGTTTCAAAAGTGACAGCTGGGGGGATGTTCATGTTTTACTTTTTGCACAGGATCATTTTTGGAACTGAGGTTGTAATCATAACATTTATTCCATCAGTATAGACTGGCAGAATTGAAAAACTGCTAAGAAAATAATTGAACACATTTTTCTCCAAAAAGATTCAAGGATGTCTGAGATATTTCTGATTCTTGTGCTTAGCAGACTCTATACTGTAGCTGGCATTTCTTTCTGAAAAAGGATTTAGCTAAATGTTTCAGTGGGATTGTGGCTCAGACTGAATTTTGCAGGGTTGGCCAATACTCAATTTCCCTGCAGCGCTTCTTTCTTTGCATGTATTATCTGCATGTGACTAAAATCACTGATGCATATCTGTCAACTGTATATTTCCTTTGGAAGCTCTCTGATGAAATGCCTGTGGAGAATAACCAAGAATGAATTGAGCTGTCAACTGGTCCCGCTGGAGCAACTTCAAACATTGTCTCTTCACCGTTAATCCTCTGCATGAAATTGTGAAAAGGAAATATTTGTTGCTGTTGAAATATAAAGAAACATAGTTTTAATCCTGGCGGGGCACATGAAACTGAGGCTAATTAACTTTACTATGAGAACAAAACCTGCTTCGCGCTTTACTCGCAAATTTCATGAAATTGGAACAGATAAACAAGGGTACAGACACAACCCACTCCTTTCCAATAAAACGGAAATACTGAGTTCGACTACCATTTTTTCCATCGTCCTTATTTTTTTCTATTTGAGTAAAATAAAACATCTGTACAGCTGTAAAGAGTAGACATGAGCTTCCACATTTGAAAATAAAACGTTAATAAGATATTTATGATTTTATGATGAATAAAACATTGTGTCTTATTCGTTGGCTTCCTAAAATATTTGTTTATGTGATTGGTGCCTAACGAAAAGCATAAACGACTTACTGGAAATGACAAAGAATCAATAGATTTTGTTTCCTTTTTATTTTTTGTTATGATTATGTCCTTAAGCCACACACAAACTGCTTCTTTCTCTGTTCATACTTCTGTGGAGAGTAATGAGCTGTTCAGGGTTGTCGCTCACGATTCTGTGCAATTTACATTATGTGAAAGCAAAAAAAAAAAAAATTACCTCAACAGGATATATAATCTTTGCCTTTGTGGAAGTTTTGGCCAAAAAATCCCATCAAACTTCTTCCAAGAGAGGGTAATAATGATATTGTTGGTGGTCTATGTATAGCTGAAGGTATTCTGTCATTCACACAAGTCCCCACGGCTTCAGACTGACAATCAATGACAGAGAGTTGCGGCAGGTCTGCAAGAAGATCCAATGACATCAAATTAAAATGACTGTGTTGTACTGACGACTCATATTACCCTAACAAGCATCTGAGTCACGTCTACAGGCAATGTCTAACTTGCAAAAGTTGTAATGGCACTTAAAAGATTGTTGTAGCACAGCTACACAGAGACTTTTCACTCTTTGTGTGACAGGCACAAAGGACATGGTGCTGCAGTGCCATAAATAACCCCACATTACAGCTAAAGAGAAGCTCTTCCTGAATAGTTCAGCCAAAAAGTGGAAGAGTGTGTTGAACTTTTCGTTGAATTCTTCTAGAATTTAATTAGGAGACAAATTAAGATTGT
Source organism: Menidia menidia (assembly GCA_907169785.1). NCBI lineage: Eukaryota > Metazoa > Chordata > Actinopteri > Atheriniformes > Atherinopsidae > Menidia > Menidia menidia. Next base: position 13,638,255 of record CAJRST010011112.1, on the reverse strand, counting down.
CCTCAGTACAGATTTTTCTGTGCTTAACTGAGCTTGACTTGAGGTTGATGTGTTGTGTTCAGATCCCAACAGGTCCTCAGAAGGAGAACATAATTATATATGTTCATATATAGTGAAGGAAATACACAAAAGCATGTATTCACACAAGTTTTTATCAATCATCCTAAAATAATCTAAAATGTATGATTTCTCTGAGGCAGACCAGGAAACTGAGCTGCACAAAATATCTCTAAACTCACAATTTTTGCTTTGACCAAATATATATTCATCTGCTGATAGTCAGGGCCAGCACATCCTATAGGGTGTCACATCAAAAACACCAACAGCAGGAGAATACGCTGAGAAAATGGTAGTCATCCGGTCCATTATATGCAGCTTTTTCCTCCTCCACTGTCCCTAAGAATGCTTCTACTGTGGGAAGTAAATAAACTGTCAAAGTTGACTAACACCTCACTCGTTGACTTTTTACTTGGAGCAATTTTCTCATATTTGAAGAGACTGAATGAAATTGGAATACTTGTCCTCATCCTAAATTAGATAGGGTGACTGCTGGAGAGTTGTGCAGTTCTAACTGAAAAACTCTCTTGTCCTTGTCCTGTGTTTGACTTAATTGTCTCTGACGGTCAAGTCCCTGACACGCAGGTTTAAATGAATGAAAAAAATCCAGTCATGATCATTTCTCACTCTATTCTATTCAGACGGGGATGAAGCTGTGGTTGATTCGTATAATGAAACTAATTAAACATGCAGGCATTCGCTGTAGAGCTCTGTGTCATGACTAACGGAAAACATTACAAGGGGAAACATGTTCCATTCATTTTATATCATTTATCAGATGTTGAAACGCGAGTCGTAACAATGTCGTTACACTCTCTCCCTCAGAGACGACACATCAAATAGGTGCATTTAAGATCTGCTTGCAAATGAAGTCCTATTTTTACAAATATCATACCAGAATATTCTATACTTGCAGTCTCTAAAAGGTTCTTTTTCTGTCTTGTAGTACACGGGGCAATAAGATCTGTGATGATATATGCCCAGATTATTCTTTTGTGCACTTGAAAAGTTTTTCTTTTTGTCAGCATGTCTGGTTATCATATTTATCATATGTTCATGTTAGGTCCTGTAAGATTGCATTATACTGTGGCTTGAAATTTTAGGGAGCCTCTGAAGGTGTCTGTGAGTCTCTGCTGACGAGCATAACTATTTGGAAAGGATTCGGACCTATATTTCTGTCATGGTTGTATCCCACAACTGGATATCAAGCCAAAGAGCAACTAATTCGCTACCCTCTTTGTTGATGGTTTAATCTCTGTCAGATAATCCAAATAAAGCATAAAAACATTAATATGAAGTTTGGTAAAAATGTTTTGAATTGTCTGTAGATTAATTTTACAAATGTGATTAAAGGTATGGACATTGGTTTGATGCTCTGTAGAATTACCTCCCTGGGTGAGAACACACTCAAATCAAAGCTGACAGTTTTAGTATAAACCATGAAGGTGAATAAAGATCAAAATCAAGCGGCCTGCTAAAACTCTGAGACTGTGGTCTCTTTATGTCCTCACACGTTTAGCTCTTTTTGATCTTTCTTTTGGTCTGAATATGCAGAATTTGCCTCCTCTCACCCTCATCTTCCACCTTTCCAACTCTTTAATTCCTCCCCCCACCCCCCCTTTGCCTTTGGTGTCTTTTTCAGGATTGTTGTGTTTGATTTGAAAACACCATACGCCAACATGTCTGCTCTTCTGTATTAATGAGATCAATCGCTAGCATCGCCATTATGCTCTCATTCCTGTCTGTCCGCAGGCACACAAAAAAGTCACGCATACACAGATACACACACCCTGTACAGGTGAAGCGTGTGTGTTTGTGTGTAAACAGGTACCGCACTGTAATTTTATGAGTAGAGTATTCGCAAAATGTTTAGTGCTGTAGCTATATGTAAATGTGTTTGTATGCAAATGAGAGAAAAGGAGAGAGCATGGGGGTATGGGTGGGTATGTACTGTGTCACATATGTGAGTTTGTGTGTCTGTGACTGTGTGATGCAGCAGATTGCAGAGGGCAGGGGAGAGTGGGCTGTGCCTGCACACAAACAGATGGCAGGAGAGAGGGGCTTTTTAATTTCTTTTCTCACTTCTTAAAGAGCAACCACTTTAGCTTGTGCGCAGTGTGTGCATCTTTGTTTTTATCTATTCATTCATTTACGTTTTTATTATCTTATTTATTGTTGGAGAGCAGCAGGAATCTCTCAATTCTTGAGTGGATTCACACATCTAAATTTATACCACGTAACTAGGCTTGCCTCTGAGATCAAATACACACACACACACACACACGAACACACAGAGGCAGGCAGGTGTTACCACTTCATCAGACTTCCCTCCTCAAGGAGAGAAAGGTAAAGAGCTTGAAGATCACACTTTTCTCTGCGACGCTTTTCAGCACCTCAGGGTGGGAAAAGAGAAAGAGGGATGTAAATGAGAGACTGGAGAGGTCGGAGAGGTGAGATAGTGTCATCGCGTGAGGGATAAGAAAACAAAAATACGCGGAGAGTTTAGAGCAAGTTCAACACAGTTAACAGTTTCTGACAGTTATAAATGCTTCCTCTGTTAACATGCCCATGAGTATTTTTTTTATGTGTTGGGAGCTGCATCATTAGCAAAATCAGCCAGTAATCCTTTGAGGATTTCTGCTCTGAATCTGCAGAGCACCACCTACAGTCATGGGAGGTTCAGGCAGCCATGTGTGCCCCGTAGGAGGAACCAATCCCCAATGCTAGCTGGGTATGTCAGGTGTTAAATGATGTTCTGGAAGCCTTCATGCTTTATGTCATGCTGTTAAACTACAATAGAAATGGGTTCATTTGAGAGATTTCAGAATGCCATCAAAAATTAGAAGGGACACAGGCTTGTAGTCCACATTTGAATGGCTTCTAAAGAAATCAGCATAGCAAGGGTTTTCAATACAGAATGGAAAGCTAGAACCATGTTCAAACATGGGGAATGTCTGCCCCAAAATGAAGAACACCTATTTGTCTCCTGGAAAATCAAGTTGAAGTTTGCTGATGATACTATAGGTGGACAGACAGAAATTCCAAAGAACACACATCTACAAAAGCAAATATGAGAAATACAAGAGGGAGCCATCACAGCACAATTTTTCATAAATGCCATCTTTCTCTAAGAGAAAAAAAAAGGTAGACGTAAAAAAAAAAGCAGACAGCATTTGTTGTTATCCCCTGTGGTCCTATATATAATTTCATCATCTTGTCCTTTACAGGTAATAATCATCTTTGGCAGAAATTCACTGCCCTTCTTCAACATCCACACAGTCGTAAACAAACAAGCTTGTTCCACAGGAACATTGCTGAAGAAAAAAATTATACTTCTCAGTAAAGATTTCTTCCCTTTTACTTTTCTTTTCATTCTTCTTGCCATCGTCACATTTCATAGCTGTAATGATGAATGTGCTGGTTGGCTTCCAGCTGCTGTACGGTACAACTCTGAACAAAGCCAATTAGCTTTTGGTTTATGCAAAAACTATTATCCCAAGAGCTCTCTTTTGTGCAACCCAACAAAATCTCATTCATTTGCGAAGCAGTCATACAGTGACCTTAAAACAGAACAATGATTGTCTAATCACTCTCAGTGATGTAAAGAGATTATACTTTGCCACTTTGTTATCTTTCCCATCTGTTCACAACTGCATCTGCAAATATTCATCCTTTTTATCACCACTAGTCATTGTACAAAAGATAATCTTTTAGCAACAAGGTAAGAAATGCTGCATTATTGCTATGTGAAGTGTAAATCCAACGTAATAGTGGTCTCATATGCATACGAGGGCTTTTCCTCATCATTAATGCACCATTAACAATTGCTTAAGTGGAGCATTACGAGAAAGGGCATGTTACGAGAAAATGAGAGTTTCTGAATACGTGTCCTTATAGAGAATTCAAATCTGTCAGTGGGTGACCAGCTCAGCCACAGTTTTAAAAAGTATGTGCATGCACAGCTAGCTTTTCTCACACAGGCATATCAGATAAGCACCCACAAGTATGACACTCAAATGACGGAATAGAGACAGTGGCACATACTCACTGATGTACACAGGCGTACACACACACACACACACACACACACACACACACACACACACACACAACACCAAGTCAGAAAAGAGCCAAGGCTGGTGACAGTCCTGTCCCTGTGCTGGTGTCAGTCTCTCCAGAGGAAGGAGGCAGAGTGACACAGGGTGGCCAGTGGTGACACACAGCCTGTCATCAGAAAGTGACATAAATGACCCACTTTCCTTCACAGTCAGCCCTTCTCCACCGTCAGCACTTGTTCAAACTTTGTAAGCCCCTGGTTTCATTTAACTCTCATTCTGTCTCGGTTGTTTCTTGGTTATCATACATATTTAGAAAAATATAGGAATTTATAGGTATACCTGTTTTCTGTCTAATTTTAAATTACCACACTTTTTTAGTATTTCATCATCACAGTTAAAATAACTGATTGCATTAAAAACTTTGACAATCAAACAAAAAAGAGCATAAATATGAGTAAGAATATATGGCTCTCGGTTTGATATCAGTTTAAGAGATTAAAAAAAGGATATTTAGGCAGGCTGACGGCCTAACAGGTTACTCCCACTTGCGAGTCTTCCATAAATACTTGACGTTTCATTCAGAATACTCCTGCTTTGCATTAACTCTGTGAGCCGCATCTTTTTCAGGTCATCTATTGAGAGTAGAATTTCAGGCAACAAGCTTTGTCTTTGTCCAGATGAGTTCTGCAAAGAACGTTTTCATGTGCTCGTCTCAGAGAAGCTCATCCACCTGTATAGTGGAAGCAGTGTTGGCCTTGGGATGTTGGTACGAGAACAGTTCAGAAACATTCCACCGACGGGCCTGGCTGGTACAGATGACTGCACTGAGTTTGTGCAGAAAACACCAGCAGCTTGCTGAAAAATCGATAGAATGCTGTCAATATTTTTGGGTTGTTGTATGGAATCCACAATTTAACCCTATTCTATATATGTGGAATATGGGAGCCGGTGTTATTTACTGGCTTGTAACTGTTTGGTGGTGCATGCATTAAAATGTGATTATTTAAAGATTTGTAAATTAAGTTTGTCATGGCAGAGACTAAACCTTTTTTCCCTTTAAAACTGCATGCTTAACTGTAGGCAAAACTGAGATCAGGGGTCAGTATATGTAGTTGTGGCAGAGAATATGCATATGTTGGTTAAACTATCACTCATTTAAAAAGGGTAATGTGATAGCTCAGTGGTTATATTTAAAGAGTACTGACATCAACAACAATGAAATCACCGAGTGTCATACAATCTGTGTGATGTTTCTTTTTTAAGTTGGATGAAAGCATTGGATAACCTTTAAACCTGAATCTTAACCAGACTGTCACATAAATGGTTTTGTGTGTTTCTGAAAACGAAACTCTGCTGTCAAAAAGCAGCTGAAATAAAATATTATTTTGTTCCAGCACAGGGGAAAAAAAGAAATCTCATCCCTCATTGTCTTCCTCCATGTACAGAATACACCTTCTGGACGAGGGTCGCTGTATGTTCAGCAGTACCTTAGATTAAAAATCACTGTCAGTGTCATGATCTGAGGCGGACGGACTCTTCTCATCACAGTTTGGAGCCTCTCTTTGACAGCAGATGTACCAGAAGTTTTTAATCCCAGATACAAGCTAGGCTTCATCTCAGGCACAGTTTGTTACCAGCTGGGAACCAGGACTTACTGATTTAAACTCTGAGATGCTATGTTCAGTTTCTTTCATTTCAGTGTATGGTGGCTCTCAAAGAATGCTGAAAACTTCATCTTTGTCTGAGTTTATTAAAAGAAACATAAGGCATTTCCAGCTTGACCTAAAAAAGAAAATCAGTGTAATTACTTGAATCAGACACCCAAGTAACAAGAAACGAGAGGAGGTTTTAAAATGAATCAATAAGCAAATGTCATCTGCCTGTATTGTTTTTAAATGAGGTAAAACGAGTTTACCACGTTTACACGTTCCTCCAACACAAGGCTAACAATGTATGTCATGCTGATGTCAAAATTGCATGCATCCTTTGATTTGCCTCATGTGTCATATTCTACAGGCATTCATACAAAGCCCTCAACCACACAGGATGAGCAATTTTTAGCCTGACATTGAAAATTCCCTTTGATCTTGATGTTAGAAGACATCTGAGCTGTTTGCTAATCAGCAAGTGAGAACAGAATTTTTTTTAAATGCTTGTGCAGTTTCTCATGTGCACATGCAGATTAAAAAAGAGTTCAAGGAAATATTGAGGGGCCACATAAACATCACCACGACACCATTCACTGCTGTATTGTTCTGATCACCCATGCAATGTCCTATAACTCCAATCATTATCATTATCTCATTAAATTCCTAACTTCTGGAAGAGGACAGAGAAAAAGTGTAGTGCTCCAAGTGTTGTGTATATTCCTGCTGCTGCGAGAGCTTCAAGAAAATAGGACAATAGAACGCAGAGCATGAGAGCAGAGAGAGAGATGCACAAAGAGAAGGAAATTTACACTTACAGCATTTTTATTTGCTGTAACAGCTCCCGGATTTATTTTAAACTGCTATTTTTATTTTTCTAATTTCAAGAGCTTTTGGCTGATTTCCTTATGTCGTTACGTGTTCTGTGGCCATGAAGGTCCAAAAATAGCTATTTACTCATTGTAGAAACCAATAGTTTTGAGTTTTGGATGATGGATGAGTGGGAATAAATCAGTTAGCGGCTCAGTCTCCTCAATCTTTGTTATCTACTTCCTCTTTCATATTTCCTCACAGATGGACTTCCTGTGTTGCCCAGGATACTATTCATCACCATGACAACCAAGTACACCACCTGCAGTTATTAGTTGAGTCTATTATTATAAGGGGTCGCTTCTTGATTTAGAGAACCCTGTAAACTACATCCAACTTCCATTTTTACACAGTTGAGAAGAAAACTGCTTATGCACGCCTGCATTGTACTCACAAATGTCTCTACATACACCATTCTACTGCTACATAAACATACATGCACAGTACTAAAACAACTTTGAGGGGCTTCATAATGCAAAATATAGCCCTTTATATACTGTACCTTTAACCACTTCCCATCCATGTTCAACAGAGGATGGAGCAGCAATGAATTCCTACCTAATAATTCCACAGCAGAACTTTAAAAAAAATGTAAAGGCTTCTAAAGAGAGAGTGTATCTAATGTTGAGTAAATAGGCACTCAAGAAACGCAAACTTTCTCAGATGTTCTTATACTCCATAAAAAGCTTATTTCATTGTATTAAGCAGCAACATTATGTCAAAATAAATCTGAAGATTTGTCCATATACAGACAGTAAACTGTTCACAATCAACTGAATTTGCAAACAATATCAAATATCATCTTCAATGTTAAACACCAGTCTGCAAAAGTGACAGCTATACTGTTTCTAGGTTTATTTCATTGTTACAACAAATATATTTTAATACTTTTATATACTACACTATGTTTGTATTTTTATGATCACTAATGGGAATGTGCCAGTTATGTTTGAAATCATTCTCTGTGACCCAGCATTGGTTCTTTATATGTCAATCAGACCTACACAAATTTGCTACATAAATGTGTTATATGGTTGTAATATATCTAAGCTGTGAAAATATTCCTAAACATAATTTGTGTCTCCGGAAAAAAAGTATGCCCTTTAGTTCTGACGATGGTTAAAACCAGCCTGGAAACAGTTCCATTTAGCTGGGTATGTGACAACTGAACATATTTCATCTGCACTCTTAATTTTAAATCTAATTAATTTGTGATATTCTTTTGTTTTACACAGCATTTTCATTTGAATTTGTCTTGTCTATTAATTTTGCTGTACAAATAAACTTGCCTTGCCTTCATCAAGTAATACTGCAATAGACAACAAGAAGAGAGATCATTAAAATGAAATATTTCTCACAGGGTCTGAAATAATAAAAAAAATCTGACACAAAGGTTGACAACGCTAATTTAGAGTTTTACAGCAAAAAAAGAAAAAAAAACTAAGTGTGAACTTAAGTTAAGTATAAGAAAAAAAGTAAGACAGACACAAAACCACCCACTAAAGAACATATCCACAGTCTGTCATGTAATTTCAATCTGAATTGGATTAAATTAAACCATCAATAATAACATTAATACTTGTTTTATTCTTAAAGTTCAACACTTAAACTTCATTGTTAGTTTTACAAAGAACACTTTCTTTAACATCCTTTTAATCTATTCTCAATTATTTAGTTTAATTTCCAGCTTGTTGTCTTGTGTGCTCAACTATTTTTCAAAAAATGCATTCAGAAAACTGCATTTAAATCTGATTCGCCATATGAGACCCTAAGAAACTTTAATGCGGCGCAAATAATTTAATTTCGGCCCGATTTAACTAAAGAAGCTTGTATGAAGAGCGAAAAGGCGAATAAAAGTAGATCTTGAAATCTTTATGCATCCCATTAACCAGTGGTTAATTATTTTCATTCCTGTGGTAACTGAAAAAGCTCTTTTGAGCTTTTTTCTATCAATACCAGTTAGAAGTGCAGTTTCTTTCTCTGTTAAACCCACACACAGAGCTATTATGTTCATTGAGACATTAAATAAACCCATCTGAAGAAAGAAAATTTAAAAAGAAGTTTGCCACATCTGTTTTGCCTAAGACTTGGGCAAAGATATCCACAACCATGGAGATGAAAATGTTATTTTGTGCTTAGAATAATGAAAAAGGATTAGACTTTTTTGTGAATCATTTTACTTCCCAGAATCCAGAGAGCCTGGGATTTTTCAAAGAACCCGAAAGATTACAGATGAGTGTATCAGTAAAGTCTGTTAATAGAATGCATTGTTTTTGTTTCTTTTTCACCAAAGCATGCCGACCATGGTATGTTCTGGCAGGATTTTTTTACACCAAATACCTGATGTAGCCCTCACTTAAATCTGGGCTTGAGCCATCACAAACAAGACACCACGCCCCATTTGAGAGTACCCTGTAGGTAACTGTGGGTTCAAAGTCTTGCCCAAACACACTTCCACATGTAGTCAAGGATTAAACCTAGACCCGCCTAATCACAGGTAACCCCAACTCCTGAGCCACAGAAATGTATATAAAATACAAGTTATCTAAACCACGTAAGTTGAAAAAACACATGTTTTCAATTTTTAGATTCATCTATAAATGGCTGTTTTTTAAAAGCAAGCCCTTAACGAGTATTTAATTTATTTTTGTGGCCTTGTGCATGAGGGTTTTTGGCAGATGCTGGCTTACTACAGCTGTCAGACAGTTTTCTCTGATCATTTTAGACAAGAAAGTCAGTGAGTGCTGCATTTGAATAAACACAGGCCTGTCACATATCTGAAGATACTCATTATGAAATCAAATAACTTTTAAAAGCGCTGTGTGTCTGTACTGCTCGAGATCTGAACAGGTCCCAAGCAACTCAAATGTCTCCTCTTGAAGTGAAATGCTGGCATAATTTTTTCTAACCATGAGGTAAGATTTTGAAAGTGCTGAAAGAAAGTAATAACACCAAAATGAAATAAAACAGACACATATTACTTATCCATACATCAAGCTGGCTGGTAGCTTTTTTAGACATGACATATAGAGTTTTCAGAGGATATGAAACACACATTCTATGTTACAAAAACAAAAGGTGACTGTAAAGAGAAAGGAAAAACTTTCAGCTACATTTGTTTTCAGTTGCCCCAGGCAAGCTGTGTCATCCAATTCTGAAAACACCTGCTTTTCCATTTTGCTTTATTCCACTTTTCAGCACCCAGGGAAGCTAAGTATACTATCTGCTTCTTCTCAGCATAGTACCGGTACATTTGTGAACTTCCATTATTGTTTAAGCCCTGGAGGGGAACCACAACGTTTTCCACAACATATTTGCTCAATTTGTACTGAGACAATAAAGACGTAGCAGTGTGCCATTACTGCCGTACATTTGATCTGAAAATAAAAGTCATTTCGTCTATTGCAACTCTGAATAACAAAATTTCCTATATCAAACATTGGTTTTCACTTCATGTTCACACTGTCCTCAGTGAACAGCTTTACTCTAAGCTCCCCTCCATTATGCGGTGTATTGTTTAGGCCCCTCAGCGCTCAAAAGCAGAATGAGCTACATTTACAATATATATGAAAATGTACCTATACGTCATGTAGTATACAGGTCAGATCCTTTGTGTACAAACTTTTCTGTAAAGTAATTGAGGCTCCTAGCAACCAAACATTACCTTTACCACCAGTCTCTCCCACAATGAAGCACATCTGCATTCAACAACATAAAGGGAAATGTGAAATTCAATTAAGAGAAATAACTAGTGAAAAAATCAAATAGAACCAGGAGAGGAGTCAATACTGGTATTGTGTGTCTTTGCAGTAGTCAGTATTGGTACATTCTAAATTAGTGTAGAGTGAAAATTGCCTGTAAAACTCCCAAAAATGGCAATAAAGTATGGTCTACTTTAACTTTTTCTATTTATTTGTGTTTCCTTTCTATCTGATTTTAAACAGTCAAAGGGGGCTCTGCCGGTCCCGTGATCCTGAGTCTTCTGCCCTTAACAGAAGTAATCTGCTGAACTACACTGGCATCACATTTTTCCATGCCCAAGATCGCGTACTACATACAGTTTGAACAGGCGTTTAGCCAGGGGAAGGAGCATAAAAGAGATGCCAATCATAATTTCCAAGTCAGTGTTGCATCAAAATGAATCTGAAGCTGTGATTCTAAGGGAAAATATGTACAAAGTTTTGCTTTGATGTGAAAATTCCTCTTAGCTGATGAAAGCCTGCTGACACATTTTCTTCTGAATACGACCAACAGAATGTGAGAGTAGTCTTAGCACTGCTGTTACTATCATTGTTATTTCTCAGTTGTTGCAAGAGCTAAATAATATATACTAATCATCATGTGTCAGGGTTTCTGGTAAATTTTATCGACTGAAGCCAATGGAAAAGCTGCTCCAAAAGCGGAGCATTCTAAACTGTTAGCCTTCAGCAGGATCACATCACATCCATGTGCCCATTGACGTAAGATGCAAATATATTATAACCAAGAGTGTTTTCTAAAGCACAAACTCAGTGTTAGAGGAGCTAGTGGCAAGAACTGTGGAGTGTTGTGAAAAGATCAAAGCGAAGGACACACTAGTTTAAAAATGACTACATACAAAAGACAGAAATCATGAAAAATGAATTGTTAATGAATATCTGGTAGATAGCAGTAATTAACAGATTAGCTTTTATGAAACTCTGATGAACATGCAGTGAGGTGAGAAGACGAAGAATATGTCTCACATAAAATGACTGAATATAGTCTGGAAAGGCACTGTTTGTTGCAATTAGTTTTAATCAATCTGTGCCTTTATTTTCCATTCAATGCTCTGCTGCTTTCAAGATCAACCAAATGTTTGACATGCATTTCATCTTAATACTAACCTGGACAGAAGACTGAACTGGAAATGCAAAACAGACTGCCAAAAAGAAAGTATGGATTTTTCTGCATACAATATCTTAGGCTGTCCACTGTCTTTATGAAGATGTTGCATACTTTCTATAAGTCTGTGGTGGAGAATTGGAATCTGAGCCAATGGATCAAAGGCATGGAACAATGTGCTAAAAGAAGCTGGCTCTGATCTGGAGACTGCTCTGGAGCCCCCGGACCTGATTGTGGAAGGACAATGCTGAGAGATGTTAATGAACATAAAGAATGACATTGCCTACCCTCTACGTTATGTAGGGTGGAATCCATAGTGCGTGCTCAGTTAGAGGTTTCTTAAGCCATGTTGTAACACAGAATGGTACAAAAGGTCAGTTCAGCCAGCAGGAACAACCATACACTCATGATAACACACCTCTCATGATTACTAAAAGAAAGAAATAAAAAATAAATTCTGCAAGAGTATAATTTCCCATTGGGATACACAAAGTGGTAATTTAAAAATCAAAGGGACTTCAAAGTTATCTGCAGAGAAGATCAATAAGTCTTTGCAGAAAATATTAATCCACAGAGCTGGGCAATGCAGTAAGTCCTGGAAGACTTACTGGATCTTATTGCCTCATGCCATGGCATCTTTGTTATTTACAGTTATCTTGAATTATTGGACCTGCAGTGTCAAAAGCACAACTATTTTTTTCCTTTTCAATAATCATTTACTTATTTTAGACATATGAGTTGGCATCAATGCTCCTTTTATTGTCCCAAATAAAGCAACATTTTAGATGCAGTACAAATGCCGAAAGTTAATACATCATTAATACTGGTAAGATAACGATTTCCATACAGCAGCGAGAAAGTAACAGGAGGAAATTCAAATCCCCCAGTACAGACAAGGGATGTATTGAAGTAGTGAGTTATCCACTTTTAATAGACATTACAAATATATACGTGCTTTGTGTTGAACTGAATAAGATACCAGTACACAGTAACAGTCTTTCAGAGTTTGTTGTACTATTGATTTATTCCTAGAAACAAGAACTTGTGTTCACAGACGTAAATACATATAGGAGTTTCAGATAATGTAACAACATTCCTTGAAATTGTTTTGAGTTTCTTCCATTTTCATGGGGAAAAAAAGTCTGTTTTTCAAGATTGCAGAACGCAAAATTGGGGTTTTGCACTTGGCTTTACACAGGAGACCAAAATCTCTCTCATTTCTTACTTTGGGTGCACCAGCCACCAAAGTTTCTGGATCTCGGATGCTACTGTGAGCAGGGACACCCGTTTTAACCACAACTGTCACCAAATTGTCTGGTTTGTTGACTTTCTGTTTAATCATGAATCTAGAACAGCGTTGAAGTCCCTTGTGGTCTCAGTTTTTTTGTTTGTTTGTTTGTTTGTTTGTTTTTTATATTGGAGCACTTCATGTTGTTTGAAAGCAAAAATAATGAGCGTCAAACTCAAACTTTGCACTGATGTTTGTGTTTACTTCTGCATCAGTTGATAATAAAGTGGTTCAGTTACTGTGTTTTATGCTTTCACAGTATGTATTTCAAAACAGTCTTCTGAAATTAACTCTATTGAGACAAATTAGTGCCTTGTGCATTACCTATTTACCTTAGATTCATGAAGCATCAAGTCCATACTGAAAGAACATAAATCTCAAACAGTTACACATTAAGACTTGGTTAAAGAAGTTTGTGTGATTGAATTCAAGACACAATACAGATATTGAATAATTTGAAACAGAATAGCTGGGCATTAGTTTGTGGGAGAGCTAAAGAACTCTCAAATAGAATTTTTGTCTGGATACAGTCATTTCGGCTAACACTTTATTTGATTGCGGATGTGTCTGTGCCTTTTTATCTAATTTTCAGTTAGAAACGTTTATCCAAATTTCAGTATATCAATGAAACTGCAAATTTAAGCCAAGGAATAATTATAAATACCATATTTTATGAGGGATTCCTAAAAGTTTGATAAGCATACTTGGTAATATTTCTGAACAAGAACTGTCAAAAAAAAGAATAGTTGAATAGTTATTGATTTCAATAAATCAATTACAGTTTTCATATGAAATCCAATTAACTGGATTGCAGGATTTGTGCAAACACACACTGCAGCTCCTCATTATTTTGGGAGTTTTGATTTGCTGCCAAAAAGATTAGCAGATATATGAAATACCAAATTAGGTTGCATGACAAACAAAAAGAAGGAGGACTTAGTACTGATAAATCATAGCTGGAAAAACAGACCAAGGATCAGCAGACAGTTCAGAAAAACTAGTCAATGTTGCCAAAGATTAAATGACAATAACATCAGCCCAGTCTGAAAACAAACTTTTTAACAGACACCTCTGACCACATGGACAGGAAAGAGCTGCACACAATTCCGTCAACACATGCATTTTTGATGGTCGGAAAGGTGAGGAGTCTATTGCCTCAGCTGTGGATGTATCTGGTCTCTTTTTACAACCTTCCAAAAGAACTGCTAAAAACACTGACATTCCATTTCATCATCACAATGGCAGCCGTCTCCTACTATCACCAACCTGCTGTTTTGAAATACACGCCTGTTAGTTCAACTGTTGCTTGTTTTCCGACAACGGCAATTGTCATCCTTATTAGCATCTTCATTAGACTGGGGTGTCAGTTCACATGTGAACCTGAACAAACACTGCTGCAGACTCACAAGTCCATGTCCTAATCAGGTTCTGGTGTCAATTTTCATTACTGTTTGGAAACCCCAAGCAACATAAAGAGTCTCAGGTGTGGACACGATTCATTGTTACACTTTGTCATGGAGACAAACACTCTGCCTGTTGGTGCCTGGCGGTGTTTGTGTGCACCCATGCCTGTGGGAGATCAGAGCTTAAAATGTCAGTGTGATTACTTGCATAGCTGCTTATGAGTGACACATTCTTTTAAGCACAAACTCTGGTGTCTTCTCTCTTAAGATCAAGCATGCAGCAGTTTGTGTGCTATCTTTTGGGATGAGACAGCAGTTAATCGCACTGAATCACACCCCCTGATGGTGTTCGACCTCAAGGAGAAAGAAAGAAGGGAGAAGAAAAAGAAAGGCAGGCAGTTTGAGCCTTGTGGGCATCTCTCCATGGGCGGTCCCCATGCCTGCACCCTGACTGATAACGTGGGGTGGAAAGAAAGGGGAAAACTTGAGGAGGGGTAAAGGGCTGAAGAGAGAGAGAAAATAAGAGACGTTTGTGGTGGGGGATCATACAACAATGAGCCAACATTTTTAATTATTCTGACTATATGCCAGCTGAATATGCATTGACACGTTTTTTCTTGTTTTGTTGACTGCACAAACGATGTAAGATCCACTTACTTCTCCACCCCCATAATGCAATACAGGGTTGTGGGTGGGTTTGAGCCTATCCCAAAAGGCATGGTGTTCCCTAAACTGGTCAACATTCAATCACAGGGTCAAACAGAGACAAATAACTCCTGGCGTCAATTTATATACTCTAGTTAACCAAACATGCATGTTTTAGGACAGTGGGAGGAACCTGCAAGCTTCATAAACATTACCAGTGCACGTCCATCCATCCATTGTCGTAACCACTCATTCCCTATTGGGGGCATGGAGGGACTGGAGCTTATCCCAGTAGTCAACGGGCGAGAGGCGGGATACACCCTCAACGGTCCATCAGTCCAACACAGGGCCACACCACCGTGCCACACCATGTCTTCAATGGTAATTGAATGGGTTGTGAGTGTAAATCCTGCATCAAAATTTATGGAATAAAAACTTCTAAATAAGAGTTTTTCAAATAGATTAATTGGTATTTAATGTCGGTCAGCTGCAAATGCTAAAACCCATTTTTTATGTTGTGGGATCTGCTTTGGGACCCCCTTTATTTTCAGGTGGTTGTTCACTTTCATGTATATTTTGGTTGTTTTCCCTTCAGATGGTATGTAGCTGTGTTGTTGTAGAAGACGATAACTGCTCAGAGAAAGGCTGACTTAAATAGAAAGAGAGTTTTCTAATTCTATCATTATTGTAGGGTTTTGCTTTTGTTATAATGAGAGAAACAAGCCACTTGTAATGGAAATAAATCACTCATCTCTGAAGTTTATCACACTTTCCTTACACGGCACAGCCAGCAATGTACTTAGTCATTTACTCTTTATGTTTCTGTTGTTTAATTTTATCTCCAGATATATCTTGCTTTACATAAGGCTGCAGAGCTTTTGATCAATTATTCTGAAAAATTGTTTCTCATTTGCATTCCATAGCCCCCGGTTGTTTGTCCTCCTTGTTTTTTGTTTCTTCTTTCATTGCATTAATAAATTATTTTGTCATAATGACATTGAGTGTATTTTAAAGTTGCATCTCTTAAAAATGTAATGGTGACTGCTAAACTTTATTGGGGTTGTTATCAGCAAAGAGCTGCAGGGAAGGCTGGTGTTGTGTTGATGGCGGACTTGATTCTTGTTTCAGATGACTGTGTCGCCACTCAGATGTTCCATTAAACTTTTTTGCATGGTTTACACTAAAGGCTTACTAACTATTTATATATGCAAATGTTTCATTCAGTGTTTCTGAAATGTTGCAGGGCTAAATACGTTTTAGTTTATTCAGATTTCTTTATCAGATATATTTTTGATAGATAATGTTTAAGAAGGAGCAGAATGACAACTAACAGTTAAAAAAAATTGCAAAGTACAATGCCTATCTTTATTCCTGTCTGTGTGCTTGGAATTGCACTGGGTCTCTTTCCTTTTTCTTTTATTCTGGTGCATCTGGTTCTGTCTCCCTGGTGCTTATTCACTCAGATAAATCTTGGATGCTTCCCCCATCATTCGCGATGAAAAATGCTGAGTGAATTGGTGTGAACTTCTCTGGCTTCCGGAGGCTCACATGCTCAAGAACGTTAAAGGATTACCATTAATTTCCATATTTAATTGCATATCGCTGATTGAAACTTGCAAGCAGGAACTGCTTGATTTTCCTATTCTCAGTAAGTTGCTGTTTGGGCAACAATATAAAAAACAGGTGATGTAGAGCTCTTCAGACGCTAATGACTATGAGATAAGCTAACAGTTTGTAACATTTAAATCATAATTGTGGTAAAAAAATTAAAAAAAGATAAATATATAGTCAAAATCACCTAGTTAGTAGCTGCTGTTCTTTAATCTTCCTTTTTAGAAGTGTGTGTGTTTATATATTTGTGTTAAATCATCCAGACCTCTTCTTCATATTAGTCAGGTCAATTGGGGGGGCATTACATATTCATGAAATTACCAAAATATGAAAATGGAACATGAGTCAATGTTGGAATGAAAGAAAGCCAGCCTTTCATGGATTCTGAAAACATGGCGTGTGTGTGTGTGTGTATGCGTGTGTGTGTGTGTGAACCATCATATGAGAGATAAGCTTTGACCTTCAGTAAAATCACCTCCTTCTCTGGAAAACCTCATAAAGAAGAATTATATTTGGCTAAATGTATGTACAAAAGACAAATATGGTGAAAGACAAATGTGACCTGAGGCAGATGTATAGAAGAAACTAAACAGAAATGCAGGTATGAAAGGTAATTAACACTCAAAGTAGACTGAAGTAGTTTAAGGTGAAAGAATAGGAACCAGATATATCTTGGCTCGGATGGATGCTCAAAAAGCCCAAAATATCCAGAGGATTGGCATGGAAACACCAACTCGATGCAAGCTCCACAGATCATTAAAAGGTGTATTTACACATATTCTGCCTCGACTCATCAGTGTAATTTATTAATGATCTTGTTATCTTAGGCTACAGAACAAAACAAAAAAAAACAAAATTATAAATAATTTCTCTTTGGAGTTAATCAGTTCATTTACTTGAAGAAATAGCTCCAACTACCTGAAGGGAGAGAGCAGCAAACCATGAGCACCTGTGCTCAGTTGCTGTAAAGTGCAAAAGTCAGGGTAATTTCTTTTTTGTGTACACTGCCACAGAGACGCGATCCCGTCCAGCCTGTCGGCTGAAGAGCTTAAGCAGAGTTTGTCATGGCTGAAAAGGGTCAAAGTGAGGCTTTATATCCAAAGTAAACTTGATGCATTACTGATAGAAGCATTAATTCTGAGTAATAATGTGATTTTAATAGAGATCAACTTGGCGGCACAGTGGTTTGGTGGTTAGCACCATTGCCTCACAGCAAGTTCAAGTTCCTGGGGGAACCGGAACCTTTCTGTGTGGAGTTTGCATGTTCTCTCTGTGTGTGCGTGAGTCCTCTCTGGGTTCTCTCTGGGTTCTCCAGCTTAGGAGTGACTGGGAGTGTGCATGGTTGTTTTTCCTTGTGTGTCTATATTTGTGGCCTTATGTTCAACTGGTGGAGCGTCCAGGGTGTATCCCTCTTCCTGCCCTTTGACAACTGGGAAAAACTCCAGTCCCCCCGTGACCCCATTAGGGAATTAAAGGTTACAAAAATGGAATGATGGATAGAGATCAACTTCCCAAAACCAATGGTCTTTCACATTACAGGGGGAAAGTTCCATGAAAAACTCTCAGTATACTTTAGTTCGAGTTGTGTCAGAGGAAGCTGGACCTTTGCATCTCCTCTAGGCTCATGTCTATAAAAATCTAGTCCATAACAGATTACTTTGGCCACAGGTCCTTTTATGTCTTTTTTAGAAACAGGGCATGCTCCTTTGACTTCTTTTCTATTAGAAAATAAAGATTCACGTTCTGTCAGACTGCAAAAAAGCTGATTCAGTGAAAAGAAAAAAAATCTACCGCGACGAACTGCACTGTACCTGAAAAAGCAGCTGGAAGTCTTAAAGAATCTGACAATCAAAATGTGTTTGAGGAAGACTAAAGAAATTGTTTTTTATTTCAGTGGGTTATTCCAAATTCTGCATAAGGAAGTGGATTGCTAAATTTCCTCTAATATATAAAAATGTTGTAGTGGAAGGGTAAGGCTCAGGAGTGTAGAGAGTATAAATCATATAGAAAATACACCACTGAAGGCAGCCGGGTGCCGGGTTGAATGAAAAAGCTAGGGCTCCACGTGAATCCAGTTCACATCAACTTCTATCACCAAATGTTACATTAGTACATTTTTCCTAAATGGAGATTTTTCGCTTTTCTACAGTGAAAATAAGTCACACAAACATTTTTCTGAATTTATCTTGAGCATTCTTTTCCATGTTCCTACCCAGTTTATAATGATGGTATTTCTGTCATTGAGAAGTGAGTGCCACCCCTGAACGGTCATCTTGCTGCACCACCATGGTTATAAATCAAACATGGCGCTCTTTAAATAGGGAAATTAATTATTTACACTTCAAGCCAAAATACCTTGAAGAGGAGAGAAAAAAATACTGACACATAATAAGTCATATCCAGGCCTGAGAGACTGTCTACTCCATTACCATAGTCTAGATTTATAACGCTCCCATGAGAGTCCAAGTGGAGCTACTTTGGTCAGGCAGTACTCTGCACCTCGTTGCATTGTTCAGACTATGAAACAAAAGCAAACAAACAAAGAAAGATGAAAAGTTTATGCTGCAGGAACCGTGGCGATTTCTCTTCTCGTGATCAGGACACAGTCTAATAAAACGCCTTCTCTTGAAGATCATCACACTGAGATGTTGCACCCTATCACAGCTGGCAGAAAACTACATGTTACCTAGCAACAATGAAGCATTGCAAGTACAAAGTTATTTCTGCCACAATTTGTGGATAACAATGTTTCTCACTAGTTAGGGTGTCATTAGAGAATGAAATCAAAGTCCGAGAACATTTTAAAAAACTTGCTGAAGCTTTCAGATAGCATTCACTGTCGATGCAACTTCATTTCAAAAGCAATTCCATCACCTGAATGCATCAGTCTCACTGAAGAGAAGTAGTATTATTGTTAGATGGGATTTTAAACTAATCGAATGGGAATTAAGGATTGAGTACGGCATGATTAAAGAGAAATCACTTGGTGATAAAGATTGAAATAAAATGAAAATGATGAGAAATAGACATAATTAACTTTGTAGATTTGGTGAACTCTGAGCACTTTCATCTCTCTTGAATGGTGTTGCAGGAAGCCACTACCAAATAATACTTTAACCCTATAAGGCCTGACCTAAGATAGAATAAATAAGAATGATGACCTATTTTTTCCGAAAGTCTTTGTTTAGCGCTTTAGCGAAATGTTGAAAAAAAACAAATACATATCATTTGGATATGTCTTTTTAATCAAATGTAATGAAAGCCATCTGAAGTATTTTGCTGTGAACTTAAATGCAGGAGAAGGTTTTCAAAATGTACACAAGAGTTTTTCTTTTTGATTAAAGTTTTGATTTTATGATGATGCAACAGGTCTATTGATTGGTCTATTAATTCAATATGATACACACCATTAAAGGGAAAAGGAAAGTTTAGGAATCTAGACTGTCGCTCTGTCATGTGTGTAAGGAGCTGCATCAGAAAGCTGAATCGTGTTAACCAAAAGTAATCTTAATTGACTTAGAAACCTGAAATAATATTTCTAATAATTTATAGATTTTCTTAAGTGTGTATCTGCATGCACTGGGTGGATCTATCTATCCAGTACACATACACATTGCTGGGGACTTGCTGAGGACCTACAAAATGAAAGCCACTCATTGAAACATTTGCTCACTGTGGGCTACTCTACTTTCCTTTATCTGACTGTTTTGCCAAGCTGTTTTGATGAGTTACTTAATCAACGGATGCTGACATCACACTCCCAAGTGTTGTCAAAAAGAATATGTGTGACCTTTTAGCTAAACAGTAAGATATAGTTTTTTCTTTAAAGCTGACACTCAGCTGCATGCTAGCATGGGTAAACTGAGTGTGTTAAGCACCCTGTAAATCAACAGCTTTTGCAAAGTGGCTAAATGTATTTTACGATAAAAGGTTTATCATAGGCTATTGCTATTACTGAGTTTCAGCCTCACAGAACAAAGATACTCCTCACAAAATCCATTTTAACCTTTGTTTATGGCATCCCAGTTCTTTCAAAATGGCAACATTTTAGAAATCTTCACTTTGCTCCTCAGTCTCAAACGACACATAAGAACAGATGCCACAGCCTGGTTACTCAAATGGTTTTGCTCTAAACAGGTACCTCTTAGAGGACATCAGAGAATGAGGCAATTATTGGAGCCTCAATGTTTTTCTGTCCATATGTATTTTGTGTAGTAAAGTGCAGTTCCCATTAGTCCCCATCATTAGTTCCCATAGCTTTTTATGACTCACGCATAGAGTAAATAACAGCCCACTAGACTGCTCTTACTTATGTAAGCCATTTATTGTGCTGCTAAACTAGCTTAGCTAGTTTAACCAAAATGACAGAAAATACTGGACCAACATTAGTGTTGATGTTCACATCAGTTCAGCACTATGCATACGTCTTTTACATAAAATGAGTTCCTCTACATAGTACTGAAAAGTCATCCATCCATTATGTATTTCATGTATTCTTAGAAGGGTCACAGGGGGGACTGACAGGTTGCCACTCCATCACAGGGCCACGCAGAGACTGTCACACCTCACGTTCACTCCTAGGGGCAATGCAGAGTGTTTAATTTACCTACCATGCATGTTTTTGGACAAAGGGAAGGAAGCCAAGGGGAACGCCACACAGAAAGGTTCCAATCTCCCAGTTATGCAAAACCAGGAAACCAATTCCTCAGATGCAACAATGCTAATCACCACATCCCAACATGGCACTGAACAGGCACCATAGAAAGGAATCCCAGCAATAAATAATATTCCCAAATAGGTGCGACAAAGTTAATTTATATGGCCTCAGTGTGATAATAATTTAAGGGTATTGTGGCACTCTATTTTTTTCCAAGCATTTAAGGACCTATTATATTGGCCAAATCCAGAGTGTAATGACTACAACAATGACTACCTTTACCTATTCACTTTAATTTCATATGGAAACCTATACTGCTTGTGGGACGTTGCTTTTTGAATAGGTCTGACTGGGTGTGAGTCTATTATGAGCAATATAACAATTATATTCTAGCTGCTTGAATGTATTAGTTTTTTTCTCATTTGTGCAGCCCCTTTTAATTGTTTTTATTTGAAAGCAAGTTTCAAGACTAACAAACAAGGTCAGAGCGCTTGTAACTTCCAAACTTTCAGGTCCTACCTTGAATGACACTTTTGAATGAGTACCATTTCTACAAACGCAATATCAGTACTTTGAAGCAACAAACTAATGAAAGCACTGTTAGCCATTTACTGTTGCATTCAAATTTTTCCTGTTGATAGCTTTTTTTTTAAATTAGGACCAAACTGAGCATGATTTTTTGGGGGGTTGTTTGGTTTTTGGTTGGTTTCAACTACACTGGTTTTGAAAATGAAGAGAAAGAAAATTCCATCCAAAATGGTGACAAGAGTTCAATCTGTGTGGGATGGGAAGAAACAATGCATCAGTGACAACTAAAAAAGATCTGAATGTTTGCTGACAGCAGGGAGAACAACAGCCTGAAGAACAAGAGTGCATCTAGTCATTTAAAATGTTTTTTGGCAGATATTGGCATTAGTCCCTCATGTTTCCATGCACCACCTCTTAATATTTCTTTGCAAGGGTATTAGTGTGCATCAACCATCTATAATCATGTTATCTCTACAACACTGCAGTAGTCTCACACACCAAAATGAAAATGAGTCAAGATCTGCATGCAAGCAGCTCAAAAATCCTCCCTCCAGCTGCCAGCATCAAGCATCCTTCCGACTGCTTAGCCTGAATAAACTCTTCTGGCCTCAGTGGGTGTTTAGCACCCATAATTATAATTCCTCAATGGGGTGAGCGGACTCATGAATGAGTTCCTGTAATTACATTTTTTCTTGCTGTTTTATGTACTTTATGACTGAAATGGTTGTAGAAATGATTTGTGAAGAAACAACATTTCAAAACAGATGTCAATCTCAAGTCTTTTATTAAAGGCCACACATTTTTATCAGTCTGAAGGAGGACCTGGTAGATTAAAGCTAAACTTTGTCGCTTACAAAAACATTTAATTAATTTAATTAAATATATAAACAAACATTTTAAATATAAAGATAAATCCACTGAGGCTATATGAAAAAAACTACCTGTTCCATGACAAAGTCTAGTTATTAACCTTATTAGGTCCTACTAATCCCATATATCTTGAACAAAGCAAAAATGCACACCAAAAAAGTACTGAGAGGTATCAGGATGAACTGCAAAGGTTTTTACAGCTTAATTTTGCTCTTTTTTCATGGCACTGCAGGCATTCACATATATTTACACAAACTGAACCAGTTTTTAGGCAAGAATAAACTAATTTGAGTGTATGTACGTGTCAACAAAGCAATAATTGCAAGCCTTGCAATCAACAACTACCCTCTCCCAAACAAAATCAAAACAAATCAAATAAGAAGGAATAATAACAGGATGTTCAAACAGACAGTCTTTGATAAGTTCGACATGTTTTTCTTGTGGATGAAAGTGAAAAGTCAAAATCAGTCAAAAGTAAGTGGAAAAACAGCCCTAGGTATTTTCATCTGCATTATTGTGAATGGCTACTTGCAATGACAGGTCTTAGTGCAGGAAATATGTACATCACTGTTCACATTTACAGTTTGGTCTCTGGCCTATCCGGCTGCAGAACAGGCAGATCTAAATTGATAAGACATGTTATCTGATAATGTACAAAATCCATCACAGTGCTAAGAGCCTTTACTCGTCGTCCTTAGACAGGCTCATTTATTATGAAGAGATCCATAAGTCAGAGGAGAAAGTAGTGTGAGGTGGGGGTTTGAAGCTAAATGTATAAAAGGGAAAAAAGAGGCTAAGATACTGAATCAGATCACGACAATGATATTTTGCTAAATGTGAGAAAAAAACTGAGCTAATTAGATGGATTAATGAATCAGAGACAATCCACCAAATGAAGATTAATTCTTATGACGTTGCCATCATGTAATGTATTTATCAATGTCCAACAAGTATATGCATTATTAAGTCACAGATTTGGCCTTGTCCATGTTAATGGGCTAATAAAGGGATAATGTGTCTAATTCATAAAGAAACATCATCTGGTTGAAGACATGTTGGCACTGAGCAGAGAAATGGAGGACGAGAGAGTGGCAGGATCGTCAGAGAGCACTGCCTGCTCTTTGACAGGATTTATTTGGATTAGAGTAACAGGAACATTTATGAGATCATAACCGTGCAAGCAAAATGAGAATGAAAATATCAACCATGGCAAATAAATGAATGAATAAGTAAATAAGAGAATCACTGCTCTAGGAGCATATTCATTCAGGCATTTCATTTTGTCATAAACTCTTTACATCACACCATTTATTAACCTGCTGGACATCCTGCTTTATTTTGTTTAGTTTTTCTTGAGTTTTAAAAAATTACCTTCTCTCTCCAATGTATGTTTTCCACTGGAATTTGATCCAGACTGTTTGGTTGTCTATGTTCTTAAGGTGATGAGTCTTTCATGAAAATCTCTCTTCCAACACATGATTTCTTCATAATAATGGCATTTTCAGATGATGAAAGAAAAACAGTATCCAAATGGCTTAATTTTTACAGCTATTTGAAAAGTTGTCAAAAGTTGTCAAGGCCCTGCATATAGCAAAATGAAACAAGAAAAGACAGATGGTCATCCAGCATCAACAAGAGTGCTGAGAGTTACATGAAGTTCTGTTAGCATAACTTGTTAATTTGAGTGGGCTGCAATGCGGCATATAAGAAGTTTTAGAACTGGGCAGGAGGTTGTTTACTGTAGTAACACATCTGCCCCTGAAATAAGTTTTCTTTAGCAAAACTCTTAAAGTTCAGCATTATATATTTCCTGTGAATGCTGAATTAATGTCACCAGCTGGGAAGTTTATTTGAAGGACAGCAGCTATTCAGAGTGTCAGTGGGTGAACTCATCAGTCCATGACATACAAGTGTGATATGTTTTTTGCTCCATATTTCTTTAGCAATTAGTACTTTTTTGGTGTAGAATGTGACTTTGCCCCTTGCATTCAGATAGTGATGGACATCTTAAACTACTTTAGAACTCACTTCAAGTCCCATGATCAAGTCAAGTCAAGTCATCAAAATCTCATTAGATGACCTTATTTAAAACAGGGAAAAAATTCATCTCTTTCTCAAAGATATAAAAAAGAGAATCTAAATGTCACTGCCTGTCCTTCAAACCACTCTCGTTTATCTGTTCTCTGCTGCCTGTTCTTCCATTCCAGTCCTAATTGCAGGAAATTACTTGTAATTGGGGATGCTGAAGCCAGCCTGATGTTTGAGATTTAAATTCAATAGGCATTTAATAAGGCTTTGTCTTTGTCCATCAATAATGTTGCCTGGAAGATGGAACATGTGTCAATAACATCTAAAAAGAGCATCGTGATGCTTTAAGTGATCCAGAAACAGCAATAATGTAATACATTGGTGCTGAGATAATGTTAAATGACAAACAATGATAAAAAGTAAAACAAGTGGAGAGGTACATTTTATCTATTGACATTATTCATGTTTTCTCTCAAATGAAACTTTTTCTCTGCCTTTATGGGGACTGTTCCAGAGGTCATTCAAAGTTTTTGCCACGAGGCTCCAGCGTGTAGATATTTCCCTCCCCTCTGGATATGGGCCAAAAGCAATTGCATTAGTAATTTTATGTGAAACGGTCCTCTTGCAAGTTTGAAATAAAAAATTCCCCCTCAAAACAAACATTTGATAGAAGATCACTTTTGCCAGAGGGAGAAATAATAAAGGGCCTTCTCAAATCTCCATAGTGTAGTCTTAAAAAACAGGCCTGTTCTCAACAAAGTCTTTACTTTGCTTACATGAGCTTATTTATCTTCACTAGACTGCAACCGAAATGTCTTAACTGAATTTAATTGTAAGTGTAAATACAATCATTACTTTTCCATCTGTTTGACCTTCGGATTTTAGAAATGATAAAGCAAGCGTGCTGATTGCCGTTATGGAAATCATTTAGCCATCCTTCACTTGTGCATCATTTTCAAACACTTGAATCTTCAATCATTCTCCAAAGCAGCATAATACTGCCAGCGTTTGAGGTGTAAAGTGGATTAAACACTTCACATTTTCAGTCACTGTTCTATTATCCTAAAACTATTTGTAAGATAGTGAGAAGTAGCTCCCACACTGAGTAATCATCTTGGAAATGCCACAAGATACTTTCTTCACTATGAATATAATTTTCATCAAAGATTTTAAGAAACCTATTCATAGCATGAAAGACCATTGAGGCATCCAAACCACATTCCTTTAACTAACAATTAAATCTCTACAAAATGTTTCCAAGTATTGAGTAAGTTTTCAATATTTCCACTGACACTGCTGTATGTTGGTGACAGATCTTTGATTTTTCTACCATCAGCTTGCCCTGTCAGTGCCCTGCTTTCATGAATCAAATAATCAAACAAGTGCACAAACTCAGCAACCTATTCCTCATGGATCTTCTCCTTATTGCCCTGTCCAGCCATCCCTCAGAGTGAATATTTGCTAAGACACCAATGTGCTATAATTGATACAAAAAGAGTGTGTATGGTAAAGTGATTCATGGATCATGTACAAACCTGGAAAACAATTTTAAAACAGAAGTTTGGTGTGCTGACCAATACCAAAATGTTGTCTTTGATTATAATATATTGATAATAAGCTAAGCTTACTGACATCCAATTAATAAATAAGGCCTCAAATCCAGAATTTAAGAGAGGATACATCAAGTTTGTTGGCCAGGACAAAAATAGAGAAATAGGTAGAGGTTTTTAAACCATCCCTTCCCTTAATAATCATGAGGAATGTCCAATGACTGGGAAGTAAAAATGAACAAGCTTGTACACATAACTAGGTCAGAGTCGCCGAAAATGGCTACAGGGAGATATTTCAGAGCCCAATAACTCTCTACCTGGCTCTCAGACTATAAAGAAACAAAGCGTGCCAAAAGATCAGTGAAAGTACAGGGGGAGGGATTGCGGTGCTTGTTAACAACAGATGGCATTATCCTGTACATGTTTGGAGAAGCATCTCTGCACCCCAGACATTGAAATGTTGGCTGCAGATTTCTGTCCGCGCGCTCTACTGGGAGATTTGTGTGTTTAACCTGCAGGCACTGCATAAAACATCTTCAACCGAGGTGCCAAGGCGCCATTTAGCTGTCCTCCTTATCCGGAAACCCTGTCATTATTTCAGGGTCAAACGAAATGCTTTAAATTTGCTGTTCTTGCTGTCGTCATGCTAAACTTTAGTCATGCTGAATTTTAGTGGAAACGTGTCATGCCCCTTTTTCTCCTTACACTGTTCCCTGAGATCTTAATCAAATGTCCGTGTCGTGCTTTGGTCAAAATTACATATTTTATCTCACACCTCTGTTTAGGGATGGTGACCCCCCCAGTTCAGTCTGCACAAGGGAGAAGCTTTTAAAATATGTAGTTTTGACCACACACATTATAGCACAAACAGCTGGTAGGCAACTCATTATTCAGCAGGATACTCCATGAACTTCACTGAAGTTTGTATTTTGGTTCAAATGAACTGAGGGTGTATTCACAGACATCGGAATTCTCTAGCAAAGTACTTTTTTCATTTATAAAACCCACACAACCGATGAATCCAAACAGTTTCAAATGGTAAGGTTTTACCATTTAGAAAGTATTTTGGCTTTAACATTGAATGGGGCATGATTCTCCATTCAACTCCTTTATTTTTCAGTGGCAGCAGTGACATGAATATGCTAAGGGCCTCCACCCACGACGCTGACTGCTAGTTCTTAAGTCTTCTCCAACTCTGAAAAACTCCCCCTGCCACACTTATCTCCGCGACAGAAGAAACAGAATTGAGAAAAATATACACCCCATCGCTGCTGGCTCACACTCGCTGAGTGCCAGAATGGTGTGCCTGTGTGAGAAGTCTCACACGGTGTGTGCCGCCGCCTCTCCAGGAAAACACTGCCTCCCCGGTTTTCAGAGCTGTGCTTGCCTCAGACAGTGCAGCTTCCCCGGGAAATGGCTGACATGATGTAAAGTACAGACAGGTTTGCTGCCGGCTGCTGGTGCCTCTCCTCTCCTTGAGTCTTTGTCCCCTGGCAGCAGCATGTACCAACCTGAAACAGACACAAAGAAAGAATGTTTTCTCATTTTACTGTATCTCATGGATAAACGGTGAATTGATAAACGTTTTCCAGCTTGTTAGTGTGGGTAAAATTTGAGAGTTTAGCAAAAAGAACTTATTTTCTTGCATGAGAGCCCAGGGGAGTAGGACCACTCTGAATCTTGTTGTCCCATCAGCTGGACACAAAAACTGAGGAAGCTTTAATTTATTTCAGATGAACAGTTAGAGTTATTGGCCCGACTACGGCCCTCACCTGTAATTATTTTGTAATTTTGTTTAAGTGTGGCCGCCTGATCCACGTTGTCTATTACCATGCCACTAACGACTCTGACCTTTTCTGCCATTAAACAGCACGCCAGCGGAGGACATATTGGGATGACATGGTGTGGGTACCAATCCCCCCCACCCCATCGGAAAAAAGAGAAGAATAGAGAGAGGGAAAGCATGACAAAGAAGTAGGAGACAAGATTTTTAGGTGCCTGGCATTCACTAAGGCAATAAATCTGTGGTTTATGGTAAAATGATGGCAGATAATGTAAGTAAAGGTCAGCGCAGCATGTCGGCCAACAATAGATCAACGTGACTGATGATTGTGGTCACACAGTGCTTGAGCTGAATCTTTACTTCACCGACTCTACTTTTTCACAGTGTGAATCCTCTCTTTCCTTACACTCATTATCACTGCTATGTCTTCCTGTTGTCTCTCTTCAGACCTGATATCTCATATTTAAAAAACTAAAGTAGGGGCAAACTGTTATAGACAGAAAGCATGAATATTATATTTCACAGTTGATATCACATTACTGAACCTCATGAAATTATTTTTCAACTTTGAGTCTATCCTGGCTTGAAAAAAAGTAATGATTAGACAGTAATTAACTAATTACTGATCTAGACATGTTTGATTTCAATTGCTATGCAAGATGATAAATGGTCCCTCTTGCAATACACCCAAAATTCACACTTGTGTTTTAAATGTCAACCATAACTCATTTGTCTCATCTATTGTGGTAATAAAAGCTTTTGGGGACAGATTGAGAAAGGCAAAGGAACCTTTGTTTGATGAGATTTGAATTATATGTGCCTACGAAATTTGCCTGTATCTGTACCCTTCTGATAATGATCACATTTCCTTAATCACATTCTTTTTAACTGCATCTTTGCCAAAGTTATCAATTAAACCACATCTGAATGCAATGCTGCTCTTTCTTTAGTTTTATTACAAGTTGTTGTTTCTTTAGTTGTTGTTCCCTTATTAGCAATTTGTGCTATCTTTAATTTGACAAGCAACCATATGACACTGTCGAGTCTCACATTTTAAAACTCCACACTAATGGGAGGGACGGTGGCAGCAGTACTCAGGACAAAATGGAACGTTTCATCTTCAGATTTGATGGAAAATTCTGTGCAGTCAAGGATGCAGTCAAGTTGTGATTTATTTTTTATTTATTTATCAGCAACATGTTCATTAAACCAAGTAATCTTCTAATCATGGTTGCCTCTGTAAACTCAAAATATTGGTAATTTCACGAAGATCAACGGTTTTCTTGCTGGAATTTCATCGAGGTGAAGCAGCATTAGATTTCTGTTACAATTTTTTTTTAAGTTTTTGTGCTTGTTTTATTCACGAGGGCTCCTTTAATATTTCTGATGTTTGATGACCTCTTTTCATTTAAGGAATTGAAGAAAAAATTATTGTTGGTTGGATTTAAAACAGACAACATATTACTGTTGTAATCTGTTGAAGTATGCGGATGATATGAACTTATTTCTTAGGAAGTCTTTCTCATATCCTCTGTCATCTAATTTTCTTTGTCTTATAGTTGATTGTGCTGTATGAGGTTTGAGTCTATGTGAGCACAAATTAGTGTGTTCTGAATATAGCTGCATGACTGTGCGTTCCATGCTCTGCATGGACATCTGTGTCAACACTCATGGCGGGCATCACTGTGCGCTGCCATATGTGTGCATTACCTGCTGGGTTTGTACTGTGTCTGCACATCTTTGTGACCAGATGAAAAAAAGAATCTCTTATACTTGCACGTGTGCATCAGTAGGTGTGTGTATGCGCACCGCATGTGTGCACACTATCATGCATCAGTGTCGATGCTGGAATCTCCCAGGGAGCATCTTCCCTCAGGTGTCACAGTATCATGATAAATGGGCTTAGCACCACTGAGACAACCACAATACCCTACGGCAATATATTTCCATAACTCCTCACTGCTTTGCAGAGATATATGCAATTCTTTGATAATACAGGGGCACCATTATAAAACATTATGTGTAAGACCCCTGGCTTAAAAAGCTTATACAGATGGTTGGCTGGGTTGGGAACAGGCCTCTACCATATGAAAAAGTGGTTGATTTATGAAGAGTTACCTAACAATAGCTCACACCACAATAAATGCTGGAAGAAACCCCAAACCAAACAAAAAGATAGATTAAGAAACTTATGTTAGCTTTAATTAATGAGACTCTGAAAAAAAGTTACCATATTGTGTGTTTTGGTTTGGGGGGTTGGTTTCCCTGTATATATCTACAGTTGCACTTACATTTAGGCTTAATTCACATCATTGCATCACAGGCAATAGGATGTTTCACCATTTTTCTCACATTCACATTCCTGTCATGGTGATCTGCCGTGTTGCCACTTGTCCTCTATCACATTGAACACTGAAAGTCACAACATCTTCTTGGACAGATTGATCCACTGCATTCCCATCAATACCATAATTCATCAGTGCAAGGTCTTCCCTCTCCGCGACAGAGAGGGCCAAGATCCCCAGATGCTTTCTGAAAAAGACATGTAAAAAAAAAAAAAAAGAACCATTGCAAATTATAGGAAGAAAAACTCACACAGGCAGCCCATCAAGTTTTCCTTTATATACCATACAGGTATCATTATCATGAGAGATTCATTCATTTATTCATACAAATGAATATGTTAACTAGTTGTACATTTAGACTTACCTCTGAAAATCAGACAAAAAGCAAAAGATCCGTTGAGGGGTCAGAGTTAGCTGTTAGATTCAGATTCTGGTGGAAAATAACATTACATTTATGTGCAGCTTTGTATTCCAAAAGTGGTTGGCTACATTCAAGAGGCTGAAATTCCATGAACAATCATTCCTTTTATGAGTAACGTTTCCTGTAGTTATGCTTTAATTCTATCTATCATTTCAGTTTGATATTAGGCTGGAAAACTAGTTTCCACTGTGAATGTTCAGCTGCATAAAAAACAGTTCATGCAATTTCCCTTTCTTTTTCCTATCTCGCCCACTTAAAATGTGTGAGCCGTACTTTTCTGAAAGAAAAAGGTTTTTGTCTTTTCCCGTGAAATATTCTTTGCCTTCTTTGCCAGGTGCTAAGGACTAAAGCAGTCTGAGGCTCAACCTGGCCTTTGAAAAATGAACGGGTGACATCCGATATTGTTGCGATGAGAGCCATGCATTGCCGCACGAATGAATTTTCAGTCCCTCAAAGAAAATCAGTGTGTTCAGTAAGAGGCTTCATTCTGTCCTGAAACCTGCATAGAGCCATTTGAATGAAGCTCATGGTGCTTCTCAGAAGCAGGACATAGGCCCCAACAAGGAGAAAACTAAACACATTCAAACAATTGACAGTTCCATCATCTGTTTTAACAACAGATAGAGTTCTTAAAAAACTGTGAGCCCCTTGCAAGTGTTGATTACTCATTTTTTCTTAATCTTGGCTGTATTTTTAAGGCATCAGCAGCTGTAATCAATGGGCAGGTTGATGAACATGTATAATGAGAATGCAGAGAAAGATGCTGAGCTGATGCAACCACATTAGCTCACAACTTATGCTGAGCTGCCAAGGTGGACCTGCCAAGTTTTCTGGAGTTTTTTCGAGCATTCATCAGGGGAAGATTGACTGGGGTTTTTCTAGCATTTTCACATCCAGTATTTAAGGATCTGTTTGGAATCCCGGAAATTCTTCATTCAGCCCCGTTGGAGCACATTTAAAATATATAAAAGAACGGAGATTTCCTCTTCTTTTATTCTTAACCAAAGAGGTGTAACCTTCCTTCAATATTTTGAATGAATGAGAATACTAATCTTTCATATAGCGATCAATGCTGGTATTTTCTTTTTTTTTTTATTATTTCCTTTCCTTTCACACAATCAATAGAAAATGGATGGCAAATTGCATTCCTCTCCAGGTCATCCATAACTGCCAGATAGCATTTATTCAAGAGCAATAACACTCTGTCTCATATTAATATTGAGCAAGATGATTAATCTGCTTCAAATCCACCTTAAAATGCCTGAATCGATAAATGAGTGGAGGATTTGAAGTTGCTTAAACACAGAACTGCGGTATGAACCCAATATGGGAACGCAGAAAACATACGGTGCATAAAAGCTTAAAACAAGCATTCATTTTCTCACCCAGGACAACCTGCCATTTTCCATTGATGTTTCATCTCAGTTAAGGATATTAAGATTTAAATGTTAATGGTAATTCTTTTTTTCTTTTTATTACCTTTTGGTTGGACAAAAAAGAACATTTCCAAAGACATTGAAATTTTGGACTCATATTTATCAAATGTTTCCAGTCGAACTGACCACTCAAAGACCTTCACACTGCATGTCACACCGGTGGATACTTGGGTAGGCAGCATGGGATTCGGTTCCTTGCCTAAGGACTTGTCCACATGTGGCCTGGAAGAGCATCTCCTTCAGATCAGTAGGTAACAGCTCTTTCCTCCTGAGCCAAAGCCGCCCACATCTACCTCATAATGTTTACAACAGCAGCTTGAGAACACAACATGTAAAGCAACCACTTGGAGCCCTTGACTGTTTCGAAACTAAGAAACTTCCAAATTCCAAGAACCTGTTTAAGAATTGTTTGTTAAGATTGACTGAGAGCAGCTGCTATGCACACTGACATGCCTGTCTTGGTCCACTATTAGTCACCCAAAGTGGTTGTTTGCAGCATATTTTCTAAGGCTATGCATCAAACAACAGTGGGTGAAAAAGGAAAGCAGTGGCAACTCAATTCTATGAGTACTTGAGAGCCTAATGAATACTGAACAATCACTCTGACTGAAATCACTGCAGTGCAGAAAAGAACAAAATTATCAGGAGATGGTGTGAAAGCCTACTAAACTGATTGAGTCTATATATAAATATATCAAGAGGTGCGATGCTCAAACAGGTAAGCCCACAAGGTGTTACTTATCATTTCTGAATAGAATTATCATGCATGATGAGGAGATGCTATTCCTCCTCCTGGTCTCTCCGGGCATTTTTACTTGAATTTTAATATAAATGTAATAATAAATATTATGTGACTTAACATGTCATTTTATGTTAATAATATTTGTACAGCTTCATTTATCATGGAGAATCTTTACCATTTTAACTTTACTTGATGAACTATGAATTATGTCCTCTGAGTGATATGGACATTTGGTTTGGGAATACTGGAAATATTTAAAGATTGACCTTGAAGAGGTTATTCATCTTAAGTTAACGGTAAAGCTAAAAGCATCCCCTAATTTGATCAATTACACTTTTAAATCAGGTAGACCCATCCTTGCACTCGGAGATCACTCCTGAGCAATTAACTCTCACCTTGGACGGACTAAAGCGTGAGTTAATCACGAGTGTGAGAAAATGAACAGCTCTGTCTTGGTCCACTGGAAATGAGTCGTCTCTTTGGCGCCAACTGTGAAACATTTCTCCTCTAACACTGCTGAGCTGAACAGAAATCAGAGCAGTCTCTTCTGATTTCTTCTCACTTGAGAAGCAGCTGCTCTAATGACATATCAGTCTCAGAACCATGAATACATGGACTGTAAAATTGAAGAGAGTGCCGTCACATTTATTTCTCCCGGTTTCTTATTCAGGCTTCAAGCGTCTGTGTCCCACTGTAGTTAATTGCAGTTCTAAGCCGACGTGATGCCCTCCCTGTCTATTACGTCGCGCCTGGCTATGTCTGAATTGTCTGTGTTGATGTGAGTCACTCTAGGAGAGAAATTCAATTACCTCCCTTCTCCACTCAGTCATTGCCCTGCCCAGCAGAGCTGAAGCATGACTGATATCAGAGGGAGAGGAAAGGGGAGAGGCAAGAAGACGGAAAAGAAGGGGTAAACTGCATGGGTCTGTACTTGAGAGTGAGAGACAGAGACATAGCTTAACAGATAAAGACTGTGACAGAGGAACATTTTCAGAGACTCTGAAACCGGAGGTGAGGGATGGAGACAAACACAAGACGCAGAAATCAAAAGATGCATTTCAGCACAATCTGACATTCACCATACGACCAATTTGTCCTTGATGGAGGTCTGAGGGATATAGGCATCTCATTTCGGAAACACGATTATTGGAAGCTGTTTGGTTTTATGAGGCATCAAATAAAATTCCAAATAAATGGATATGCGCTTACTACTCAGAGCTCAGGCCTCCTAAAAGGCTCATCTCTCTGAATCTTTGTTTCATTGAACTTTACACAATATTCTAAAACAGATTTTAATAGTTTATCAATATCAGTCATGGCCAAATGGCTTACAGCCTAATGCTTTACTCAGGGTGGCTTCGTAAAGCTTTTAAACACACAAACTCTCTGAGACTAAAGAAATAGCATCTCTTAAGGTGCTGTTAGTAAATATAAATGTTACATAAAGCATGAGAAACTCAGGAACACATTTGGATTTTTAATGAAATATTAGAGCTAAAATATGTGTATTTTTTGTAATTACAATATAACCAAATTGTATCAAAATATGAATTTATAGTCATAGTCAGTTGATGGGAGAGATGCCATGGTAACACCTACACAAAAAACTTTACATTGTTTTTGTTTTATTAAAGAAAATGCCTTAAGAAAAATTCAAATTCAAATTCAAACGAGCAACCCTAGAGCCCCACAAGTCATTTTCAGATAACATGGACACCCCCAGAAGAACTTTTCAGGTGAAAAGAGGATATTTTTCTCAAGAAATGAGGAGATAACACATTGTGATCTTCCCTGCTGAGAGGTGTGGAACACAAAACAGCACAAAGAGCCATCCAGATTACCCCAGGACCAACTAAAACTGCACTTTCAATGAACAGAACCATTTCTCTGTTTTGGTTTGTTTTTCTATTATTTCAAACCATAACTTCAGGAGCAAATCCACCAAGGTTGTGAGAGTATAATATGCTTCAGTACAGGCTCTGGACCATGAAGCAACTCTCTCCCAAAACAGACACCCAATCCCAGCATTCTATTTAAAACCTGACCAATGATCCCCATCATCTGCTGCCTTAGCCTACAGATTAGATGACTCCTCCATCCTTTGATCTTGCAGCCTCCTGCTGGGAGCAGCAAGCAACCTGAAACAACTCAATTCAGCTCCCATTCCCCAGCTGTGGGGTGATGTTCTGACATCCAACAAAATATGTTAACTAGTAAAACAGCAATTGTGCCTGCCAAATAGCTAAAGTCTACTTCTATTTTGTCCCAACATGTATCTTATTTGAGTGAAATTGCAGCAGACATCCATACATTCATTTATATGGCGAGGGGAAATCGACCCTGGGGAGGCTAAAGTAGTATAGTTTTCTGAGGAACTGCTGACCCAGCAATCCTTTAACACAAGAGCCCTCCGTGTAGTAGAGAACATTACACTGAGTTAGAGAAACTGATGGCCAATGTTCAACTTGTGTATTCTTTTCATGTCCACAACTACAGCACATGTACACTGAAAAAAGCTTTTTATAAGATACCAATAGAAAAACAAACAAATTAAAAAGACCACACTTCACTGGCCTGTTGTAGAATCTTTAGAAACTGAAGTCCAATAAGTAGAAAAATACAGTCACAGTAATATGTTATTGAAATGCTTTTTGTTAACTGTGTGCATTTGGTTTGATAAATTTGGATGAAATGGACAAATATTTTCTAAAGCCTGGTAAAGGGTTGTTTCTGAATATCCAGACTGAAGCAAACTTGAAAAAAAAAAACTGGATGCAGTTTGGTGCTATACATGAAAAAAGGTCATATTGACCAGAGATTGAGCAGTCATTACAGACCACACACACTACAGTTACATCATCCGTAGCTGCCAAAGAGATCCCGATGGTTGTTCCATGCACATATCATAGCCCTTTAGTGCGAATTTAGATAATGAAACTGGCAGGCTGCCAGCTTGTCAAAAGCTTGTCTTGGAGCAGCTTTGGTCTTGCCTCGGCATTTTTATTCATAAGCATTCTGCTAAGAGCTTTCTGTTGTATGACAAGGCAAAGCTGAGGCCCATTTTCACCCTGATGAGACAGCAGTTACTGGAATCAAAGCTAGATCACATTGTCACAGCGCCATTTCAGTGTGAATTACCATAGCATTCGACCAGGTCCAAAAATCACTGCTCTGGCAGAGAAATACAGATTGGATGTTAATAATCGTCACAACAAAGTGAGCCTTTTTTCCAAGTGTAATGGCTGAAAAATGGCCAGGTATGATCTTTAGGAAATACTTTTTCATATAAAGTAATACATGAGTTGCATTTGTATGGTCAGATGCAGCCATATGACATCTCATTTCAGGCAAATCATTATGCTTATACTGTCAGACGTGAGGAGCCTTCCACTTTGGTTGTGTTATATTTCATTACCACTTAAGATTCACAAGGGATGTGATTTTACATTAATAAAAGCATGCAGTGCAGAATTGATTGCTGTGTCCATTATGACTTCACAATGAATCCATCATTTTTGATAAGCATCAAAGATTGTTCTGGTAGACACAGCTGAAAAAATACTTTTAATATAACTTCACGTACCAAAAATGGTCCCCTGCAATTGTCTTCAATTCTATGACATCGGAAACCAATTGCTCTGCCACATGCAGTTCACTCCCACCCACATATCAACATTATTAAAATCATAAAGAGAGCCAACTTCATGTGCAGCAGGGTGAGTTGCACGGAGCTGTAAGCCTCAAAGAACAAGTCTTGCTGGATTACTTAAGTCTGATTCTTTCTATATTGATTGGTTCTGATGCCCTTGAGGGAAGCAGGCTGTTTAGTGGTGTGACGGGCACAGTGAGTCATAAACACAGCGACAGGATGTCAATGAGCCATAAACACTTCTATAAAAACTATCTCTGCCTGGTGCCGCTGACATTTGTTTCACATCACATAAACAGAGGTGAATTGACAAGGCGTTTCAGTGCGTGTATTATTCCATCATCACGTTAACTAATGCAGACATGAAAAGATCAGAAAAGAAGCAAAACTGTTTTGCATGGACCATATATTTTCATAGAAAACTCTACACCAACTGGGAAAGTGTGAAACCCCCTGGCACTGGTGGCTCCACACCTAAATAACCTAAAAGACATCTACAAGATGTTGCCTCATTGAGCTGAGACAGCTTGAGAAAGATGTTATGGTACAAAATGCCCCATTGTTGTTAATAAAGTTTGTTTGGCAAAAATATCTGATATCTTAATTAGTTTCACTCAGGGTTAAAGTACGCAAAGCATCAAACTAGAGTCATAAAAGAAAGCTACAATCTAAAATTATTTGTTTGACTTTGGCCACATACAGGTTGCACATTCTAAGTTATTTAACTGCGTGTAGCCTCTGCAGACTCCATCCAAGTAGTACTGAGGCCTGAAAAAAGGACTGTTACTTTGTAAAGGCAGTGATTCCTGTACATTTAAAACTGGAATTCTCAAGGACTCCTCGGGTATTTGTGTATCCTAAAACTAACTGAAAAGTTTTCATAGTTTCTCTGAATAACAGCAGATATGTTCCAGTACATTTCTCACCATCCTATAAATTGCATAGTTATTCACCCCCCTCATACAATTGGTCTTTCTGCATCAATTAAAGATGAAGATGCATGCTCTGTATAAGAAAAAGGCTAAATTAAATAAAGGCTTTCAATGGATATAGTATTGGAATTACATTTATGTTTAGTCACCCTCCAGTCAAGACGTGATTGCTGTTGATCATGGGATGGTCACAATAGTTCCTCTCTAAGTGTTTCATGAATAGCATTTGTTCTTGTTATAAGTCATTAACTCTAATCAAAGGTATGTTTAATCTCAAAGGAAATCTTCAAAAGAAGCCCGACCAAGGGCTTCTATCAAAGATGATCCAGCAGAGTGGAACCGAGCACACGTACAAAGCGGAATTAGAAATGTTAACATGAACGGCATATTGAAAGAGACACAGCACAAGCATGAGCAAATAGAACAGAACAGAACAGTGTGTCTTCATTTGTAATCAGTCTGGAGTCTAAAGCCATGCCAAGCCTCATGCTGAGGGGCTCCCCTAAGGAGAAGGTCTTGGCAGACAGCATACTGGCAGAAGGTGTTCCAGACCTCTGTCTTCTCTGAACCCCCCTAAAAGCTATTTTTCTGTGTCAGAGTTAAACAGACAACAGACAAAAGACTATCTGTGTATAACTAGTGGCCATTTGGGTGAAAAATGGATTTTGGTTAACTTTCTTTATAAGAAGGCTTAAAATTATGGAGTGCTATTGATGGTCCGGTGATGAGCATATTTTTAGAGTAAGCCCATTTCTTTAAACTAAATTTGACTCACTGAATGGAGCAAGAACCAAATGAAAGTAGTGAGCATCATACTGTGTCTTACTCTATTTAATTTTATGTGTATTTATGTATCCAATCAGGATGCCTCAACAAGAAAATTTGGAATAGTTGTGCCAAGTCGTACAACCCAATTGTCATACAGGAAGCACATTTAAAATCCATCCAACCATTTTCTACGCTCACGTATTCCAAGTCTGGTTGTGAGGAGGTTGGAGTGAGGGTCGGTTACATGCTGGACTGGCTGCCATCACAGGGCCACACAAAGACTGACAACAATGCATTGAAAGTAAAGGAATTTAACAGAATTTCAAGACTTTTAACATACTCAAATCCAAAATGTAGCTTTTGTAGATGAAGTGATCAAGCAACAGAAAATAGCACAGTTTCTGAAAATGACCCGTGGTGACGCAATCTGCATAACTGAAAATAGATTTAAATCCACCAGGAAAGAAGGGCAACCAATCCAAGCTCTGTCTTCTACTGTAAGAGAGAACAGAGGAGAATAGCTGGATCAAGTCAAAAAGCCAGCTGCCATGTTCCACTATGATGGCTGCATGTTAACGGTGCCCAGACAACATCACAAAGGACAGTGGCAGGACACAGAGCAGAACAAAGCAGAGAGAGACATAATGAGGCAAAAAGGTGGGACTCCAGCCAGAGCACCTGTGTCCACTGCTGGTAGTTATCTCTGCATGTTACAGCGCATAAAGGACGGGACAAATAAACAGTCGATCTGTGATTGTACTGATTCCACAACAGTTTAAAAACCTAACTCAAATTTAAAAAAAGGTTTACTTGGGTGAAGAAAACTATCTATTTAGCCTGCAGTTACCAAACAGAACTGCAATCCATCTACTGAGACAGGACAGGCTTTAATATATGTTTGTATATACACCAAATATTAATTGAAATCAAGTTTATAGTAAAAGGGAAAACATGGGATTACTGTGTTATAGTTGATGTCACATTCTTCTGTTTTGTAAGTATTACAAAAACAATCGTTAAAACTGGGTCTGAAGGTCAAACTTTCAACCAGGATGTAAAATTAGTGGATGTATGATTGCTACAATTTTATTAATACTCAATGAAATCAATACATGTGGCCTAAATATTTTTTAGCATTGTCAGTAATTGTAGTTGTTTGCTGTGAGAACTCATGAGACAATCGAGCTATATTGAGGTTTATAATGGTTAAAAGAATACATGCATTTTTTTGTGACACAGCCCATTCTTTAGCGTATACATTTCCTCACACTCTGTTCTTTTTCAAAACTGGTCAAAGGGAGAATGTTTGTGTGTGTGTGTGTGTGTGTTTGTGCGCGCGTGCGTGCGTGTTCATTTCAATTATACATTTACATGATGGGAGAAATTTGTTTTCCCTAATACAAGCATTGCACTTGCAGCAAATAGGGTGCGGTGGGTATGGGGGGGGGGGGATCCTCCTTAATGGATCCGTGTAATGTTCCAGTCACATGTCATTAGGTACTTTGACAGGGAACATATATTTAGAGGAAATCTTTGACTAATTAAAGGAACCACATTGAGGGAAGGGGGCCGGCTTTAATGGGAAGTTCTTTTATTCTCTCATAGTGAAGCCTAATGGTTTGCTACCATTTTGTCATTAGAAACTCCTTTTGTGTACTCAAGTGTTGGCTTTTCAAATAATTAAACGAACAAGGATTACTCACAGACAAACTACAAGAACATAAAACTAAATTCTTATTATTGGTTGCTCTCGTAGTGTGTTTTTATTTCGGCCCTGCTTTGCTTCCAGTTTTTCTACATTCATGCTGTAGGTGTCTTTCTTTGAAGCTAACTGTGTTGACTGACTGGTTTTCCAATCTTTTAGTCTGATTCCTTATCTTCTAAAGTGTATTTTCTAATGTCACCCCCCCCTCTGTTCTGATCCTAGGGCTTTCATCTTCCATCCAGTACACATCCATCTATTTTTTTTTAACATGCATGTCAGCAATTTCTCTCCCCCCCCGCC
The DNA here is from genome assembly GCA_907169785.1 of Menidia menidia. NCBI lineage: Eukaryota > Metazoa > Chordata > Actinopteri > Atheriniformes > Atherinopsidae > Menidia > Menidia menidia. The sequence goes on along the minus strand of CAJRST010011112.1, from coordinate 13,598,100 downwards.
ATCACTCCAAATCCCATTGAACCTTTTCGTTCCCTCACTTCTGATTACCATTCAACATTTATACTGCTGTATTTGTCATGCACTTTTTTTATTGTTTTTTTTGGTTGGCATATGGTGAACTTTCTTTACTAGACAGAAGTCATCAAGATTTGTATCGCATCGTCAGTCTTGAAAGATCTGAGCAGATGGTTCCCTCTTCTGAACTGCTGATGAAGGTGTTCTTGGCCCCAAATGTATCTAATAGTTTTAACTCTTTATTTACCAGGTATGTAAATATGGAGCTTTCAAGTTTATCTATTATAGGGGAATGGTAGATCATGATCAAATTATGTTGCATGCGCAAATTATATATATATTAATATTAGCATGTATATAAAGTAATATATTAGGTATTATTTTAAGAATAGGGTACCTGAGCACAGAAATCGCATGTACATAGCTGTTGTCCACATGGGGTCTTACTCGGAGTTCTATTGTAACATAAAAAATAGAATTAAAAGGAGTTGATGCCAAAAAACCTTGCATTTCATTGAAAATAATTTGAACATTTTTAAATTGGAGGTTAGAACCACTACATTCTGAGATCTGTAATTTAACAGCACCCTGTGTGCTCCCCCTTAAGAGCGTTCAGTAACATCCCACATCCATCTTGTAAGATCTATCTGAGCAGATGGTGTCTCCTCATGACACACTGATGATAGCACAGTAATCTGACTCAACACGAGAAAATTCTGCTGGATTAACAATTAACTCCATCCAAGCAGAATACCGACACAGGTTCCCGGCATTGAGCTGACATGCCTTGTTCACAGTAGTTATTTGGTAAAACAAAGGCTGTTCCAAGCAGATGATGTAGTTCTTAAAGAGGTATGAAACATTATTAGTGACCAAGAACAATGAAGTCAGCATATGCAAACCTGCTCAATGAGCTCCGCGGTTGGCTGCTTGGCCAGCTGACAAATTGGTTGCCATGGCTGTTTTGAGAGCCCTGGGCAGAGGTAACTGGGCCGCAGTATCCTTAGCGACCGCGGTCCAGAGTTGCACAGGGGGGCCAGATGGGGCATCAGCAGGGGCTGATCGTTACAATCCTCAGTAATTTATCAGAACAAACCCAGAATGCAGAAATTGTTTGTGTGAATAACACACCCTATATTAAACCGTTTCTAAAGTGGACATGACATCATCATTTCCAGTCAATTAATACCTAAACCTGGTTTACATCTAAATAAGTTTTGTTGACTTCATATCTCCAGAATAGTTTCTAATTATTTAACAGTGAGGCAGTTTTTTTTTCTTGGGGAAAGCCAAAAAAAGCATTTGGCAAAAGTGTTCATTAATTGGTTAAATTTCTGGAAATTTCTCAAATTCTTCTGAACAAGGTGGGGGTTGATGGTTTGGAAATGCACATGATGGTTTGGAAATGCACATGCTCCAGCTGCCAAAAAAGACCTCAGTTTCAACCACAGCAAAAAAAAAGAGAACCAGCTGCGACGGTAATGATTTTATCCAGATATCAAAGATAGCAATATGGCAAACCTTCCCAATAAAAAGAAAGCAACTGCATCTTTGCTTGTGTACGTCACTGTGTTTTTGAGCATTTATAAAAACAACAAATTGATACATTCATTGGTTCTGCGTAGAAACTGAGCAACACAAAATAAAATTAGCTTCCCAAGATACCTTTTAACTTAATGTAATTATGATGTTTTTACTTTAATCCATTGATTATATTAATTCCAGGACAACAAGACATTTGAAACAGTTTTGCTCACTACCTGCAGCTCAGACTAGAGACCTATCTGTGTTGGACCCATATTGACATTTAGCTTCAGCCCCCGGCAGAATCTATAATTTTTTTAAATGCTTGTTGCGGATAACTAACATGCTCTAGCTGCCATGAGTAAGTACCCAAAAGGAAAGCCCTTAAACTCTGTGGGGGAAAAAATATTAAAAAAGATCTTATAATTGAGAGATTTGAAAGCCTACTGGATAAATCAGGTTCCTTTTCACAAGAATTTAAAAACATATGTATACCTTTATGTTTAATGTGATTATACAGCCATTTAACAGTGTAGAAGACAGAAATTGCTTGGTTTATTGCCTCTGAACTATTTTGCAATGTCAGATTTTTTTTCAATACAGATATCAATGTATCTATGACCAAGTCTGACAGTGGAAAAGCAAAAAGCTTGCTTTATGGCCTTTAAAGACAACGTAACATGAATATTTGAAGATTCAATATTGGGTTACAATTTGTTATAACAAATTGAAAAAACACAGAATTCTTCAGCCGTTTCTGATATTGTGCATATCTGTTTTTTTCCTTAAGGTCTAATTTGTTTAAGTATCCTTGAGCAGGTTAGTTTTTACTAGCTTCTGTGGACTCACTGGTCAACATCACACAACTTATAAACACACTTGTCAGTGTCATTTTTGTCCAATTTTTCTTCCACGCTGAAAACAGCAACGTGCCACCTTCAAGACACAGTGAGTCTTTCATTATGAGACTGTATTTCACAGTTTTTGTCACAGTTTACCACCAACAACCGAAAATGTGAGCAAGATAGCAGGAAGCAATTCAAATATGTCTGATTTTAAGCAGCTTCACAATGCCATTTTCTCTTTTACCCATGAGTTGCTCTATCAGGCCAAATGGGGGGAATGAGAACAGGGTCACAAGGAAAGCAAGATTAGTTTGACTCGTAGACTGTACTTGTACCTTTTGATGTTTTTAATTGTCCACACATCTCATTCCATGTCATTTTCCAACACATGGTAAAGAGAAGAGATGTTTTTTGTTTTCTCAATCCTAAATGAGAATGATTATGTCTAATGATCACATTGTCAACAAAGGTCAACTTTTAAGAATAATTCCTAAAATGCTGCTCTTTAAAGTCTTAATAAATTTTCATTAAAAAACAACAATAAACAACATAAAAGGAGTTACAATGAAGGCATCATGGCTGTAAAACACAAGAAAGGTTTGTGCGTAACCATCCAGGGCGTACCCGTGCCTCTCTCCCATTGAATACCGGGATAGGCTCCAGTCTTCCCGCGACCCCATTTTGGTATAAGCAGTTCAGAAAATGGATGGATGGATGGCTGGTTTGTGCGTATGTGTGAATTTGACAGCATGTGAGGCTGGTGTTGTACTGACCCACTGTGTCCTCAGCAGTCCTGTCAGTCCAAGTCATCTTTACCTGAATCATGCCACAACGTCTCCATCTGTCACCAGGCTCCAGGCCAAAGCGCCAAGAACTAGAGAGAAAGAAAGAAAAAATAGACTGAGGCAAGAGAGGGACGTAATAGAGGGTAGATTTGAAAACTGTCATTAAAAATACAGATCTAATTGGATCTAAAAAAAATGAATTTGTGCAGTAAAGCCAGAATTAGATTTAAGTACTGAAAATAAAGAGGACAACCTATATAAAGACAACCATGATATAAAGAAAAGAGATGGTTGAGCTGAAAATCCAAACGTAAACAGACAAAACTATTGTCATAAAGAAAGGAATATTAGATTTTCCTTCAATAAGGGTTTGAGCTGTTTATTGACAGATGTCTGCAAACCATCTTTGAACCCTCTCTCTTCTTCGGTAAAGCAGCAGATTTCAGAGAATATTGTCTCTAATATCAAACCAGCAGTGGACAAAGACTTTTGAGGAAAATTTGTGGAGGAAATGAAAGGTCCTGACACTCCCACTTGTATTCTATTAAAATTATTTATTTACCTCGATCTAACCTAGGAAGGATGCTGTCTATAGTGGTAAAAGTGGAACATAAGCGATTTCTCTTTGGCTGCATTGAGCAGAAGGTAGCTGGGCGATCAAAATAACTTGTGATAATAAGTTGCAGTTCATCACAATTCTATTGGATTTTTCAATATGTTGACATTTTACCTAAATGAAAGAAGGTCTAATTCATATTATCTGTAGAAATGTGTTACTACTGGTCAAGCCTTCCTCTGTTGAGATAGTTTACACAGTTTTCAGCTATTTTAGGTTGTGTGAATAATTGATGCAGCAAACTGAATCTTCTACAGAGTGGTCCCTGAAGAAATGTTTTCTAATAATCATCTTTTGAGGATCCAAATGGCTTCAGGTACAAATTATCTTATATTCAAGTGCTGTTCGTTGTGTTCAGTATCTCGGAGGCGTTACTAAAGAACGTGTTCTTACATAATGTTCTGTTCTAGTTTCCCTCTCTTGGTCACTTAAAGAGTTGAGTTTCCTGATACCAGGGCAGTCACTGGATATTTTTTGCTATAATGTTAATACAAGTTAATAATGGCAGATGTTATTATTACAGTAACAAATTTTGCACATGGTATTCTGCATTATGAGCTTCTGTGGTATTTCTTTTACTTAATAAGTTAAGAAAAAACATTTTAATTAAACACTCTTGATAGGCTCATTGAAATTAATTGAAATTTTTTTGCATGGCAATTGAAATTCCAGCTTGCCCTGTCCTCTGGACTAAATATGTGCGACCATCCAAGCAGCTAAAAGGGCACAGTCCCAAAACCAGCTTAATTCATTGTAAAGTGGCATATTAGTGCACATGGCAAGGGTTACTTGCACATCTGTGTAGGCAGCATTCATGCAGAATGTACCGGTTCTGAAGCAACACATGCTACCATCCAGATGACCTGTTTAATAAGGGCTGCCAAATCTCATCCTGCCTATTTTTTAATAGTATGCTGCTATTAAAAGAGTCTGGCCTTCTCTAAAACACGCAACGCCAAATCTGATATGGAATTTATTTACTCATTTAGGTCATCACCTTCAATTTTCTATGAGTAGTCTAATCATCTAGGTCACATAATTTAAGAAAAAAAGTATAGTTAAATTTTACATAGCGGCTAAATGTTGCCCACCACTGTCCCTGCAAAAGTTCACAAGGTAATGTGACCTCACTGGTGATCCTGAGTGAGTCCTTAAGTTTTTAGAGGCTTTGCACACACAAGCCCAGATTTTCTGGGCAGCGTAAATCCCGCCTGGGCTCTCAGTTTGTAGACGGAATCTGAAGGATCTGACAAGAAAGCTCAAAAGCTGAGCCTACATTATCCAGATGGTGCTGATTCACCATCTGGATAGTGTAGACCTCATTCTGATGCCATGCTTTGCTTCATCGGTTGCTGAAGATCGTCAAGTCCAAATCTACTGCAGCCGCCTCAAGTCTCAGTGTCTATCTGCAAATGACATAGAAATAAGTAACACACAAGCCAGTGTGTTCACCTACTTCCTATTCTGTCCCATTAATCTTCTCAAAAGAGATATTTATGTCTGAAAAGTTTAAACAATGAATATGGTTAAAGCTAAAGTCTGGCACAAAGAAAGAAAAGTACACTCATATCTGGAGAGCGCAATCTGAACACAAGGCAATTCAAAGAGCTTTACGTCATGACACCATAAAAAGCTAATAAAATTACAACATAACAAATAATCATTCAATTAATTAATTTAATCATTCATTTAGTGAAGATTAAATACATTCAGACATCATCGGCACAGCTAAATAGAATTATTTTCAGCCTGGATTTAAACACAGAGCGTAGATGTGTCTCACTTCTTCTACAAATTTGTTCCAGGTTTTAGGAGCATAACAGTGAAACGCTGTCTCGCCTTGTTCGGTTCTGACTCTGGGCACCAGCAGGACACCAATACCCGAAGTTCTCAGAGTCCTGGCTGGAGGAACTGTTTTAAAGTGTGTTCTCTGAGCGACAGGACGCCGTCCATGGCCATACAAGCAGGAAAACCTTGTTGCAGACCAAGCCTACCCCCCTAATGGACCTCCTAACACCTCCTAAAGACAGTACCTTGAAGGAAGATTGTCCACAATTAACACATTAACAGTGTTTGGTCTGACTCAGAAGCCTCATCTTGTTACCCATGAGACTCACAAAATCAGCACCACAAGCATAGCCCCCCCTCCCCGGGGTGGTCCGTGTGCATGCTTTGAAGGAAGCAGAAAGGAGGACAGGTGAATTTGAATGTCATCGCTGGCCACAGTAAGAATATATAAATGTCAACACAGGAAAGGCGCATTATGAAGTGGCCACTGCAGTCGGGGAAAGATAAACTTTTTCCTGCGTTTATTTCAGCAGCTGTCAAGTTCTTATCTAAAAGTCCAACTTTAAAATATAAAAGAATGAGAAGCAAATCCCAAACCCAAAGAGAGTCACTACTCACAAACACACAAACACTACAATATTACAGGTTTATAAAAATAGCTGCAATCATTAGAAAGGCAGGGCAATTAGCAGAGCAACTGTGTCAATCATTTCCGAAATTCTTTCTTGAAACATCTTAAAGCTGTAAATGGGACTATTTTCGTGATACCACCACTTAAAACAAACGTGAAAAGAAAGGTCATCATCATTTTCTACCACTCTCAGCTGTCCTTTTCTTTTCAGAATCTACTAAGCATAAGGCCAGTCTAACACTGTGACCTACTTTTCAAAAGGTAGGAATTGAAATGTATAGTTATTGAATAGCACAGAGAGTTGGATACATGTTTTGCAGAGCAGAAAAAAACAACACTTGCCAAAGTTTTAAGGAATTTGAAAAACTTGATAAATCTGGAAACTTGTTTTAAACCTGAAGATGACTGTTTTGTCTAATATCTGCAGTAAGCCTTTTTGAATTATCATCTGTTCAGTAAACTGTCCCTTACGGATGAGAATAGGGAGAACCTGCTGATTGTTTTATGTATTAATCTTTGATTGTTGAGTTGAATGTTTCAGCGATCAGTAAAATCCTCTGTGATGTGACAAATTCAGAAAAGAGTTATTTAACATGAATCTTTAGTTGGTTGCTCACTTTTTGTCAGTTCATGTACATGCTTTTTTAGTGAGTTATGATAATGGTGTCACTAAAACTGTTTAAAAACGTTCAAACTCATGTTGAGTAACTGCTCAGCATACACTGTCTGTGGAATATCAGATATACAAAAGCAATAAAATCAAAAGGTCGATCTTTACCAAGGTGTGCAGAATATTGTATATTATTCAAAACTGCAGTCTTGAAATAGCAATAGAGATTTGACCTAAATAAGATTTTTTTTTCCTTCAGCACTTTTCTGTTATGAGCTCAAAAGAAATTTCCGCTCATACTTCTTTCCTTCTCTCTTCCCTACTGTATAGATCACAATAATGTTAGCGGTGACACTCCCTTCCATGGTCATTCATCTGAAACAGAATTACATAAGCCATTTACCACCCGGTCCCCATGATGGATGGCAGGGCCCCCAGCCAAAGCACCCAGGCCTGATCGCTCCGCTTTTCTCTGTGACAAATGTCACCAGTAAGACATACCAAACCTCTCGATTTCCTGGAGCTTTAAATGAGAATATGTTTGTGATATACGTGAGAAGACAAAAATACAAGGTAGCACGTAAATGCATTTTTGTGTTCAAGTTTTGTTTTGTTTTTTCTGTTCTTAATTTCAATGGAACCGTTTCTGAACAGTTCAAGTGCGATTAATTAACTGCACTGACGAGATCATTGTCAGGGTGAAGCTCTGTTTATTAATCACCACAGACAGAAGCAAAGAAGGCCATTGTGGAAATAGAATAACTTTCCACTTCCAGACGATTATGAGACATAAATGACAAAAGGTTTTGGGGCTTGTTCACAATTTTCATCCCTGTTATAGTAAAAGGTCTGTTGCAGTACCCTCTGCAAATACAGAAAACATAAATTCTCAGCACAATTTTCATTTCATCATTTGAAATATGTTACACACAGCGAAAGCTGAAGTCTGTATCAGCCATGAAACAGTTGAGCAACTCCAACATTTGTTTGATTCTCTTTTATCGGTAGTTTTTGGCAACATAACTTCATCCAACAGGCATTATCAGTCTTAGCAATATTTGCATTTAATGTTTTCAGTTCAGCTACTGGTCATCCTCTATTGCAATTAAACATGTGATGCTTTCGGTGTTTTACAGTTAATTGTTCAGACAGGGTCCCGAGGTGTTATTGAAAAGGAGAACGGAGTTTTAATTAAATTTTGACATTTCCTAACAGTCAGTGAAATGTTTTCCCATTGTGTCCTGGGGACAGTCTGCAAGTCCCCAACACTTTCAATGATTTTTACTCACAAAACTGCAATGTTTTATGGAATAATTCATTTAAACTCAGAATCGTTGTGTGCCAAATAATACAATATTTATAGCTGCTTTAAGAAAAAAACAGGGATGTCTGTTCAAGGTTTAATAGAGATGACTATATAATCAATCAACTGAATATGAGGGCTGTACCTGCAACTGCTGAGAGCAAAAATTAGACTTTCCAAGAATTACAAATGTGTCTGTGCAACTAAGCTCAACAACAAGCTGAGAACTGTGAAATGGTTGGGGAGAAAAAGTTCTGTAAAGTTTTACTTGCCTGTCTAAAACATTTTTTTATAAATAAATGAAAAAGATGTACAAAGTGCTGTTGCACAAAATGACAAACTGCATATTGATTCTGTAACAGCAGCCCATTCTCCATGTAGAAAAAAGGAACACTTGAAATCTACAGTATATGAAGCCTGTTTTTGAGCTGCTTCAAGCAGGTTAGAGGCCAAAATTGGGGCACTTTGTTACACATTACAGCAAGTGACTTGGGGAAAAGAAAGAGACTAGTTGCTGCCCATCAGGAAAATATCACCAAAATGCATCTATGTGCCTGGTTGACAATGAAGTTCAAAGCCCATCGAAAAATAAATGAGTGTGTAGCTTTCGGGACATACGTGAGTGCATGTATGGCTGGCAGATAGAATTTAGACCTGTCTGATAAATGATTTATAGGTGCAATTTTACCAAGCTGTCATTGCATTTTACCCAGCTTGACACGGTGCACCTGTGTGTGTCTGTGCGTGTGTTCAAATGGACTTGTGTTTATCTTGTGTTGTGTGTGCACACGTGAAAGTCACGTCAGCCAGGATGGAGAACACTGTGACAAGAAGCACATTTATCCAAAACATCACTGTGTCACTTTAATGGACATGAATGATGCAGATCTCCATCGACTTGTTCATCACGTCTTTTACCTTCATCCCCATGTTTCCATTTGATTTTGTCATGTGCAATCGCTGAGTTCATCAACACATTTGGCCCCAACCACAGAAAGGTTCCATCAGACTCAAAAGTATAACCGCTGTTCAAAGGTGAGATCAACTGCAATCACAACAAATCCTTTTAACTATGCAATGAATGATGTTCCTTTACATTTTTGGGTGGGTCTAACTTTGGACAGGTACACTGTAAAAGCATAGGTCTGCACATCTAAACCAGTGTAACATATCTGAGCATAAGACAACTAATCATTAGCACCCACATCATGCTCCTCTTTGCCAATGCACAGGTTGAACTAATCCAAGGCTTTTGTCAAATCCAAATAATTTATGCACACAATTTAAATGTAAGTGAGTTTTGGTTTTTCAGCATAGACCACATAACACAAACACAGACACACACAAAGCACCACATTGAGCACATGCTATATCTGGCTTTTTTTTGTTGTTGTTTGTTTTTTGAGTAGTAAATCAATTACACAAGAAAAATGCCTATGCCAGTTATTGTACTTAATGACAAAACACATCAGAAATAACTCATCTTTTACAACTAAACTGTAAACTAATTCATTCTTATTTGTTTATAAATCTTTTTTGTTGTTGATGATTAAATATTCATATTTTAAAGGATCCTGTAGACATTTCAGCTTTGCCAATTTATGGTAATTTTGTTACCATTTAGGACTTTTACCCTCAGAACATCTACAAATTTAGACCTATGCTTCTGATAAATGAAAAATATTCATTTTAAAAATTTTGTGCAAATGTTAATTAAAGATCTTTGGTTTATGTTCATGATTTTACAGCTTGATTGCTATAATTGTCCTGGGTTTTAAAACAAAAACAAAGAAAAAATTATTGAGTGAGCAGCAGTGAATGGAAATGCCCAACTGATTTGATCTTAAATGTGGCTGAGAATGAACAGGTCAGTCGGGTTAGTGTGTGATGGCCTAGTGCACCAAGAGAAACTTGTTAATATCACACTGACTTCCCTTGGGAGCCCATTTTACAATGTAGAAACCCTATACAAACACCTTTGGTGCCTAAAGAGAATTAAACCTAACCAAATCCTAAAGTGAAAATGACAAATAGGAATAGAAAAAGTTGACACAGAGACTAACAAGCAACAATGGCCTCTCAAAAGAGTCAACTCTGCTTCCTTTTCAAAGAAAAATGCAGGTACTTCTAAAGAGCCATGTCTCAAAGAGAGCAGAAATGGATTCACACCATGAAGTGGACAAAAATCACGCAGGAAAGCTTCCAGCATAAACCACGTTGTGAAAAACTGAGGCTGTACAGGGAACAAAGGCTACATTGTTGAATGTACACAACAAGCGCATTTAAAGCATCCGTGCCTGTAAAATTCACTGTACATTTTCTTCTCACTCAAACCAGCCCCAGTAAGACGCATTTGTGTCTTTGACATGCTTAACAGATTAGAAAAAAGATTTGTTTTGTATTGTTGCCACAAATGACTTTTCACCACAGGTTAGAGCACTAATGAACACGGCATATAAAAGCATAAGCGGTGGTAAACCAGTGGAGCTTGATGAAATGAAGTGCTCTTTATTCAGTCATGTGCCAGTGACTGAACACCGAGTGCCCACTACCTCACCCTGCTCTCCATTCAGCTCATGAACTCCTTTGTGCTGTCATTTTTCTTAGCTTCAGTTTTGTTTCCCCTGCGTTTTTCGATTGACCCAGGTGACTTAGCAGCTCCACTTGGCCTGGTTCCTAAACAAAAATGAAAACATGTTTGGGAAAATCTGTTGCTCCAAACTGCGGAAAGCACCTGTGTGTCTTTGCAAACCATTTTAAATTAGAAATAACAGGGTAAAGATTGATAGTGACAGAAAAAAACATTGTATTTTTATTGAAAGGTTTAAACAGATATCATCATGATCTTGCAAGGGCAAGAAAATGTATATATCTTGATGAATTCATAAAGACTTTTGGTCTATTCTTTGACAGATTTTATTCAGAAGTCCCTACAGAAATGTCCCACTGAGAACAATCTACTGTTTATAGAAACTGAGGGGATGTGAGCAATATACACAAAGAAAATATAGACCCAACCTACAACCCCTTTGTTTAAACTTTATTTCAATGCAAATATCTACAGCATGAAAGGAAAATGATATTTCAGAGAAGTTTTTTTGTGTCTGGATGGTCAGTAAATCTTAGAGGTACTGTGAAGCTTTGACAGATGTTTGGCTGCAGTCAGGGCCATTTCCTCAAAGGAGGATTAAAATCCTTGAAAACAGGTCTTTGTTAACCTGACTGTCTACCAACTTATGTTTTTTTGTTTTTCTTTACAGACAACCACACATTGCAAACACTGACAATTGCACATTTCGATAGGACAACAATCCCTGTGCAGCTCTCCTGGTGAAATGATGTAGCTGTCGACAAGGGCAAATGCAAGGCCAGGAAATAAATTGGGAACAAAATGTGTTCGATGCTTTGGCGTCAGCACTAAGTTTATGTTTGCTTAATGTTTACGTGTAACTGCCTGTTTGTAATGTTAGTCTTGCAAAGGGACATTTAATGCAAGCTTTTGTGGTTCATCTTCCAATAAGGTACAATTTAGAGAGGTTTAAGATATTTTCTATCATACATTGTAGCGTGGAAAATTATTCATGAATGCAGTGACAGAATATTATCAAGAGTTAATTCATTCATTCAAAAATAGGACAATTAGCACAGAATCTTTGTCATGTTTTCTTGAACTTATTGTGAACTCCTATATGTTAATAATTAATGGTTACTCGCAGTTGGAAGCAAGCTCAGCATGAAAAAACAAGACAAGCCACTTAGAAATGTCACCAAAGATGATTGTAAATCATCTTCAGTGTGTTGTCAGTTTATGTAATTGATAATAATCTCTCTAAAGTGGAGTTAAATTGCACAGCAGTACATATTTAATCAGTGATGACTATATGAATTGTATGGGCATGTGCAATTTAAAAATGTTCTATTAGAAATATATATATATACACATATACATACACATACATATATATATATATATATATATATATATATATACATATACACACACATATTCTTTTATACTATCTACCAAGAAAAAGAAAAGGCTATGATGTATCTGTAGGCCATGTGCATGATCATTTTAAAAAGATCTGATTCTCTAGCTGCTCCAGTTTTCTGAAAGAATATCTTGAATAACACAGTTCGCAGCACTGAGATAATTCTCCACTGTCACACACCTTCACATAGTCGATCTTTTCATCTTGGATCTTGCAAGCAAAATTAGGCAGTCAAACCCCTGTGTCTTTGCTTCGGTTAGAATTAGACAGTGACTGTACGAGTGTGAGTGTGGGCGTGTAATGAACATTTCATGTTTGTGTGTCTGTGCATGTCTGAAAATGGATCTGGCCTTTGTGCTCGGCTCTGCTGGTTGAGTGGACACTGTCCAGGATGATTAATTGAAAGTTCAGAAAAATCTCTGTTAGAATTTCAGAGCCATCAAAGGAGAAAATTGGCAACGTTGTCTAAGGCAGAATCCTTTGCAGCCAACATTCATCATCTGGAGATAAAAGGTTAGAATGGTAGCTAAAGTGAGAGCGTATGTGTGTGTGTGTGAGCACATTTGTCTGCGAAAATGAAATGTTGCAACTTTGCTGATGCTTCGACATTGTGTTAATACTGGTCACAACAGGAACACAGACAGATGTTTTAGTTGTTTGCAACGTCAGTGTTTATTTTGGGTAAATTCAAATTCACCCCTCTCTGCATGCATGTCAACTGGAGTTTTCTTCACTGGGGAGGTCCTAAAACTCTCACCAAGTCCGAGTCTAATTTGCAGAGAGCAGGATTGTTGTGTGTGTATGTGTATGAAAGGAACCAAGTATACAATATGGGTACACAGCAATTCTGGCCCGCTTCGTACAACACAGTCTCACAGCAGGTGGTTCATTACACGGCCTGTAATTAGATTGACTTAACTCTCTTCTGCTCCTGATTACAGATACATAGTGGTTTCAGTGAAGCATGGAAACAAGATTTTTTAATTATTTTTACTTCAATAAATTATTTGTCGCTTTTGTCGGCTGGCGTGTGTTGGTGATTTGAGTTTCTGGTGTCCTATGAGTTATGTTTTGCATTAATCTTCTGTAGTTGTTGTTCACCGAGGCAGAGATGTGTCAAAACTGTATTTCACAGATTTTCTAAAATCTGCATTTTAATGCTGAAAACGCGCAGAATGCGCCTGACCTAGTTCTTTCCTAGTAAGAGTCATCCAACAAATCTTATTTCACATGCAGTCATGTTTTGAATCTGCTGATGACTAGTTGATAGGATGTTATGCTTTAAAAGAAGCATCCCACTGCCCTCACAACTAAACTGCTATATATGGCTCAAGGCATTACTCCTGAATACAGCCAACAATTTGATTGAAACCAACCAGTTCTAATTCTTTGTCTTCATGCATTTTCCACTCATCTTTCTATGTTAAAAAAAAACATTAAGGACAGGCAGCTTTTAAAAATTGAAACAAGTTCACATTCACATTCACTTTCAATAAAAAATGAGCAAATTCATCAGGTGCTGGAAAAGAAAAAAATAGTCAATAACTTTTTAAAAGAAGCTCATATTTGCCCTCTCTTGAAGAGGGCTAACTTCCATTGGCTTTAATATTTTTACCTGATGAGTTGGAGGGAAGGGATCAACCAAAATGTCTCCTCTGGCAGTCACAGTCATGAGGTGACTCGCTAAGCACCACCTGACCCAGATAAAGAAATGAGCACGAGCAGCTGGTGAAAGTAAAGGTTAGTCTACAAATACTTTTAATTAGGCAAGTAAAAATCACCCAAAACAAAAAAAAGAGTCCAAACATTCTGATATATTTAAGTTATTTCCCAGCACTTGTCCAGCTTTAGTCAATTTCACAGTCAAGACTGCTGATAATGCCTGCAATTTTCCTCTATTATGTATCATTTTCACTAGATAACTTTTAAAAAATCACTAAACAACACTGTTTATCTTCACACCGTTGATTGTTTTGATTTTGACTTGGCTATTTTTCCCAAATCCAGACAATATTACAGCCTTTGTTCACCCACAACCCAAAGAACTGGCTTTGCAAAAGAAAGCATATCATTCTTAATCTATTATAGATATAGATATACTATAGTTGAATATTTTTACATCTCACCTTATCTTTTTTAACCAACCTGATCTGACACATGAACCTGAACGTGTCTGGTGTCACAATATGAAGACTGCTCTGAACGTACACAAACATAGTCTCTTCAGTTGGTTGTGTGTTGTAACTAAAGGTGACATTTGTCCTGAAAAATCAGACTTTCTGGATATTAGACATTATTTCAGAAATTTCTGCAGCGAAAAACATGATTCTTTGTGGGTTTTAAACACTTAATGCATCTCTTTATCTTTGATAAGGGGTTGATCAATTGATAGATTCATGAGATTATCAAGTGGAAAAGGATTCCTTTCATTGCGGAACCATTTAACTAAGGACAACGATTGGCTAATCTAAGACCAGGATCAATGTTTCTTTTTTCACTTTTTTAAACTACTGTACATGAACCGGTTGGAGATAAAGTAAAAGTAAAAAACTAAATATTTTCGTAATATTCCATGCGTTGTCATTTAGAATATCATATACTGGAATTTTTAAAAGTCAGACTAAAGAAGACAAACAAAGCAAACATGTTACTCTAAAGTTCAATCATCCAAGACTAGCATTGGTGGACAAAAATCTTTTTACATGCAACAGAAAATAATCTTTGCTGAGTTATTGATGAGGTTGGACTAAAAAAAAAAGATGTCTCCTGCTAAACGTTTGCAGCTATTACATGATTGCAAGTACTTTATTTGCTTTTGCACTGTGGTCCCGTTTCTGCTCGATGCGTGTCTTTTTTTCACACTCTTGACATTTAAGGTATTGAGCACTAAAGGCCCTTGCTGATTATGTACCTGCTGCATTTTACTTAAACCATGGCTTTTAATGATTTGGTTTCCTGTTCCTGGTCGATGAAGCTCAGAAAAAATGAAGACAAATTATTGTTTGGTGGCTAGACAGACTGAGGAGGGGAACCTGAGACAGTGCGAGTAATTGAGAAAGGAGACAGACAGAAGGAGGAAATGAAGCAAAACATTAAATACTGAGATACAGAGGATGAGTCAGAAGAAATAAAACCACAAATTTAATGACGATAGATATTACACTGTATGAGATATTCTGAAAATTGTACGACTGATACCAAGAAGTAGCATCCATATCGTAACAGTGGTAATGCAGAGAGTCTGATTAAGCCAAAAATCTGATGTCAGATTTTAGGCCACTGATTCTGTTCAAAGGTACAGTGCTTGTAACGAATAGAATAAACTGCTTTTTAGAAGGAGAAGGCTTGAAATTATCCTGGTCTCAGTCAGCCATACATTAAAAAAGGTTTCTATCCCCATCTAAAGGCAACTTTAAAAAAGATGAATACATTTTAAAAAACGTGTTTCCTGATAAGCTGAAGAAAGTCT
Source organism: Menidia menidia (assembly GCA_907169785.1). Classification (NCBI taxonomy): domain Eukaryota; kingdom Metazoa; phylum Chordata; class Actinopteri; order Atheriniformes; family Atherinopsidae; genus Menidia; species Menidia menidia. The sequence continues at coordinate 13,582,522 of CAJRST010011112.1, read as the reverse complement.
GAAGAGGTGCCTTTACTACTCAGATCAGAATGCACTCTGTTAGCCACACAGAAAAAACACTAATGTCACGGGTTATATCAATCACTGCACAGAGATCATCCCCACAACATTTGAGAGGTGCTGCCTCCTTATTAAGCCCTGCTTCTCCTGCTATCTCAAAAATAACTACTGAACATAACAAAGAAAGCCCACAGGGAGGAATGGAAGGAGCTATTCAGAATACACAAGAGTGCATGCAGGTGTAAAGAAAAACAAGGGGGGGCTTAAGCACAACAACGTGCAAGATGGAAAGAAAATATCACAGGCTTCATGGTGCAACATCACGTAAAGGCGCATCACAAGCAGCTGTTCCGTCTCCAGTTCTCTTCACTGAGCATACCTCAGTCCTCTAAGGGCTCTGTCATCTCCAGAAACTCTCAAGACTCTGCAGTCTTTGAGTCCATCGGTGATAGTCATATGGCAGGGTATAAAAATCTAAAATTAATCCAATATTACATTTTTATCACCATTTCAGAGGAGCTGGGTCGGAGGACCGCACATACCAAAAAAACAATACTGTTGTTGCTTTTAGCAGGAGGAGAGAACAGACTACTTCTTGGGGAAGATTTCAGTGTTTTTAGCAGTATGTTGCATGTCTTTTCCAGATCTGTGGTTGAGAGCATGTACTGCTTTCCAGCCATCTATAGGGACAGCAACAAACACAGCTACTCAAAGAAAGCGAACAAAAACAACAGCGAGAGCTGGCTCAGTCCTGGAGACTACTCAGGAGACCATGGAAGTGTATTTTTTAGAGAACGATGAACAGATTTACTAAATGTAAACAACACTTTACACCCACCTTCTGCACAATATCACATTTCGACACCAAAATGTGGGAAAGAGACACTTGCATCTGAACTGATACAAAATGGATGGGAATAGAATTTTGTAAACTACATTTTTCAGTCTCAAATCAATTTGATCAATGCTCATAGTTCATTTCCATTGCAAATTAGCAGGAAATTGTGTATAAATAGTGCATCACAACTAGCATATTTTGTACATCATAGCACAGCATTATCGTCTAGTTGGATACAAACTAGCCAGCTTGATGCTTCAGATAGAACACAAACTCATTGTTAAAATCGTTTAAATCTATTGAAAATCTCTGATCCTCATTCATGAAAAACAATACAAAAAATACCACCCACTCTGAAGGGCAGTTGTTTGTGCATTAAAACTGGCAAAAATCTGGACAGACAAAGCTGGATGAGGGAGATTATCCAACCAGCGAGAGTAAAACAAAAGCACCAGCTTCAAGAAATGAATCAGATGTTTTACATAATTAACCTTCAGGCGTAATACTCTGGTTTTTGTTAGCTAAATTCATATAAACTATTAACAGGTCACGGGGGAGTCAGTGGAAATACAGAATGTCACAGAGATGAGATTAATGTCAATGTCCAGTGGGCAAATTTCCATATAATTTCCATATTTGTTGTGTTCTTAAATGTTTTAACAGAAAATAAATAAGCCAACAAGGGAAAATGCAACTGACTCAATCAATGGGTGGAGTGTCTTCAATTTCTGTCACGCAGGTGTTCCAGGACTCAAACGCAACACACCAGGAAGTCCAATTCAACGGTCTTTATTTTTAGGAGGTCTTCATTAAATCCAAACACAAAAACTCTGCCCAGCAGGGGTGACGAAAACAAAAGCAATGTCCACCAAAAAACAGGAAAATGGGGTGCACAAGGCACAAACAGAATTACCACGAGCTGGCACTGTGGAAAAGTCCAGTAAGGGGGCAAAAGGGCTGAGGAGCTCTGTCGATATCCACCAAGAGTCTCACAGATGAAACGAACTAGCAAGAAGGGGAAAAACTGAGGGAACTAAAATACTGGGCAAATGAGGTGGGGAATGCGTTACAGCTGTGAACTCAGGTGTGAAGATACCAGGGCGGGAAAACAGGGCCGTAGGTAAAAGGTGGACTGGAACGGGTGACTCAAGTAAAACAAAAGGTGGCTGAGGGAAAAAAAAAGGGGAATGGACTGGGGAAAGAATGGGCACAACTGTGACAGAACCCCCTCTCCCAGGGACGGCCCCCGACGTCCCAAACTTCAAGCACAAACACGGGCGGGCGGAGGGGGTCAGGAGGAGGGTCAAAACTCCTCCGACTGGTCGGAGTCGTTCTCCGGATGGTCGGAAGCAGAAACATCACCAGACCCCTCGTTGTCTGAAGGGGAGCCTGCATCCCCCGTTGAAGCTGGCGGCAGAGCAGAACAAAGGTTTGTTAAAGAATTTTTAGAAGGCTGTTCGGGATGTTGTTCATGGAAGGCCCTGATGAGGTGAGGATCAAGGATGTAACTGGCTGGCACCCACGATCTTTCTTCGGGGCCATAACCCTCCCAGTCCACCAGATACTGAACTCCTCTTCCTCTGCGGCGGGAACGTAACAGGCGACGTACCGTATAAGCAGGTTCTCCATCAACAAGACGGATCGGTGGAGGTGGTGGTATTTTAGGAGCTAGAGGGCTTTCGTGGACCGGCTTTACCTTAGAGACGTGGAAGGTGGGATTGATCCTCATGGCTCTAGGCAACTTGAGACGCACAGCCACTGGATTGACCATCTTCTCCACTTCGAACGGACCAACGAACCTTGGAGCCAGCTTCTTAGATTCCACTCGGAGGGGAAGATCCTTGGTAGAGAGCCATACCCTCTGACCGGCCTGGTAAGCAGGAGCTTCAGAGCGACGACGGTTGGCTGAAGTTGAGTAGCGCTGGGCTGCACGAAGAAGGGCAGTCCGGGCCTGGCTCCAAGTTCTATGGCAGCGCTTGATAAAAGCCTGAACAGATGGACATGAAACCTCCCTCTCCAGTGACGGGAAAAGGGGAGGCTGGAACCCATAGGCACATTGGAAGGGTGATAGACCCGTGGAGAAACTGGACAGTGTGTTGTGCGCATACTCTACCCACATAAGTTGCTGGGACCAGGAGGAGGGGTGCTTGGAGGCCATACAGCGCAGAGCCGTCTCCAGCTGCTGGTTGATCCGTTCCGTCTGGCCGTTGGACTGGGGGTGGTAACCCGATGACAGGCTCACAGTGGCTCCTAACAGAGAACAGAATTCTCGCCAGAAAATGGAGGTAAACTGTGGGCCCCGGTCAGAAACCACGTCAGTGGGTAGACCGTGCAGGCGGAACACATGTTGTAGCATCAGCTCGGCTGTCTCCTTGGCAGATGGAAGTTTGGGTAGAGCTATAAAATGGGCCATCTTGCTGAAACGGTCTACCACTGTCAGGATAGCGGTGTGTCCACTGGAGGGGGGCAACCCCGTAACAAAGTCTATGGAAAGGTGAGACCACGGTCGATGAGGAACAGACAGGGGATGAAGGTGGCCGGCTGGTGCCCGATGAGTGGGCTTAGACTGATTGCAAATGGAACAGGCATTGACAAAGTTTTTAGTGTCCTCACCAAGGGTCGCCCACCAAAACCTTTGCTGTAGGACTTCTTTGGTACGCTGAATCCCGGGATGGCAGGTGAGTTTCGAACTGTGAGCCCATTGCAGAACATCCGACCGTAAATGCAGGGGAACAAACAGACGGTTGTTGGGACAAGAGCTTGGCCCTGGCTGGTCCTCAAGGGCTGCCTTGACCCGTTCCTCCACATCCCAGGTGAGGATGGCGACCAGATGAGAGTCGGAAAGGATGGTCTCAGGCTCAGGCAGGGAGTCTTCTGAGGAGGTGAACTGGCGAGATAGAGCGTCTGGCTTGATGTTGCGAGAACCAGGACGATAAGACAGAATGAAATTGAATCTAGTAAAGAAGAGAGCCCACCTTGCTTGTCGGGAATTGAGCCGCTTCGCAGAACGAAGATATTCCAGGTTTTTATGATCTGTCCACACCAGGAAAGGTTGTTTGGACCCCTCGAGCCAATGTCTCCACTCCTCCAGGGCCAACTTCACCGCCAGCAACTCCCGGTTGCCGATGTCGTAATTCTTCTCAGAGGATGACAAACGCCTGGAGAAGAAGGCACAGGGATGCAACTTGTGGTCATCAGATGCCCGTTGAGACAAGACGGCCCCGACTCCAACACTAGATGCGTCAACTTCAACCACAAACTGCCTCTCTGGATCTGGCACTCGTAGTATAGGAGCTGTGGTGAAGCGGGTCTTGAGACTCTTGAAGGCTGCATCCGCCTCAGAACTCCACTCATAAGGAACCTTGGTGGAGGTAAGGGCAGTGAGGGGAGCAGCTGCAGAACTGTACCCTCGAATGAAGCGGCGATAGAAGTTCGCGAAGCCTAGGAACCGCTGCAACATCTTGCGGGACTCCGGAACTGGCCAGGTTGCGACAGCTTCCACCTTGGCAGGGTCCATGGAAATATTTCCATGGCTAATAATGTATCCCAGAAAGGAAACAGATGGTGAGTGAAACACACATTTCTCTGCCTTGACAAAAAGAGAGTTCGACAGCAGGCGCTGAAGGACTGTTTGGACATGATGGACGTGCTCTGCTCTGGACTTAGAAAAAATCAGAATATCATCTAGGTAAACAAAAACGTACTTGTTCAACATGTCCCTGAGTGTGTCATTGACGAGGGCCTGGAAAACTGCTGGGGCATTGGTAAGCCCAAACGGCATTACGAGGTATTCATAATGACCAGTTGGGGTGTTAAAGGCGGTCTTCCACTCGTCGCCCTCGCGGATACGTACCAAGTGATAGGCATTGCGTAGGTCGAGTTTGGTGAATATGACGGCGTCCTGAAGAAGTTCAAAGGCTGAAGAGATAAGCGGCAGGGGGTAGCGATTCTTGATGGTAATGTCATTCAAACCTCGGTAGTCTATGCAAGGCCGAAGGGAACTGTCCTTCTTCTCTACAAAGAAGAATCCAGCGCCTGCAGGAGAGGAGGAAGGTCTGATGATGCCGGCAGCTAGAGACTCACTGATGTACTTATCCATAGCCTCCTTCTCAGGTCCAGAAAGAGAGTAGATGCGACCACGGGGGGGTGACGTTCCCGGATGGAGATCAATAGCGCAGTCAAATGGACGGTGAGGAGGAAGGGAGGTTGCCTTGGCCTTAGAGAAAACCTCTCTGAGGTCATGGTACTCCTCAGGGACATCATCAGGCAGGTCAGAGGGAATACTGGAGTGGACAGACTGTGGAAGAGCCAGGTGTTGCTTGAGGCAGATCTGTTGGCAGGACGAACTCCAGCTTCGAATCGACCCAGTAGACCAGTCGATTTGCGGGTTGTGACGGAGAAGCCAAGGGAAACCCAGGATCAAGGGATGCTGTGGAGTCCTCAGAATATGAAGCTGGATAGTCTCACAGTGGTTACCGGCCAGGAGTAGACGGAGAGGGACCGTGCGGTGTGTGATGGTGCCCAGCAGTCGACCATCCAAGGCATTAGCAGGAACAGGTGACTGAAGTGGAACTTGACTGATCTCCAACTGCCGGACCAGATTCTCATCAATAAGGCAGACATCAGAACCCGAGTCTATCAGAGTAGCTAGGGTGTGTGTGCCATTCTTCAGAAGTAGACGAGCCTGGAACTGGGGGCGCTTGACAGGGGAAGGTGACGTTGATAGACTCACCAGTACTCCCCTATCTACTGATGAGCTCGCCCTTTTACTGGACATCTAGAAACATAGTGACCAGACTGACCACAATAGAGGCAGAGATTGCCCTGACGGCGGCGTTCTCGCTCCTCGGGAGACAAGCTGGTTCTTCCCACCTCCATCGGCTCAGGACCTCCATCATGGGAGGAAGGGACATTGTTGACAGAGTCTGATGGGAGGCGAGGACGCAGAACCGGGCGCCGTTCTTGGAGTCTCTGTCTCCTCTCAAGCCGCCGGGCCTGGATACGACGGTCTAACTTGGTTACCAACCCGATTAGGCCATCGAGAGAGGTGGGGAGATCATACGAAACCAGTTCGTCTTTGATGTAATCGGCCAGACCCAGGAGAAAGGCGTCCGTCTGGGCTGCAGGGTTCCACTGGCTTTGCAGGGCCCTGGTCCGGAAATCTATGGCGTAGTCGGCAGCGGTGCGGGAACCCTGCCGCAGTCCCAGGAGGCCCCCGGCAGCATCCGGGCCCAAAGATGAAGTTCCAAACACCTTGCGCAGTTCAGCTGAGAAGGCTTCAAAGGAGGAACAAGCTGGTGTATTACGTTCCCATTCTGCTGTTCCCCACAGTCGGGCCCGCTCTGTAAGGTGGTTGATTGTAAAAGCCACCTTAGCTGTCTCAGTGGAAAATGTGTGTGGTTGCAGGGCAAAAAGGATCGAACAGTTGGTCAGAAATGGGTTACATCCATCAGGATCTCCTCCATAGCGCTCAGGTGTGCCCACACGAGGTTCAGGTCCTGGCACCACCGGATTTACAGGAACAGAGGGGGCAGGGCTTGCAGGAGCGGGTGTGGCTGAAACAGATAACTGGGTAACAGCTGCTGCCAGTTGCTGGATCTGGGTTGTTAGGGCTTTAAAGGCTTGTTCAGTAGCTGAAGCAGACTGACGAGCTTCTGCTGTGGCAGAAGCAAACTGAGCCTGGTGCTGCTCCATGCATTGTTCCAGTCTGTCAAGTCTCTGCATTGGGCTTTCGGTGTGTGCTGAGTCCATAGTTGGCTAGTTCGTTCTGTCACGCAGGTGTTCCAGGACTCAAACGCAACACACCAGGAAGTCCAATTCAACGGTCTTTATTTTTAGGAGGTCTTCATTAAATCCAAACACAAAAACTCTGCCCAGCAGGGGTGACGAAAACAAAAGCAATGTCCACCAAAAAACAGGAAAATGGGGTGCACAAGGCACAAACAGAATTACCACGAGCTGGCACTGTGGAAAAGTCCAGTAAGGGGGCAAAAGGGCTGAGGAGCTCTGTCGATATCCACCAAGAGTCTCACAGATGAAACGAACTAGCAAGAAGGGGAAAAACTGAGGGAACTAAAATACTGGGCAAATGAGGTGGGGAATGCGTTACAGCTGTGAACTCAGGTGTGAAGATACCAGGGCGGGAAAACAGGGCCGTAGGTAAAAGGTGGACTGGAACGGGTGACTCAAGTAAAACAAAAGGTGGCTGAGGAAAAAAAAAAAGGGGAATGGACTGGGGAAAGAATGGGCACAACTGTGACAATTTCAGTCCTGAGACCAACCTGTGGAGTGAAAGCGCAGCTATAAATGTGCCATCCATCTCAATCTACATCCCCATACAACAAGCCCTGTCTTTATGAGCTTTTCCGACGTTCGTCTCCACTGACTACCATATGAGCTGAGCGTTCGAAGCATAAATGAAATCACGTACAGGAATAAGCCTAGATTCTCAAGTTCACGGCGATCCTTAGAGCTTAAATAACAGCATCAGGTCCTCAATAATTTACCAGCCTCTTAGGATTATACAGATACAATAACACTTCAGTTATCCAGAGTTGTTGTACAGTATAAATTCCATACATCAGCACACCTTGTTAATCTGTCAAAGGCATGACATACAACACTGCCACAGACATGACAGAGGCCATAAAGCTGTCTGCTTGGATGAGTAGTATGTTATAAACTCTGCTAGCCACTTAAGCTTAGCTGCAGTCATATTAACTTATGTCGGAGTAGCTATACCAGGAAGTACGGAGTTAAGGTAATGACCTCCCCCGCTCTTCCATACAGTGGAACTTATGCAGCCTTCACATCTGAGGCGGCGTGCACGGTGCTCATCAGGGGAGAAGAGGAGGCGATCGTAAACAAGCACCTCTTGCATAGTGACCAAAAAGAGCTAATGGAATTTTTTAACATCAGATGTGGATCCCCGTCGTGTCTGTGGGGTTGCCAGAAAAAAAAACCTGGTCTTTCGAAAACTGAGGAGAAGGAAATGAGCTGCTGCTTTAAGAAGGTGCATGTTCGTAATGCATCCTCATGCTGAGTTCTCTCCTGAGAGTTTGGGGTCGAGCTGCACCCGCAGAGATCGCTTCCAGGTTTACCTCAGGCTGGGAAGGGAGTCATTCGACTGTATCTTGTGTTGTGAGAATTAGACTCAAGTTTAGGCAGTCATCTTTTCAGTCTGAATTAAAAGATGGGTTATATTCAACAGTGCCAACCATCAAACCATCACAGCCTGAAAACAAACACTAAAATCTTGAATTGAAATTCATTTCTAGGGAATCACTCTCTTTACCAGGATGTTATGTTATGTTTTTATAAGACTACATAGAAATGGAAGAGTGCTCTATAATGGTCATAGGTTGCATATATGGTTCTCCACCATGCAATGGACTAGACAGCTGTCCAAGATGAGACTTGTCTCTCATCCAAAGTCCGAATAGATAGAGACAAGTCCCCCCTAAAGCTCCTGAAATGTCATCATGGATAAATTAACTGACTGATAAAGACAAGTTCCTGCATCTTCTCGACAGTCATCTATTTGTATAGATTGTTGATTTAAAGGGTAATGCATTTACTGTAATAACTCAGATTACCCTTTAGCAGAGAGTTTGATTTGCTATGGAGACACTTTGCAAAATGCCAACATTATTTCAAAAACAACTTTACTCAGTGTATAAGAAACAAAGAATTCTTAAAAAGTATCCAAATACTTACACAAAATACTATGGACAGAGATAAGATGATAAGACATCGTAAGCCAACCACACCTTGCTGTGAGGTAAAGGCTCAGAAAGGTCAGATGAACAAGATACAATCTTATGTATTCCACCTCCATGAGCACTCAAATGGTAGAACTCTGCTTGTGGTCTTTATACCATGAAAGAGACCATGAATATGTCTTCCTCTTTATCATCTCTTACTTAATTAAATAATGGTTATGGTTCAAAACTATTGGTGTTTATCAGTCCCCAGCTGTTGCTAAGACACTGTCAAAAGACTGCAGAATTATGGTCTGTCTGTTCACCATTAACAGAGACATCCATATGCTGGCTCCAGATGCCCAGCATTTCAACTTCTCTAATTATCTGCTCTGTCTTTATGAGCTGGCAGAGTGAAAAACTTATCTCATTCCAAGTGCAGCTGGAAGGATTTGGATATTCATTTATTTTAAGTACATACTTTTCTCATTACAAACAGCTATGACTGTTTCATTGTCGGCAAATTAGAAAATAGCCATGCAACATACTGATAATGAATAGACCCTATTTATCTACTCATTAAACATGTCTTTTTGTGTTTATTGCATGTAAAAACAAGAGATAACCAAATATATATAAGTGAGGTTATTCTTACACCTCTGATAAACAATACTTTTTCATATTGTTGTTCAGAAGGTTTTTTGTCAAGTATTTCTCATAAGTGTACATAAGTGTACAATCAGTGTACAATCATGTACGTTTATGTAATATATCATGTCATATTTATATTAACTATTAACTTGATTACAACAATAAGTGGTCACAATATTCTGACACTTAAAGTTATATTTATTTAATAGTTGGTTAGAAGAGTAAGACACACATGCCAATCTGCTATTTAGGTTTCTTTTCACTGTGAAAGACAATAAAATGATGAAAGCAGTCATTAACAGGGTGTAAATTCAAATAAATTGTTCAAGACTATGTCAAAATATAACATTTCTGTCAGTTATTTTCCGCCTGGTGACAGGCAATTATGACAAGTGTTCAGACATGATCATCAGTGTTTAAAATAAAATGATTGTCATTGTGCATTTCTTCATAAAGGCTGTCAGTGTTATGTTGGCTGTCAACGTCATCTATCTTAATCTTTGTATTTACATTAATTGGCTGTTTGTGTTTGGTCTTTACAAAAACAGGTTGCTGTCACTCAAAGGCAGCTTCAGAAACAACTGTTGTACCTATCCTTTTTTTTGCTTTAGTTAACATAGCTTTGTAGTGAAGTGAAACTATTGTGTTGTGAATATGGTAAAGGACAGCTGCAGTGTTTGCTGTGGCTACTATCAATCAGTATTTAATTGCCACAAAACATCATTTTTGGGACATTTTTGGAAAACTATGAGAACATTGTGAGCTTTTTGGACGACTGTGTATCAGTCCATGTGGTATCATATTTCTTGTCCCAAGCTTGCCTCAGTTAAAGTTACTAAGTGGGTCAGCCTATGTAGTGCCTATTAACAGGTTCAATAATGTGGCTGGACCACCAAATGTGCAGCATTAAAGTTTCTGAAATAATTTCTCATTGTGATCTAGTGTGCTGGAAGATATCTTCTTTGCCGTAGCGTCCGAACACAAGATGCATCATTCATAAAGTACCTCTGTCTACTCTTTTACCCTGCAGTCGTACCGAGCAAATTAGCCATGGATGAAGCGCGCAAACCCAAGGCCATTTTGTGATCAGTCATTTCTGACCCTGAATGTTTCAGGCCGAGCTGCTTGTATTCGACGGTTTTGGTCAAACTTAAAGTGGAGCATTACAAGAAGACAGCATAGAAGAAGAATACAGTCAACCCATGGATGTAATACAGGCAGTAAAAAAAATGTTGGTCCCAAAAGTGGAGCTTTTTATTTTTATTTTTACTGTTTTTAAGCTTTTTCTGCGAGTAAGAAAAAAGAATGGTTGAGAATAAAATCCGCAGAGCTTCAAACTCTCTCGTCTTTAGTCAGAGGAGTGTACCAACACTGAGCTCTGCAGTAACAAGACTAGTGTGCATTTTGCTCCTTCTCTCTCAAACTCCATCCATTACCACAGAAAAACAGGTTCTTGACAAATTACCAGAATTAGTGTGGTAATTAATGTGAATCTGAAGAATGTTAACATCCCAATCAATAACACAATTCATACTCATGAATTAAAATCAGAATTCGGCCAGACCATAAACTTTGTACTGGGATCCCCTCTGGGATCCACTGCAGTTGGCCATGTGTAGAAACTTATCTACTTTGAAAAGAAATCTGATTAAAAAGTATGAAAAGTATTATATCATCTGCAAAAACTGATGAACAAATTTTAGTCTCAAACCAATAATGGCCTGAAATTTTTTGTTTATCTTTATTTGATCTTTCCAAAAAGTTATTTTTGCAATTTTCCACAGTTTAATTTCTGAACCAAGATCAACAAAAGCACCATGTATCTCTGAAATCTGAAAATTAGCCGGATTCCAGAAAGAACTTTGGTGTCTGTTCAGACTGGACTGTTATGATATATATCGTTCAATTTTGTCCTTTCACTCTCTTCTTCTTTCATTCATCTCCCCTCAAACGTTTCCCTCTGGCTCTTAATTTTTTCTTTGACATCTAGAATTTACGGCATATTAAGTAGCAGTCGGACTGAATATTAAAAGAGACACTTTGTTTGTGGCATTGCACATACAAATTTGTGCGCAAGACACACACTATGAAATGTGCAATTTGTGAACAAAATGTTTGTGTGCTTTCACACACACAGGTTGCAGTCTGTGTGTGTAATTTCATTTATAATCGAATTTAATAACAGTGTTTGCGTCTAGACATGACGAAAAATGACAGCGATGATGAGCTCTGGTTTGTGTGTCTGTGTGTGTGTGTGTGCGTGTGTCTGTGTGACATCCATCGGTTGCTCTCTGACTGTGAAGGCAACCCACAGAGCAGTGAGCAGGGAAGCGGCAAACCCCCCGCTGGAGAAAGAGTGAATGAGAAGGGCAGATAATGCCCTCTTATCTTCCTCACCACTCCCTTTTCACTCTAACCCGCCTCCTTTAACTCCAACAGACACACAAACTCCCAGCACTAGCGCCGCAGGAGGGAACAGCTTTAAGTTGGATTTGGTATCGGTAGGGAGGGGTTCTCTGGCTGGAAGGTGCTAATTCTTTAACTCAAAACAACATGAACTCTCAGATAACAAAAGCAAAATAATTTTTAAATTCTTGTAAAAAACACGCTTGGGTATAAATTTGTATTTAAAATGACAAGCCTCACAAAACATGACCATCCCATTGTCGACACGGCTTGGACATGACACGCATGACAATGATTGACCGATCATTCAAACTTTATATTTTTCCTCAAACTTGATTCCTAAAACCATTTCGTTTTTGGGGATCACTCAAGTTTTGAAGGACTTTTTATATTGACGGTGATTTGTAATTTAATTATATTTTTTATCAATTAAATAGTTAAAATCCTTATTGCTTTTTCCCCAGAAAGCATCAAAAGGGAAGACATTTAAATAAAATTGAAGCGTTTTTTCTAGTTGGACTACATTATCCTTCTCTCCGAAATTCCGCAAAGGCTCAAGAGCACATTTCTAACATTTTCATGTGCAATATAACTAAATTCTGAATACATCTAAATTAATTATCTCTGCTTAACACTGTGGTCATTCAATTAGTCTTTCATATTTGATATTCACAATGACCACAAATGACTCAATCTGTTCGCAATCTGAATGGTCAAATGCTTGAACTAGTGAAATAGCTTTGTCAAAACCAGACCAACATTTTATAAAGTTGGGAAATGTCATGTATGCATTACAGCAGTTGAAATGGACCATGGCACTTGAAACACTTTCCACGTCACCAATTTATTTAGGGTAATTTTTATGATTTTCACTTGCTATCATCACAATAGAAAATGCAGCTGTTTATAAAGAGACTTTGCCAGCTTGTAGTAAATCTTCAAGAGGGTTACTCAGCTCTTAGAAAATCCAGATTTAGCATCATCTGACAAAAATCATGAGATCATCAAAAAATAGTTTTATTTGTATTTTAACCGCCTGATAACAAGCTAAACCTATACAACAACAAAAGCCTGTAGTGTGATCGAGTAATCTGCTGAGACAGTCTATTCCTCTGATAATGCTAATAATCGCCTGATTCTATTATCTCCACAATTCCCCTGTGGTAATCTTTGAGTTATCATTATGTTTATATCTGTGTGTGCGTTTGTGTGCAGAATTGTGTGCGCTCTTGCATCCGTATCCCATTATCTTTACAATTAACCACAATAATGGCACTCATTGTGGGCACCTCAGGCAATGTTTTGAGGATCTCTACGGCACACCGGAGCCGTCTTCAGGCTGGAACCTCCACCTAATTGGGAGGGGAATAGTTGGGTTGTGGGCGATCACACCAAAGCCCATAGCTCATTGACACAAGGTTAAAGACCCATTAAGTTGACCAGCAGAAAAATTGAGGAGGGGACAAAAGGGAAACAGAGTAATAGAGAGAGAAAGTGAAAAGGGGAAATGCACTCACAGTCAAACACAAAAGCTCTCATTAATGGAAGAACCTGCAAGCCTGCCACAACCTAAAAATACAATTATGTAGCAACAAGTGAGGTAGCAAGTACCACTTATCTGTAAACACATGAGCTTTTTTGGATTAGATTAAACTACACTTTTGCTTGCCAAAATGTGGTTATGTGCATGGTTCATTTGAGACTTGAAACAATTAGATCAGATTCGGATATATGAATACAAAGCTTAACATTTGCATTGTGATTTTCACCTTATTGGTCTTTTGCTTTCCACTATTTGTCCCTGACTATTTTCTCATTTTCATACAGGGAATTTTTGTTCCCTAATCCACGTGTTGTTTTACTTTTCTAAAAGAGAGCTGGTGGATGTAGTGAATGGCTCTTTACATCTCATCTACATACTGTGATTATTAATGTACATGTTAAATCTTTATTTGAAACATAAAAGTCATATCTTAACCATAATGCTCACAAATTCTGCTAAAAATTAAAACATTATCACCCCAAGAGAGCACAAGAGACAAGGACAGGTGGACGCACAGAGAGAGAGCCTCTCCTTGCACAACGGACCAAAAAATAATACATATATATATATATACAGGTGCTTACTACGCACTTAAACACATATATGATCCTTTCATTACCTTTATTTCGTTTGAATTGACAACATATTAGCGCTGACTTGATGGCAAACTGCTGGGAGCTTGTTGGCCAGGAAGTCACATGACTGGATAAGTCATGGAAGCAACTCCTTCAAGTGAACCCTGTCTGCTTTAGAACAACCGATATCTGATTTGATCATCAGTGTTTTAAATGCCTAAAACAGGAGCCACCACTGCGCTCCAGCACCGGGATCCAGCCAGTATGTACGTCCTTCATTGCTGTCTTGTGCTTGTGTCTCATATAAATGACATCACATGCCGGCCGGAGCGTCTTTTCCGTTAGGACCTCACTTGTAACAAGAAACCAACTAAACCAAGTCGTGGGAAGGCAAGTAGGGCTGAGTAGGTAGAAATGGAAAAGCCCCATTAGTCTCTGATCTGTTTCACAAAAAACAACTGCACCTCAACGGGAGGGGGGCAATGACTCGTAACCCAAATGGCCGTCATTTGTTGCACAGGGACAGAGATGTTGCAGAGTGAGAGAAAAAGGAGGAGAGTGAGAACATGAAAAGAAGGAGACATTAAGTATAGAACTAAGAAACCCAGCTCCGCCACAAGCAGCACACAGCATGTCTCCTCAACTCTCCTGGTGTGAGAGGCGCTGGAACGGGCTGAGCCTGCCGTTTTAGTTTCTTATACACAGTCATGGTTTTCAGTGTGTGGTGCAGTTTACCTGAGGTAGAGGCACATGCATATCATCTTTTCCTTCAAACATTTTTTGTTTAAACTGAACTTCTGGTGTATTTTGTGTTTTAAAAGTATCACATTTGGCCCAATAACTGTTTTATAACAAATGCAAACAATCGTTGTGCTCGGCATACTCTTTCCTGGACTTTGTTTTTCAAATCATCCTCAAAATTAAAATAGCAGAAATCTGGATGCAGTAAAATGATTCAATCATCAGTTTTTAGGACTCTATACACTGCTCTGTGATGCTTCATGCCCTAAAGAGATGGCACTGTATACAAAAGCATTCAGGGGTAGGTAACTCACAGAGGGGAAGCTAAGAGTGGAGTGGGGAGGAAAAGATTATACTGAAAGATGTAAGGCAGATGAAGAGATGCATCGAGCATATGGCTGTGTTCTCTCAGGTGTACGAGCCCTGCAGAGAAAGATCTGTTGCACAGACGGAAGGAAGCAAAGATACAGAGATAGGTGAATAATGGGAGGGACAGAACGGTAAAGGAAGCTTGTGCAAAAAGCTGCAGAACATAGAAGGAATAGACTTAAAAGCCTTCAGAGGGAGAGGATGATAGAGACATTGAGCAAGAAGGAAAAAGAGGATGGAAAGGAAGCAGACTGCAGTAAAGGGACGGATGAAGGCGTGGTGAGCAGGTTAGAAGTCGAGGTGAAAGTCAGCAGGATGCAAAGTGACCAAAGAGATGAAAGCCGGGGTTGGAAGGAGAGAAAGTTACAACTTCTCAGATCAGCCCCAGAGTTGATATGAGAGGAGACTGAGAAGGAAGGAGGTAGAGGATGTAAGAGATAATGTTCGATGAGGACAGATGAAAGAAAGACTGACGGCATGAAAAGACAACAGGTCACAAAGTTCAGAAAGGAAAAAGGAGAGGCCAACAGATTTAAAGAGGAATCAACTGAAGGAGCTTGACAACTTCTGGAAAAAACACAGTCCTTCTTAGCATGACACCAAATATCTCAAACAAAAACAGCTCAGAAAAAACAGATACTAATTTCCAACGCCATGTCAAAAGCAGCCCAAAGTGTGGATCTGCTACTGAAATTCAAATGTCAGTATCCTTTTTTGCAAGTGGATGTGTAGATCCTGAACAGAGGTGGAGATCAAACAGATACCCAATTGGCTCTTCACCGGTTGAAACACAGATCGATTATGGTGGGAGACAATGAGTAGAAATATGGCAGTACCGACAGATATATGGAGTGGAATAAGCCACAGACATAAATACTGCTACAATGGTCTTTTTTTTAACACCACAGAACTGATGGGCAACCAAAGTGAATTCTAGCTTATATCTGCAATGTTCACATTTCATTGTTTTTTTATGATTCACTGTGTTTGCACTCAATGTGAAACAAATCCTATAAAAAAGAACAGCAGAATAGAGTGTTGGGCAGTAAAGCTTGTTTGCTGAACTCTGGATTTATTATCGAAAGGCTGTGTCCAGGCAGGGCAGCTGCCGTAGACATATTATGGTGTTTGGCCTTTTGGCTCTTGCCGCCCACACTTCACCACTCTGCGGGGTTTTGTGTGGCATCTACAAAGACATGCGGGTGTCCGAAACCAGCACAACATTGTAACTTATGTAGCTAAACAACACCAAAGACAATGACAGCTAATTAGCACGCCCAAATCCAACCCAGTCTCCAAACAATTCAAATTGATTAAAGGAAAAAAATAAACCCCAGCAATATTAAATCGCTGCTCATAATCACAGAGTTGCTGTCCTTCAAATTCAGAGAGGGAAGTTGGTTCAGATATGCTCTGTTTCCAGTTAATAAATCATTTAGTTCTGTGTAGTTAGTCCAAGTTTATGGCTTTTGTGAGAGCAGCACTATGCTCACAATCACATTATAAGTTTTCTACCATTAAAATTTTCCACTGTAAAAGTCCATTCTTACAAACATTGCGTTATTGCACGCCACAGCGCTCCACTGAAATCAAGTTTATTTTTAAGTGGCAAACACAGAAAAGCGACATGAGCCAAATGCAGCATCATTATTAGCGGTATACTGACGGCCTGCTA
This sequence comes from Menidia menidia, assembly GCA_907169785.1. Taxonomy (NCBI): domain Eukaryota; kingdom Metazoa; phylum Chordata; class Actinopteri; order Atheriniformes; family Atherinopsidae; genus Menidia; species Menidia menidia. Next base: position 13,566,024 of record CAJRST010011112.1, on the reverse strand, counting down.
GGTTCCTCTTGTAACGACAAGGTCGATGATGGTAAATCCACATAATGCGAGAGTCAGAGATATTTTTCCACTTTTATATGTTTATATGTAGTACCGGAAGTGCTTTTAACTATTCATTATGCAGCAAAGTATAAACAACAGTTTTCAGTTAACAATGTCACAATAGCTAATGAAGAAGCTTACAATTAACCTTACAGACATGTGTGTCTAACTCTAAAAAAACAAAAAAACATATTGCATTTTAATTGCCAAAGAAACTAAATTAAAAGCATTACCACCTAAAAATAAAAACTCCAATTTGGCATTGTCTATATTTAAAAGCTATCAGAAGCTTTTATGGGCTGTCCTATCAGGAAGCTACATCTGTAATGTCTTTCTCAAAAAACAAATCAATTCTGAGGCCACCCAAACAGACATCAGCACATGAATACTTCATACATTCATATCTTCATTCTCCGCCAGTCACTTTTCTTTTTTTCACCCCCACAGTCTTAAGGTCATTTCATACACATGATGAACTATTCAATAGAAAAGTGTCAGAAATCACTTCCACATGCCTGAATGTGTGTATTTGGGATGAGGAATCGAGTTTTAAAAAGTTAAAAGGTTAGAGTTGTCAGAGAAATGCTCTCCTATGTTAAGCCCGGACGTGCCTTCAGTCTCGCACTTTGAATTGTGAGGGTTTGATCAAAACAGCTGACAGTGTGGGGAGAGACTGTGATCACATAGATACAGAAGCATCGGTCATAAAGCCGGCCTTCACATTCTAACACACGAATACTAAACCTGTCCAATGTGATGGCTGTCTTACAATGTCAGGTAATTCTGATTGATTGGCGCCAGGGGGAAGCTGTCCCTTCCTATTAACATCTCCACGACTTTGGGAATGTGTGAGCAGACATTTTCCCACCAGCAGAGTGTCTGTCTCTTTGAACGCTAACAAACGAGGCTCTCTGCCTCACACGTACCGTATGCATGAAGCAGCATTTCAGCAGAAGTTCTACAAAAAAAATGGAATTGAAAAATGTTTTAAGTCTTACAAATATATTTAACTTCACCTGTTCATATTTCTATTTTTCTAAGAGTTTAACTAATTTGCACATTTTCAAAGTATTATTCAAAGACTCAATTGTTGACTTTCAGAAAGTCTCCTGAATGTCTCTTAAAAGGACAAATGGTCAAGCTGTGTTGCCAACGTTAGTTCACTTTCATTCCTAAATTCCAGCTCATTAGTAGGTCTGTCCAGATACATTGTCATTCACCAAAGATAGCTTTTGCCTGGAGCTTCGTGCTATTATTGAATAGCAGCAAAAAAGTGATTTCAGGTCCCTTATGCAATCATAAATGTGTTATACATTTGTAATTTAGAATTAATTGGAGGGACGTTGTTATGGGAAATTCCCTTCAATCACATAATGCACCTGTCATTTGTCCTCAAAGTGTTAGTCGCTGCTGCATCATGTTGTCCTCCATTATGAATGAATCCTCTAAATAGAACAACATTAGCTGATTCGTTACATTTGTTTCTCTCGCCTTAGCTGTCTGTCACAGCTTTGACGCCACAATGAAATCTAATTAAACCTTCCCTGATTACTTTTCGCAACAAATTAAATAATTGGAGGGTACAAATAATTAAATGACGCATAACATTCATTATTTATTATCATTATTATTATCATTTTTAAATTGTGTGGAAGATGCGCCAAAGTCTAAGCAGAGTTGTTGCCTCAGGTCACAGCAACGAAAACACATAACAGGAATAATTATTATTAAATTAAATAATTATCGTGAAGTTATAGTTCCAGTGTTATTGTGTAAGGAGTTAATGAAATTATTTCTGTTTTACTCTTGTTTCTCTTTGCACATAGCTCTGGGAGGAGCAAAAAATGAAGAACAAAATGCTGAAAGAACAACGACAAACCCAGAAAAAGAAAAATCCCCTCCTCCCTATCTACATGTCAAATTTATATTGCTTTGACCTTTTCCCTCAGGTCCTCCCATTTTCCTCTGCATGAAGTGATTTGCTGAACTGCTGATGTCTGCAACACCGTGCCTTTTTCTACACATTTGGATGAAGGGGTGATGTGCTGGGTGGCAATATATACACCTGCATTTTCAGCCCTAATTCATACAGATAGGACACATGAATGGAAAACTGAACTCCCTGGAGCGGTTTTCTTTGCCACTCTGTTCACAGTAAGCAAATGAGGAAACAACTATATCTGTGGCTAGAAAATTGGATTTCCTATTTTTGTATGTAGGTTTTTAGTGAGATTTAACTTTGAGCAAGTGAATTTAGGTGATTTATCAAGGACTTCAAAGGACATCCATTCCATTCACAATGTATTCTTGTTTACCTTCAGTTATTACTTGGAGTGATAGCGGTGTTGGTATAAAGTAGAAGAAAAATAAAGTCATAATGAATTAAAGTTATCTAGCAATGACCTTAACCAACGCCATACAATTACTCAAAGGGTCTTTGTAAGCACGTAATTGGTTTCCAGGACAAAGTGGGACAATCTCCACCAACCCACACAATCACACCTGAGCAGCATCATTCTCAGCTGTATGCCTGAAGGTCACTACAGGGAAATTTGGTGTTGGTATAGTAATTAACATCATATAATAATATGTAGTATAGTGGAGGTTGTTGCTCCTGATATAAAGAATAAAAGAGATAAAGCAGTATTGTGTGAGGTATATATGCATGCAAGTAGGCAGTGTGTTATCAGCAAAAGACTGCGGTCACTTAGTCTTTTGCTTTGAGTTTAAAGATTCTGAAATTTGTGTTAAATCAGAAGGTTTTCACAGATTAACCAAATTGTCATCATTTGGCATAATTTATATACCAAACTTTTAGAACACCCAAGTTAAGTGTTCAGTTCAATTCCACTTATATAGTGTCAGAAACCATCACAAGGCATTGGAAATCTACAATTCAATTAAAGCCTATGAGAATTAAAGTCATTGTAATGAAAATAAATGATCGAGGAACATATTCCTGCCCAGCTGATGGGCAGCTGCTGTACAGTCAGTGCTGTGGAGCAAAATGGATGCTGTTTGGCTGAACAAAAATTGCACAAGACAAAAGTGTCAGTGTCCGTTTACTGTCCCCACTTTCCACTGTCGCTCGCTCAAAAGAATGTTAGCTTGTCTGTCAGTGAGCTTCTTAACATCTGAAATATTGAAACAAATAGATCATTCTGCAATGAGGAGGACAGGCGGACAGACAGGGCTGTCGGAGTCCATTCAAGTCAGAGACAACTGTTTCTCAGCGTCCTTTGATTCACTGTCCTCTTGTCACACCCTCAGGGACAAGTTAGCACATTTTGCATGTGTTCTTTGTGGCCGTGTTTTTGTGTGCAACCTGAGGCAAGTGCCAGCATCGATGACGAGATTTTACCACATCCAAGCCTGACACATTAGCCAGTGGCAGCTGAGGGCAAGGACACTATCAAAGAGTTACATAAAGGTCCGCATGTGTGAGTGAAGGCACAAGGGCTCACGCTCTTGCTCAGCTGCATGTGCACCACCCTGTGTACACGCAGCACTGTACGTGTCAACATTATGTGACACAATATCAGCCTCTGCTCTGGTGTAAACTGTACTAGAGATGTAGTGATCACTCTGGATATTTTCCGAGGCCGTCCTCTACTGCAAAGGCTGTCACTTAAATGTGTCAGACAAGTGACAGGTGTCTCATATTACAGACATTTATTGCACACTTAATCGTTTTGCTAGTAAGCCCATTATGTTAGCTTTATTTAATTCTGCATTGAACAGACATCGTGTGCATCAGCATCATTAAGGATTGAATCAAACAGCAGCCTTGTCACAGAATGATGACTGCCGGCTAACAAAATGTGCCTTTTTTTTTTAAATGGCATCTATTCACGTTAACTATTGGAAATGTATCTCCAACATCTTAAAGAGCAGTCAACATGGACACATATGGTGCAGTATTTTAATGGGTGAAAAAAGGATGAGTCAAACTGAGTGCAGCTTTCATCTGATTGCTAAATGTTTCTCCCAAAGTGAGATTTAGTGTCACATTTTTCATTTCCAAAAAAGGGGAAAAAAGTGTGCAGCTGACTGCAATTAATTTACAGACAATTAGAAAATAAACTAATTAAAAAAATAACCAAGCTTTAGAGTTTTTCTTTTCTTTTAAATCAGTTATGACAGAGAAAGACTATGTTTCATATCATTAAGACAGACCATTTACTGTCAAATTAAAATTAGACCAAAGTTGTGCAGAATGTGGATCCCTTTCAACTAAGCAAAACTCTTGCCTCTTTCTATCAATCTTTTTTTTCCCTGTTTGAAACTAAATTAACTGAATTTAAAAGTTAGTTGGATAACATTACTGAAGAGACTTGAATTGTCCTCAGTTGTCCAGTTTATTCATCTTGAAACAAAGACGCCTCTCTGCAGCACACATTGAAAGTCTACTTTGACCCATAACAAATACTAATAAGCAAAAAAATCAAGTCCTCCTGCGAGTCAAAAGCAGTTTTCCTTAGAACCAGCCAACATACACACCAGTGCAGACAACAGTGTGCAGAATGTACATACACACTGAAAAATAATGTCACCACAATACACTGCAGCACGAGAAAAAGGGGTAAGTGGAACACAGATAAAGACATAAGAATACAGTATGTACTGCTGCCAGCTTTGGGTGACAGTGAAAGCCTGACGACTAGTAAATGAGACTGTAAGCAGCATAAATGTCTTGCTTGAAATGAATAGATCAAAGTAAGTCGGTCTGCAGCTGTAAATGCTCCATCTATTGCTATGATGAACCGACTTGAGAATAAATGGCAGCTCCAAGTGAGTGGAGGAGGAAACAAAAAGAGAATAATCCCCAAAACAAGCCAAAGAGCAGGCAGAGCGGAGGATAAGTAAGAGGATATCCTGGGCAGGTTAAATGTGGTGTGGGGGATACACCATAAAGACCTCTCGCATTGGAAGCTTTAACATCACCGTGAGCACAGCAGACACAAACAGTGGGAGGATTAAGAATAAACTTTAGACCTTTCTCTTGCTCGCTGTCACTATCACTTTTGGACCTGTTCCTTCTTTTAAGTCTTTCTTTTCCCTCTCACTAAATATTCACAACATGCAATCCAACTCCCACAAAATGCAGCCGATTTAGATTTCATTTCTAACTGCACCATAGTGTATTTTTCCCCAGTCCTTTCCCCAGATGTAGGAAGTCTTCATTATTTAGGTAGTCCCCTGATGTTATGGACCTTAAAAGAAAAACACACAGACACAAAATAGTATTGATTATTAACTTTTCATTTGAAAATGTTGTTCCAGAAAACATCTGCTGGTTAAAGCTATCAAGGGTTGAGTGTGTGTGTGTGCAATTTTGTCTTTTCTGCTGGCCTGTCTGCTCTTTTCTGCACCTCAGTACTCTGAATATGCAGCACAGTCCATCTCTGGGAAGATGTCTTTTCATGAGCCCCAGAGACAAAACGTCGTACAAAGTCTAACCCAAACTGTTCACCATTTTCTCCTCAAAATCATTGGTGTGAAAACGGTTTTAAAGCGGTAATGAGCATGTCCATCGAGTAGCTTTGCTACAGTTCTTCCCGCTGTATTCAGCATGCATTATTCAATTTTCATTCCACTTCATAGCAATCAAAATACTCATTCTATAAAACAAATCTCTGAACAACACTGATGTAGATGTGTTGTTTTTTGCTAAGACAAAATGGCAATTCCATTTAATTTCAAGGGAACACTCCAAGAAATGTAATGACTTGATAAATCATTGATAGAAAGTGTAAAATGGACTCCTCTGGTGAGACAAGATGTCAGCCTAATCAAATTGCTTCATTTTCATCTGATCGTTGTGTATGTGTGAGAAAGCTCTCTGCGTCATTATCAGTGCTGACAGCTGATAAAGATGACAGACAATGTTTTCATATCACACTGGCTTTCTGCTTGCCCCCTACGTAAACACACACACAACATGATCCAATAAGAATTCCACTTCATGCAGTACAAATATGTCTTACCACACTCGCTTTTTGCCTTTAAATAACCCGCAGTATATGTAGGCAACTTCTTCCTCATCCCACACTCCTCAATAAAAATGACATATGCAATAACAATGTGGTGGAATTAATTCATTTCTATTTAAATGTGCAAAGTTCCTGAGAGAAGAAAAAGTTTGTTCAAACTGTAGAACAACCCTCTGGCACGACAAAAATCAGGCATCGGGCCAAAGAGAAGCAGAAAACCAAAAGCTTTCTGAATCTCACACAAACACATTTTTGGTAAGAACAGCTTGTCTTGGTGACTGATACACAAGTCTTCGCGGACCATTAACCACCTGCAATTAAAACATGAAGCAATATGTTGTTTTCCATGAACAACATATTGCTTCAGAGATTTCAGATACTCCTTCAGAAGCCCTCTGGGATGACACCTTGAGTCTAGTTCTGCATCTTATCCCTCCGGTCATCCACATATGCTTGTTCCAGGCTTTTTATAACTTTCAATATGTTAAAAGGATGATATATCTAATTATTTCTGTGCTGTATATCATTAAGAAAAAAAAAAATCCCCTAATATTTGCTGTTCGGAATGTGTTCGGAATGTTATCAATTAAATTACATTTAAAATATTTGGTCATTTATGAGTTTAAACATTGGGTCGTTTAGTCATTGTATATAAAAAATAAAAATGGGGCCAATGTAAAAACATTTTAAAAAAAGAATTCCAAAAATGTCCCATTAGCTTCCAATTGCGATGGCTCATTACAACATCAATCCACAGACCACTCGTACTCTTTTACAAGTTATTCTCTATGGAGGTCCATGGCCCCCGTTGCTGCTGATGAGGTAATTCAACTTGGCAAACAAAACCAGTAACTTTAATGATATAAAAAATGCAATCATATCCAGTTTACATCTCTTTCATCAGCCCAGTAAGTAGCTCCGTCCTGCAAATTTTGGAAATACATTTCTTTGATGAAGGCAAAACGGCAAAAGAGCCAATTGAAAAAATATGTGTTATGAGAAGGATTGGGAATATTTCTGAGCACAGTCCAAATGCTGAATGAGTGGATATGTTCAAACTATAGAGAAAAATACACACAGACACACACCAAATTTAATCAATACTGCCGCCAATATTCTTGTACATTCCCAGTTGTTTTTGATTGTCGTAATGGACATTTCATCCAAAACAGATATGTCTTTTCATTTGTGATGTGAATTACATATTTCTGAATACATTAAAGGAATTTTCAAGGTTATTAAAAGAATATGGAACAAAACACAGCATGTAGTCCAAAGCCATGAGAAGATGTTAACTTATTTGTGTGTGCGTGCCAGAGAGAGCTCATGTGCAGCATAATCTATCTTAGACGGTCTGAGGATTTACTCCACACTAAGCTCTGCAGGGGGTTGGAGTGGTGTTCAGACACACTCCCTGCAGCTCCACTGGTCATGATGAAGGAGGCAATTTAAGGTTATTCTCTTTCTTTCCATTTATTTATTTTGCCACTCCTCAATGTGCGGAAAAGAACTGACAGTCAAAAGATCCAAAAGTTGTGTATGAGAGTGGAAAAGTGGATTCAATACAAGTGAAAATGATTTTAAGTGATACAAATGCTGGAACCTAATTGCCTGATTACCTAATCACAAAATATCATGTTTCATGATGAAACTCCACAGATTGGTAAATACACTTCTGTACTACTTCGTCATACTGTGTTTGAATGTTTTATATCTCATTAAAACCTGATCATTGTGATTTCTTACAGTAAAACCAAAATGGTGCAACAAACATTCTTACCGGATGGTAAGAATAGGGTAAGTGAATTAGAGCCTTACATAGTCAACAGATACACTATATTGCCAAAAGTATTTGCTCACCTGCCTTGACTCACATATGAGCTTAAGTGACATCCCGTTCCTAATCCATAGGGTTCAATATGACGTCGGTCCACCCTTTGCAGCTAGAACAGCTTCAACTCTTCTGGGAAGGCTGTCCACAAGGTTTAGGAGTGTGTTTATGGGAATTTTTGACCATTCTTCCAGAAGCGCATTTGTGAGGTCGCACACTGATGTTGGACGAGAAGGCCTGGCTCTCAGTCTCCGCTCTAATTCATCCCAAAGGTGTTCTATCGGGTTGAGGTCAGGACTCTGTGCAGGCCAGTCAAGTTCATCCACACCAGACTCTGTCATCCATGTCTTTATGGACCTTGCTTTGTGCACTGGTGCACAGTCATGTTGGAAGAGGAAGGGGCCAGCTCCAAACTGTTCCCACAAAGTTGGGAGCATGGAATTGTCCAAAATGTCTTGGTATGCTGAAGCATTCAGAGTTCCTTTCACTGGAACTAAGGGGCCAAGCCCAGCTCCTGAAAAACAACCCCACACCATAATCCCCCCTCCACCAAACTTTACACTTGGCACAATGCAGTCAGACAAGTACCGTTCTCCTGGCAACCGCCAAACCCAGACCCGTCCATCAGATTGCCAGATGGAGAAGCGCGATTCGTCACTCCAGAGAACGCGTCTCCACTGCTCTAGAGTCCAGTGGCGGCGTGCTTTACACCACCGCATCCGACGCTTTGCATTGCACTTGGTGATGTATGGCTTGGATGCAGCTGCTCGACCATGGAAACCCATTCCATGAAGCTCTCTGCGCACTGTTCTTGAGCTAATCTGAAGGCCACATGAAGTTTGGAGGTCTGTAGTGATTGACTCTGCAGAAAGTTGGCGACCTCTTCGCACTATGCGCGTCAGCATCCGCTGACCCCGCTCCGTCAGTTTACGTGGCCTACCACTTCGTGGCTGAGTTGCTGTCGTTCCCAAACACTTCCATTTTCTTATAATACAGCTGACAGTTGACTGTGGAATATTTAGGAGCGAGGAAATTTCACGACTGGATTTGTTGCACAGGTGGCATCCTATCACAGTTCCACGCTGGAATTCACTGAGCTCCTGAGAGCGACCCATTCTTTCACAAATGTTTGTAAAAACAGTCTGCATGCCTAGGTGCTTGAATTTATACACCTGTGGCCATGGAAGTGATTGGAACACCTGATTCCGATAATTTGGATGGGTGAGCAAATACTTTTGGCAATATAGTGTATGTCAGGAGAAAGATTTAAATGTTCAAATTAAAAAAGTGTTTGTGTGCTAAAGAAATATGGTTGCTTATTTTAAAAATTGCCAAGGAAAACTAGGTAATTTAACTTATGTGCATAAATGTGCACACAAATGAAGTGAGAAGCTGTTTGTTTAAAAAAATGGAGCCATACTTTTTCTTTAAAGACAGAGCAAAGGACTTCAACACCAAGTTAGTTTAATTACAGTTATTTGCACTGTAGTTGATGTTATTTTAAAAAGCCAAAAACAGCCAGTGGGAGATTTAAATAATGCCCATTTGGGAACAAAGAAAAGAATGGTTGTCATATTTACAGCAGCTAAAGCAGCAGCATAAAATCTCTGAAAACAAACTTTCCTCTGCAGTCCCTGTTGCAACACAAAGGAATCAATTTTTCAACCTTCGAGTTAAGTCGACAACTGCTTGTTTCAGCTGTTTCATATTGTGCTTGTGTATCTACTACTATCAGGCTTACAGAGTGTGGCTTATGGACAGTATGAGAGGCCAAGTTTAAAGTCAGCTAGTCACAGTGTCAAAGGGTCCCTTCCCTGGTCAGTTCATTAAATTTACCAGGTGCACAACAACACCTGGCTATGGCTGAACAATGGGTGGTCCCACATCAGCTTTTATTATTGTAAATGATGTGATACAGCTGGTTGGGGAAGTAGAGGGCAGATCCCACACCAGATCATTAATGCCTCCTGCAGAGCTGCACCAACAAGGGCAGGGAGGTGAAAGCAACTGGAGACAGCTAAGTAGACAAGAAGAGGCTTCATGAATCTGCTTCTCTCCTCTCATTCGACCTCCATCATGACTTTTTTAGCATAAAGGAAAAATTACAGATTTAGTCCGGGGTTGTGGATGCACATGACTGGGTGGTTTGGAGTGACACCGCAGACAAAATGCTGCGCAACAGAGGTGGAGTTGCACCTCACAGACAACACCGTGTTATCTGGGGAGCAAAATAAACTCATCTCCAGCTAACAGTTCAAGATTGGCAGATACGGTCAATCAGTTCAGTGCATGTCCATGTAATATATGCAACTGTAAGTTTTCAGTTCTCCGTATTTTCTTTGTTTTCAGGTATTCTAAAATGTAGCCTATGGCAGGATACTTTCATCAATAACAAGCCTTTCATAACAGGGGTCCACTCCTAATATGTGGCTTAAATTGTTATTGATTTGGCTTAATCCCAGATCTGGACAGATTCCAGTGAAACGGTCAAAGATTACCTCTCTGCCACTTACTAAAGGCCGTCTAAAACTGAAAAAAGAGCTACAACCAGCTGAAAAGTCACAGATTTAACACCATAACTGCTAACTTTGCAGCTGAGTCATGATGAAAGTACTTCTACATAATGTCTACTCATGAAATGAATATGTGTGTATCGGAACATTAAGACATTTCAGGGGTTGGACATTAAAGCATTATTAACATATGATCAAACCTCTTCTGGAGTGGCCTCATTCAGTGTTGATAAGATCAGTTAAACATAAGCATTATTCCATGAACTAGTTCTTTATCAGGACATGATACAAGTAGAGCCCACTTGTGATTGATAATTTGAAACCGTTCACAGATGCTCCGAATTGTTCCAAACCAGGTCATTAATGTTTTGGTGGACAGCCAGCTGTCAGATGCCATGAGTCTGGACCAGCTGTTCCTGTCCCACTTCTTTGGACTCTCTTAACAATTGTTCATTAAATGAAAAAAGGGGAACAATTAAGTGTTCTTTATATAAGTTAATAGCAAAAAGATATCCTCTCTAGAAGTGACGTCATCTGGCAAAGTGCATTCCTGAAAAAAAAAAAATATATATATACTGTATATATATATCAAAAGGTTGACCTGGGACGGTCAACACACTGTTGTGTGCCATTAAAATGTTTTAGGCTTTCTTCTTTTTGCAAGACTTTTTTTGGCACGCTCACTACACCTCTTAACTGCCTTGATTAAATGTAATTAATTACTTAAAAAGAGGCTGCTGTATTTGTGTATTTTGTCTTGTCCTGTAGGACTTTAATGAGACCTCCATCTCGTATGCGCTGTGTATTTGGCTGGAGTTTCTTACATGATGTGTGTGAACATGCTGTCAGCACTGGGAGATTTGATTTAGATGGAAAAAGGAATGTTCAGTGTTACATGTACTCACATGATTTGCATGCCTGCCTGCTTGAAACTCACCACATTCACCCCATGAGAGACCACTTGACTTGACTACTACATTTACAACAGGAAGACGACGTTTTAGGTATCAATGTGAGTCAATCAGTGTGTGTGTGGAAGTGTGAATGAGTTGTGATAAAATTGAGAGGGGAAACAAGGAGGCAGAGAAGGAGACATCAATCTTCCCCCTTGCTCCCTGTGGTCTGGGGTACCTGTCCTGTTTTTGACATCAACAAAGCCAAGCCTTCTGGGCAGTAATCAATCAGTCACGCTGACAAGCTGGCGGAACTGAATGGTCTGTGTTAGCGGGAGTACAGACGTGTGTACCCGCATGACTATTCAAGCATGCGAGTGTGTGTTTGGGTGGAGGAGGCACATTAGCCAAGCTCAGGAAGAGAAGAAAACGGAATAATGAAGTGTGGAAGGTAGAGGGAAAGAAAGGAAAGTGTGACCTGAGTGTGAAGAAAGAGAGATAAAATGAAATACAGGTGAAAGTATGGACGGGCCAGTGGAAGAATGAGAAAAGGGAGAAAAAAAGGAGAGCACACTTGCCTTAGAAAGCTGAGTGTATGTCTTCACATATATGAACACATTTATCTTAAGAAAATTAACTCTATACAGAATAGCTGCTGTGACTACTGACTTTTAAAAGGTTCCTTAAAAACCCGTGGAAAACTATCTTTAACATCTATTCTGCTGTATGGAATAAAAAAATGATTAAACTAAGAAAGGAAAGACTATGGCTGTCTTCACCAAATTACATATATCATAATGGGGCCATAAAGTCTGTGTGCTTATAAATAAAATGTAACAGCAGCATTAAGATTAGATTTTGATTGCATTTATCATCATTTCGCGTGTACGACTGGATACAAACTGGGAGAACCCATAATGGCATGAAACGCTTGTTCTCCAACAACAGGACTACTAATATTTTTGTCTTTCCCAGTTTTCAGTTGGAATAAAAAGAACTAGATACTAAAAAAAACATATTTGATCAAAATTGTAACGGAAAAGACAACATAACAAGCTCTAAAAAAAACTTTGAAAGGTTGTCAGAGGCCGTTAATGCTGTCTTCTGTTGAAAGATGTCAGTTTATAAATTTTCTGAGATCTCCTTAAAGCCCCATCGTCATTCCCCTGGGATATCAGACCTCCAACCCAGCACTACCATAAACTGGCCATCATAAATCACAAAGGATTTCTATTGAATTAGTCCTGCAGCAAGATCAGATCTAACATAATTGCTTAAATGCATTATGTTGATTAATCGTTTCTGGTTGTTGTAATAAAGTAACAAGCAGCATACGCAGGAGATCCTTGTCTTTTCTGTTTTTTCTTTGGCCTTTACTACCAAAATCTTCATAAATGGGATAAATGAAAGATGCTTCCCCCTCCTCTTTACCGCTGGCCTCTCACTCAGCTCTCATTTTAAATTGTACTTCTATTTTGTATGTCAGGCTTCCAGTAAAAGCTCTTTCTACAACCGCCCCCTTCTGTCTCATTATCTTCCTTTTCATCTTCTGATGCACTGGCTTTTAGGAATGAAAAATTTTGCAAGGCAAAAAGAAGAACTGTCCAACCTAATGACAAAAATCACATTCCTGCTCACTCTAATCACAACGTCCTCATCAGTAAAAAGCTACTCAAATGCTGCCTGTTTTTAAAGGAATGCCATTGTGCTCTGAATGATGCCATAATTACCGGGCACTTTCTACAGAAAGAGCCACCAAATCTGTTCTCTGGTAAAAGCAGAGTGAGTTTGTGACTTAGCATCAGACGGGAAGGGGGGGGGGGCATGCTTCCACTTTCAGTTCATCAAAGTGTCCTTTTTCCCTCCCTGCTGGCTTTACACCATGACAGTTAGTTGTGCCAGCATCACAGGGTTTATGTCGTGACAGATTTTGTGATAAGTGAATTAACACATCGGGGTACTAATGTAGTTCTACTTTTTTCTTTTGTCCAAAAGTGTTTAAACAGTTTTCGTCAAAAGACAGGTGAACCTGAAAAAAGAGGAGTTTTTCATGTATAGGGCTGGTATCATGTCCACAAATCAAGGTGAATAGAATTAGTATTTTTTTTAAAGGGACAGCAAAATAAAATGTGATCAGTATAAGAGCCTATCGATGAGATAAATTGGTTAGATATCATTTCATGTCATTTTCTGTACGGAAAACAAAGAGTTTGAAGCACAAGACACTCATATAAAATCAAAACGAATTCAAGTCATGTCCGCATCAATGAACAGAGTTAATGAATACGGACAGTCCATGCAGACATATTTGACTATGAGCTTCATACCAATTAAAGAGTATTAAGTTGCAATATTAGTCGATAATTCAACCAGACTCAAAAAGACTAAATGGATCAAACAAAATGACGATTTTTTAGCTTTCATTGGAAAATCATTATTTTGAGTAGTGGACCAGACCTAATCATGGCATTAGATAGTAGAAAGACACTGTTTTGTGGTTCACTTATTTTTGTCATACTCTCAAAGCTCTGATTAACCACTGTATAATTATGCTTTTGACCCAAACAGGACTCTTAAAGCTGACTCAACCTATAAAAAATACCCCATTTTCAATACCTCTTGAGGGCTTTTAAAATAAAACTCGTAAACTTCTGCTATGTTAGACATTGCAAAAATCAACCTGAATAGATACGTCAATGGGGGAAGAAATTATCATATGGATTGCGTTGTTAAAATAGTAGATTATATCTCAGTCGCACAAACAGAAAACATTTTGCATTAAAACACAGAATGCAACCTACTCATATCAAAAGGTTTTACGGGTAAGCCATTACTACCTTTTTTATTCTACCGTAATACATTTAAAAATAGTTCTGTGTTACGAAAGAGGGCCTCATCTCATACACCATTTATTTCATGGTACATTAGAATAAATATTTTTCCACATAAGTCCCTTGTCCAGAGACTTTACACAATCTGTTCTTGCAGCAATCGTTTGCTAGCAATGCCTCCGAGCTGCTATCCAGCATCTCTAAAGATATTATTCTCTCAACTGACCCGGAGATACAGTGCTGTTATTTTAATTAGAACTGCATTATGTGACATAATCATAAGAAACAGGCCTATCTCTAAACCACCACCACAAATGATCTCATTCCTCGTGTCTTTGGCATGATACCAGAAGCATTTATTCCACCCCCCACCTTTGTGATCTGGTATCGACTACGAGTGGTCAATCTATTTGTACATTGAAAAAGGACAAACCAACAATCCCCAATTTAAATCCTAGGTTAAAAAATGTTACGAAAACAATTAAAAATGTTCATGAATTTCAGATTAGATATTCTGAACATACTAAAACTGGTGAGCACATCAGAGCCATAAACTGGCAGACAGCCAAGGCAAGACTGGACAATGATGGCAAAGATGATTTTTAAAAGATAAATAAAAACACAACTATTGCAGTTACAATTAAAATGTATTTTTTCTTTTTCATTAGGGGTACCATCAGCTGAACATCTGGATGCAGACATAGGACTTAGTGACTTAATCTAGTTGCTATTCCACTGGACTCGCACAATATTTATTTTATTAATAGATAATCATATTTATTTTGTATCTCCTTCACCATCACTCCTGGTTATCGTCTCACCCATGATTTTCTATTCATGTGATCACATTTACTCATCGCACCTGCTTTTAGTTATCATGTACTGTATATAAAGCTGGTCCTGGTGTCCGTTGTTGTCTGTACCTATCAGTGCATCATCTGAAGTTTCCTGTTCATGACTCCTGTGATTCTCTTGGTTCCTTGTCCTCCACCCAGGTTATTCATTTGTCATATTTCTTGGTCTTCAAACTTAGAATTTTTGTTTTTTCCAAGGTAAGTTTATGTTTTTGGTATTCCGACTCAGCTGTGCTCTTTTGATCCTTATATTTTATAAATAAATGTCAGTTTTCCACAAGTCCCTTGTGTCCTTTGTCCACCATTTCTCTGGCCTGTGCCTGACCCTACCCCCCCCAGATGAGCAACTGGACGTCATTCACTCCAGGCCTTGGCTCCTTGCGTGAAATATGAGAGATGGATGAAGAAACCTGGGATGAGGTCAGTGCTGCCAGGTAGAACTCACTGAGTTGGCTTCCCTCTCAGCCTCCTCTTTCTCCTAGCTGCCTGCCTCCTTGGTCTCCACACCTCAGCCCCCGTCCTCTTCCACACCTCCTCACAGGAATAACTCTGAGAGGGAGCTCTATTATACACTATTGCTTGCCAAGCCCATGGGGAACCTGTTGCTTGGCTTACAGTTAGCTCAACCCATGACGCCACAGCCAGCAGCTTGTCCCCGGTCCAGCTTTCACATTCACATTCCATTTAACAACTAAAATAATAAAAATAAATAAATAAACAAATAAATAAAAACCAGTCTCCTACACAAGTCAAACATCTGTTGTCTAAAAAAAAAATCCTGATTTTCTTGACCAATGATTTGTGATAAAGGATGGCATTTTGTATATATTGAACTCACTGAGTTACAATCAGCCGTGTTCACTGTACAGCATGTTCCTCTAACTATGGCACTTTTAATATCTATGACATCATTGTTTGGATATTACAGTCTGCTACTGTGTGGTTTTACCTCTGCCCCCACTGGTGTCGCTTCCAGCTGCATCAGGCAGATGTTTTCAGCAAGTATCTGTGAGCATTGTGGCACATTTATCAACATATGAGCCAGATATTTCCCGCAGGGGTCGGTGGAAAGCGTAAAGCAGGCAGGGACTATTAGCCTCCAATTTACCAGGTGACCATGAACAAGACTCCATATGGATGCTAAAGTTGTTCAGGGTCTGCTACATGCCTACAGAGTGAAATGTAAGATGACAAGCTCATCCCTTCAACTCAAAGAGTGATAATATATTTCTGACATGTCTATAGCTCATATTTACTTCTACAATGATAAAAAAAAGGGTTCACTGAGAAATTATATAATAGATTTTTCTCAGAAGTGATCAATAACACAATGGGCTCTGTGTATTCATTCCTCAGATTAATCAATTATGAAACTTTTTACTGCAAAAGTAGTATTACCAAACCATAATACATGCAAGAAAAATAAAAAAATACTTAGAATTTGAAGGTCATAGGCAAGATGCCATCTGGACTAAACTGGAATATGCCAGGACTATTAAGACATTTTTTTTTTTTATTGCAAAATGAGAAAATAAATCACTAAATACAGGACTTTGCAGTACACTGATGGCGTTAAAAAGAACTATTTCAGAACATCCAGGCAATTTTCAAGTGATAAACGTTGGTATTCAGTGGTATGCTGAAGTAGAGGAAATCATTTCAATCTTCAACTGCAAACTGCCATGCTTTAGGACTGGTTTCACAACACCAAATTCAAGGAAAGCTAAATCAAAGTGCAGACTGTGCCCCTGACTGAAGGACTGCCATTATTGCGTCCATTCCCAGGAGTGGGGCCTTTCCTTAGTGGCTGGAATAGCTGTGTTTGGGATTCTGAAAAGGTGGACGCTCCAACACATCTGAAACACTCAAGATCTTCACGCCTACACATGGAGGAAAAAGGCTGCAGAGTATCACTCTGGGTAGCTTTTTCCAAAGATACAATAGGTCTGACGACTCCACCCATTGTGCGGCAGGGGGCAGAGGGCTGTGCTACAGCAGAGAAGAGCATGACAACTGTTTTTTACCCAGCTCACTCCGAAGTCGTCTTTTGTTTTTTTAAACACAACACTACAATCAAGCTCATGGACCACCAAAGAGTGTTGCACACACATACATGTTATGGCCTTATGTCTACCCAAGGGTTACACTGTTTCAATTTGGTCAAAAAAGGACTGTCCTCTAAGATGAAGACATGGCCAACCAACAATAATATGCTTTATTTTCTAAGCCAACGACAGAAAAAAGGGGTTGTTTAATATTTGTTGGACCACCTTTTCCATAAGCTTTTGTACTGTTAAAACATTAACTGCTTTCATTTTTCAACCAAGACCTTATTTTGTTCAGCACATCCAAATGTTTCTCTGTAGACGTCAAGGCTGGACTCTGGAGACCAATACCTCCACACTCTGGATGGATAAATATTGGAAACATTCATCTGTGAGCCACTCAGTCTTCATTCAGGTGGTCAGCTGACCTTTTTATTTGGGTACATGTCATTACCAAATGAAATGCCAACCCATCACATGCTGCTCCCATATCTCTGTGCCACAACGCAGTTCTGTTCCTTCCATCACTCTCAACCAGGGCAAAATCTAGGCCACATGACTTTTCATTGCTCCAGAGCCCAAAAGTTCATCCCAATGCTGGATGTTCCACACCTGAACTTCATTAATCCAATTTCATCACCAATCAAATTTTTTAAATTGCCACCAATCACAATCTTTCATGATCTTCTTCATCATTTTATCCCAAGAAAATCTAATCGCAAAAAATTCCTACAAATGAATAATTTGTGGGATTTTTTTTTTTTTGAGTGAATGACACAACCAAATGCCAACATTCCAGGTGTACTTGTTGTGACAGGGATTTCAATTATTCAGTAACTCAGGTCGAAACGTCTGGTTTCTTTACTAGTGTCACTTAGGAACGGTCTGTTTACCGTCATTTCTGAAAACCACAAACCACCTCAGGTCAAGCACATTTGAGCTAGCAAGCTCAAAATGTAGGTACACAAAATAAAAGGAAATTCAGGTGGTATTGGAAGAAAAGAAAGAATTGATTGCTGGGTGCAGATTTAAGTAATCAAAAAGAATGAAAATCAAAACTGTCACGCTGTTCTGAAATCATGAAATCCTCTTGACCTTCAATCTGTTTGGCACTTTCAAACTTTTATTGCCAACTCAGTCCAACAATCTCAGAGAGTAAATAAACATTTTTACTGACTGTTTGTTGTGCATGTGGTTTTGTTCTGTTTTTTTTATTTGGATCACGCTTAAGAAAACAACAGAAAGTTAGTTATGGTCAAACTATCAACGACATGGACAGAACTGTGGATCTGATAATGTGGTTGATAAATGTGCATGCTTGGTGTAAAGATCATTTACCTTTGAGCTTTTCCAGTTCACTCCTTTAAACAACTGTTATCTACTGATTATAATCTTATTTTAGAGACAAAAAGAGCAGTACCTCCTTCTTCTAGCAACAAATTCAGATGAAGATATGTCATTTTCCATATGTACTGTTATACTGTCCTTGGCCTTCAACTTCTACTCATAATCAGTTTATTTCCATGAAATTCCTTCCTACTCTGTGTTTTGAAATCAAACAACGTATCCATACTGTTTCCAAGGCATCTGTGCTATGCTGACATACGCCCAGCTCTCCGGTTTATCATTAATTAATATGATTTTTTCTCTCACCTGTTTTCATCACTTCTATAATTCAAAAGCTCTGCAGAGATCCCCATCAGCAAAAGGCATGGCTGTTTGTTGTTTAGAATCCAAGCATGAACTAATGTGAACTTAGTTTCTCACTGAAGACTTCCATCTGTCACCTATCTGACTTGAAAGAGTCTACAGCAAGCTTTTTATCCGGTGGAAGGTGATAGTTGGGTTGAAAGGGGAAAATAACATCCGCTAAACTTCAAAACACATACATCCAGGCATAATCAACAGCAAGGCATCCAGATAGGAAAAAAAAGTCCTGCAGCATCAGCAGAACTGCAGATCCTACTGCTGGTCTGGCGTTATGGCAGAATATGTTGGATGATGGCCTCTGAAGCCAGAGCTCAGTAAGATTGTGTAATTGTTCATCTTTGTTATAACACAAAATGGCTTTAATTTGAAATAAAAACAACTGAAATCAGTGTCCTGATAAACAAAAAGCTACAAATCCTCAGAATACCAACTAGCCCAGCATCTAGTTGGTAAAAATGTTCGGTTAGTAAACCATCTCTTGGAATTGAAGCCAGTTTAAAAGTACTGAAGGAGTAATACCAATGGTCTGTACTGTACCGCACCTCCTACGACGGTAGTCCAGGAAACAACACAAAACAAATGCTTTTGGGAGCCATCTGTGATGCATTGCACCAAGTTATTTACCCAGTTCATGTGTTCATTGAAATTCAGCGAGTCAATACAATGTTAATAACAGTCATGAAGATTGATAGTTGTTGATTGCAAACGTCTGAAGGTCAGGTAAAAAAAATCTCAAACGATTATTGAGGAAAAGACAACATGTAGCTTTCCTGGTGATGTCACACATTCCCACAACAAAACTATAATATAAAAAAAGGGTTAAGTGGGAGACTACTGGGTGTCCAAATGCAGGCAAAGCAAACACATACCGGCAGCTGGTGAAGAGTTGCCCAAGGTGAACAACAGAGGAAATGTTTAATTAGACGATAAAAACAAATTTCAGATTTTGAAACCGCACCTTCTTACAACGCTTGTATATTTTGTTACTTAGCATCCAGCTTTTTGGATCATTGAACAGAAAAATAAATGCAATTAAAAAACACAATTAAAGATAGAAGAAGCATTTTTCACCATTTCTCAAGGACAATTACTCCAGTCATCCAAAATTACTGAGGGGATTCATGTAAGTTGTCTCTGAGAAAATAGAATTAAAAGTTAAGTTCATCCTACTTTGTCAACTGCAACCAAAACTACTAATCATCACTTGAATTCTGCTGTCATTTTCCATGCACTTGGTTGCCGAAATCGTAGTCTTCAGCAATCTTAGCAAAGATGAATTTCCGTCAAGAAAGATCAAGCTGCAGTTCCATCTGAATCTTAAGGGATATGTCGACAGAAATTAAACAGAATGTTCTCACCTTTGATGTCTTTGATAAAGAATTGTCTTGAAATAATAATTGGACTTACGTTTTACTTCTTCAGAAAAAGTGCTTTACACCCAGATAAGGACCAAACAGGTAACCTCCCTCGCTTCCTCCGCCAAACTAATAATAGGCCCAGAAACAGAATGCCAAACACTGACAGCAGAGCAGATTTTTGCACTTTGAAGGCGGGTAGGGAGCGTTCATTCGGTTACACTCTGCAAATTATGCCAGTTTCTGCAACTTCAGTACATCCTACACACTGAGCAATTAAGACACTGAATCATAGATAAAAATCTAAGAAAAATGGCCTTATTGTAGCCCTCTTCACTTATGCAGCAACTAGCAAACAGTGTGCCTTTAAACATGTGACTTTAGACAGTGTACTCAGTGTTTATAGTCTTGGAGCCTTAAATCACACAATAACCCTACACTTCTCCGTCCATATACCACAAAAGGTTGAAGCAACCAGTACATAATAACTTTAATTATCCAGATTTGTTAGCGTGGTATATTCTCAACCATATACCTGCCAACGGAGTCCTGCTTGCTCCTTTGAAAGACTTGAAATGATACAATAAAGCTCCCGCAATATGTCGGAGAATAAGTCCTGGTAATGACGTGCAATGAAATCAAACTTCTATTCTTGAACTTCAAGAGCTTGATGGGGAAGGAGAGCGAGGGGAGAAGGAGGAGGGGAAGGCCGAGAGGGAGAGAGTGTACAGGTAAATTAGATTGGGAATGAGAAAGAAGGACTGGGCAGCAGAACAGGGAAGAAATAGAAATAAATCAAAAATGTGAAAAAGAATTGACATACCACGGCGAGACGGGGAGAAAGGGGAGAGGGAGAGGAAAGCTGTGGGGGAGAGAGAGATGGCACGCGTGAGCTCTACAGAGGAAATCAGCTGCCTTCTAATGGGCGCTGATTACATCTCCTCCTAAATGTCAAGTACATTTCCATTTAAAGTGCCCCGCTACTTAAAAAGGCATGATGAGAGGCACGCCCAGGCCACACACTCATGCAAAGATGTGTGCCGAGCACAGGACTGCAAACAACACAGATGCGCACTGAGGGACGTCTCATTTCTCCAAGTCTCGAACTCCGCGCGTCCCTGAATCACGCTGAAGTGACGGCCAACTCAGAGTACACTTGAGTTTCATCAATAAAATCCACTCAGGCTCACAAACGCTGCTTTTTACCCCTCATCCTTAACCCTACCTCACATCTGGTATGAGCCAATGAGGCGTGTGCTCCCGACGGGCCTCCGTAATGACTGCCAATCAGGGTGGCGGGAGCTGTGGCCAACAGCGAGGACCGGGAAGATGGATGGGCGGCCGGGAGGGCCCCGACTGCAGCGGAGCGTCCACACCTTACGGGAAACTCCAATATGTCACACTAACGCATGGGAGGAAAAGCCCGGTGTGTTGTCTCCAACAATGAACTCTCACAAGACCTGCACAAGGCCTTTAGAAAAAAAAGAGAACAGAAAGTCCGTATTTAGAAGTAGGCGTGAAACAACTCTTTAAAAAATGTATTCCACCAAATCTCTCTTTTCTTTTCGACACTCGTTATGAGATGATGTGTTTCACCTGTTGACGGCAGCCAAGCTGCAATACCTTGTCTGACCCCACACTTTGGCTCTTATTGGTGGGCCTTAATTTTAAATAGCTGTTTGTGTTCTTTTTTTTCAATATCATAATCAATGGTGGGGGCATTGTTTTGAGCAGGAAAACATTTTGGTAAATTATGTAAATTGTTTAATAAGCATTGGATGTCAAGCATACCTTGTTGTAGGGCACACAAGTCTAGAAATGAGAAAAAGACATCAAGTGCAGAATCCACAGCTATTTCCATACCTTCTCTCCATGAAATGTGTTGACATGTGGGGTGCATGCAGAACATGAGCAAAAAAAAATGTAGAGTTACAACACATTTAACAGTGTATGGGTTGACAGCTATGACAATAAGCCATTTAGAAAAATACTTATTCTTGTGCTGCTAAATCGGTTGACACATTGCGAAAAGGAAACAGTTCACACCTCAAATCAGCAGAACAAAAGCATGACAGGAATAGCTGCAAAGTTAACTTTATAAACCACTTAAATAAATCCCTTTTCATCACATGTGGTAACACTATAGCACTGGTTGAATTATAATTAGCCTGATTTCAAGGTAGTGGGAGCAGAGATGAAGCTTGAATTCTGATAAAGCAGCTCCCCAAAAATAAGTGGACTTGCCATTCTAATTTAACACAAACAAAAGGAAACATACAACTGTAAACTTTTACGTTGCACCTTTGTGTACTGGTATAAGTAATGAGTGAGTCATTGATCTGGTTACACCACTAAAAGTGTGCCTGTTTTTGTAAAAAAAAATTATCAACTCACAAGACACGGTGAAAGATTGTTGGGGAAGCTGAACGAATCAGTGAAAGCCTGTTGGTGCAATGACATGGTGACTGTATCTCTGTGTGAACAAAAAAGCAAAAGCAGGCAAAAGTGAAAGCAATGGAGGCAATGGAGGAGGAGGAGGAGTTACTTTTTAATGGAGAACTTTGGTCAGACCATGCTTGGCAAAATATGAACCCTGTCTGAATTTTAATGAGTTTGAACACTGCTTTATGCAACTGCCCCAGAGATTTGAAGAGCGCACGACAATATTTTGTTATCTGTGGAAACTGGTTAGTTTGGAAAATGCAGAATGTATCAAAAGGTCGTGATCAAAAATATGCTCATTGATCATCATCTCTAGCCATAAAACACGCAATTCGGAGTGCATCCACTTTGCACATTAAACATACACTGAAAATACCCGAACCTCTTGACTGTAGGCTTAGGTATTTTAGTGCATTTCCATCCACAGAATCATGAGCTGTTTTAGAAACGTCAGGGGATCCATCAGCAGCTATTTTATCCACCGTAGAGGGGGGAATCGTGCCCAGCAGCTGCAGGCATCACAGATAGATGCATGAAGGAGTTCAGCTCAACAGCCTCTGACAGTAACCCTGTCTTGTTCTTCTCACTGTATCCTAATGAAGCCTCACTCACTGTCTATTCTGCCCTTGTCAGCACTTGTTAACCTACACATTGATTTCTCCGCACTACTGTGCATCTCTTTTAATTAAAGACATCACCTAATCTGGCGTTGCACCAAGAAGTATTTGTGTCTGTGCAGCTGTCATTTCAAGATGATTAAGGCTAAATATAGCCTAATACATTTACATGTATTGATGAAATGAGCCACAGGATCACCGGAGGAAGGGAAAAAATGTTCTTTGACTTCTGCTGAGTCTCTATGACTTTAAGTTTGAAAGAAAAAGTTTCTGTGTACAAAAATCACCTTCCTCATCATCACATAAAAATACTGAAAATGCACTAAATATTTTTCAAAGATCAAAACTACTTGTGTTTTGTATGTCATCATCAATCATTGCATAGAAATATAAAACAGATAAATATGGAAATTTAAAAATTAAATTTCATCACATTTAAACCACTGTTTTAAAAAAAAAAAGCCTCCAAAGTCTTTTCGTAAAGATCGACTGAACTCTCTGTTGAATTGGAATGATCTTTTGAATTATCTTCCTACAAGTGAACATACTTACCATGAATTTAAAGGAAGGAAAAGAAAGCTGTTTGATGACTAAAGAATTTCATCATGTTGAAGGGTTGGAATATTGACATCTGTTCACACAATCGGAGAAGACGAAGACACATTTCTTTCTTGGTTTGGCCAAAAAAATTACATGGCTGCTAACATATTAGACAACATATTATTATCTCCCTGAGGTGTCTTTTTTGTCTCCTGGAAACAAACTGCAGCATTAGCTGCTGCTGATGATTTACATGCACTTCATGAATCACAATCTCTGGAACTAATCATTTAAAAGCACTGATCAGCTAAGCTGTATTTAACAATAATCAAGAAATCTCCTTGGAACACTCAAAGGTTCAGCCGAAATAATTCGATTTAATAGGGGCTCAAAAGTTGAAATGGTGCTTTATAAAGAAGGTGTTAAAACAGTTTTTGCCTTATAAATATGGTTTTTATAAGAATCATGAGGGGACAACATAAGGACAAACAATATAGTAGGTTTTCATACAACACAAGACATGTTTAAGTGACAGTGGAAGGTGCTGCGTAAAAATGAAAAGCCATTGGAAAAAAAGGGCCCATTCCAGCATCGATCACTTTTATGCCCTCGGTCTGTTTGCATATTTTAGACCTATAAACAACATGAATGATGTGCCGTGTAATGCACTATAATCAAGATTTATTCAATCATGGGCAGAGGTGGTAAGGACGGGAGATGTTCACAATCAAAGAATCAAGAAGGGCTGTGACTGTGTGTGTGGGTGTGTGTGCGTGCGTGCTTGTCCATGTGAATGTGTGTGTGCGGCCTGTGATTTATTTGATTTAATTAGATCGGCGATGTAAAACAGCTCGCAGGAAGAAAAAAAGGTAAAAACGACTGCCATGGGAGGCATAAATAAAACCAGGCTCTTTTGCCTTTCTCTCCTCTGTTTTCCTCTTTTACTTTCAACTCTCTGATCTCTCTTTACCCTGGTCCAGGCTCTCATTTTGTATCCATCTTCTGTTGCCTCTTTTTACACCCCCCCCACTTTCTGCCTTTTGTGAGGCTGAAAATTAGATCGCATCTTACATCTTTCGTCTACCTTGTCCTCCCCCGCTCCACCTCTGTCTCCCTCTGCTGTGCTCCCAGCTGAATAATGATATGGGGTAAACACCTCATTAGACTAAAAGGCCCACAGGAACAATTAGAGACATGGAAAGCCGTCAATTCTGTTAGTCTCTGAACATTCAGAAAAAAATTTGATCGCAGCAGGACGAAGGGGCATCTCAAATAGCTAAGAGGTAGTGGGAGGGCTGAGTCATTCACTGAAGTGGTTATTTCAAATCAGATGGTCAGCAACAAGATCTACCTGCACAATTTAAGGTGTGTGTGTTTGTGTGTGTGTGTGTGTGTGTGTGTGTAGAGTCTTTAACACTTTAAATGGCTGTTTCTCTGCCTTTTATTGTCATTGAGGAGTGAAATCATACACATACATAAATTCACAGATGCTGATCTACTGGGTTAGAAGCTGAAAAATAGAATAATAACTCTAAATTTATCATTTCAAATGCTCAATAAGTCCTACACTGCGGCTACGAACCCCCTGCACCATTTAAGTACCATCACCCACCTTTATCTTCACATCTACACAGCAGTCTGGTGGTGGGCATCACAACAAGAAGGTTCCTGGTTTGAATCTCAGCCGGAGCCTTTCTGTGTTCAGTTTACATCGTCTCTCTATTGTCTCATGAGCCTCTGCCAGTAACTGTGATCTGAGTATGTGTGTTCATTTTCGTTTGTCTTGTTTGTCTCTGTGTTGGCCCTGCGATGAAATGATAACCTTTCCAGGGTACATGGCTGCTCTTTAGCAATAGTATCTGGGATAGGCTCCAGCACCCCGTAGCCTTTAATACAATTAAGCGCTTCTATGAGATGTACTGTTTGTTTTTTTTTCATGCTGTTTCACTCAGAGTAACTATATTCTATTCCGCTTTCAGTTGTTTTTTGTAACTCATGTATCATCTTGATAAAAAAGTTATTCTTCCAGGTCGGTGATGTATTGTGTGGTTCTTTCAGATAGCTGGAACTTTTTCCTTGTTTCCCTACTGTGTGTCCTCACTACAACTAAATGTAGCTCATAGATGGCCTGTTTAACTCAAGTCTCTTAAAAGGGAACACCTGCAGCCAACAGGGAACACTTACAGGTCTTCAGTGACAGTCATTTGTCTAAAGGCAACAATAAAGGAAACAAACTTTTAAACAGCAATAAAGATCCCACGTGCAAACGATAGTTGTAACCTCAGGCTTAAAGCAGTAATCACAACACAGATTAATGAGTGACAGTAAGACTTATGGTGTACTGAGCCAATATCCCATGGAGAAATTACATACATCTCATGGAAGTGTGAAGAACTGTAAGAGTGGTAGTACCTCTCTCCCTCCAGCCCTTGCCAATGTTACAGTTTAATAGTCCTGGGTTTGAAGGATTTCCTGAATCTGTCCACAGAGTATTTTGTTAAAAGGTGTCATATGTGTCCCTAGATCTGGCCAACAACATTCTGGATACCAAAAACTGAGCAACTGAAAGCTGTTTTCATCTCTGCGGTTTAAAAGCCCTTTGTAAATTTCTGTTGGCCCATGTAGTGATCTTTATGTAAAATGGTTTCCTGCGGCACAGGGCATAGATCATCCATCAGCTGAAAAGATTGTTGACTTCCATTATATTAATCTCAAGTGAAAGTGTTTGTTGCCGAAGTATTAAACCCCACATTGCCCACAGTATCACTGGTAAATTGTTTCAGATGGAAGCATCCAGCAATTGATTGGATTTAAAGGTACTGAAGCAGAGCGGGCAGAAATTATTTCATGTAGTTCCCAAAGCTCAAAACTGTAAGGAATTGTATTACTCTGCTCACCTTTGAAAAAAGAGCCTTTTTTCTTTTTTTAATGTAACAGCTTTTTAAATAAGTTTAGCGTTGACATCTTATTTTAGAAGCCGGACCCATTTACATTTTTGTGTATAAGTGGCACCCTGTTTCAGGTCAGCTGATCTGTAAAAACCTCATCCATGCCACAGAGTTAGGAACACAGCCGTTTGTATAATCTATATGAACATTGTTAGAAAACCTGAATGGTTAACAGAGGTTAATAGTGGCCACAGTTCAAAACAACTGTGATGCCTGCTGCTTCATGCACTGCTTCACTAGCAGTAATAAAGCATGATTTTAGACAAACTTGAGCTTCGTCATTTATAAGGCGCGTGCCAGTCTGCGCACGGATTCCCTCTCTGTGCTCAATTAGAGCAGCATAGTTTTGTAAAATCTATTAAGCAAAATGCTTTTATCCAAGATTGGATTTGTGGATTGATTTTTTTTTTTTAAGTAATGAGGCCTATGTGCAGGACATGCTTTTACAAGTAACATCTCACTGAAAGACTCAAGTAATGCCCCCTCAATACAAACTGTTTTCTAAACGTTGATTAAAAAGTGTAAAATCAAGAATAAAGTTAAACACAAAAACAAATGAATACATTTTCCAGTCATCATTGTAAGGTTCATTGAGGGTTTCATTAAAAGCAAAAAACTCAACATTAAGATGTCTTCATTTTCTTCCAAGCTGGAGCCTAAAAATAAGAAGAGGCAAATAAGATAATCAGCCAGGCTGTTAGACATTAGGTTTAAAAAAACAAAGATTATTTCTCAGCTGCAGTGTCATTTGAGTAAACAGTGAAATTTACTGTACATGGAACAACAACTTGAGAAATGGTAGCTATTACCAGAACAAGACTCACAACAAAAGATTTTCTCCATGCTAGAGCACATAGACACATGTGCAACATCACACAAATACATAACAAAAAGTATATTTGATCAAATTTAAGACGTCACCACTATTGTCACTGTTTGGCACTTATTTAATTTTCGGATCTAAGAACGTCCATCAAATTTATTCGAGAAAAAAAAAGAACGAAGAGGTCTAATTTTTTAAGATAAATCATTATCCATAAAACATTCAACAATAATTGATATAACAATAAATATTCATGAAAAAAAGGCTTTCTCCACCATTTGAAATGAAATGTAATGACCCTCAGACTGAACCTTTTACACCACTCACCTTTCACTTGTGAACTTTGACACACGCAGAGCTCTGAGATCTCCTGGTGGTCGTGACGGGGGCGTGAGTGTTAATGGCGGCGTGGGATGTAAAAGGCCTAGGGACCACACACGGGGCGCCGTGGGGACTCAGAGGGTTGCTGAGCGTCACATTGAAGGTGCCTTTCAGTACTGTGTTCATAACACTTGGACTCAACTGGATAACAGAGCAGAGAGATGACAAAAGGTCAGTTCAGATCAGAATGATGCAAAGTCATGTGTGAAATATAAGACTGAATTCATACAAAGAAGAATCTTACATGCAAAAAATGCAGACCTTAGAATCTATGAGTGGGGTGATTGAAAAATATAAATGGTTAGAAACAGACAGCTAAAGAAAATTATCTTTCACAAAATTTTTACCAAATTAAAAGAAAATTAAGAATCAGATGAGGACGATTACATAATTGACTAATGCAATGAAAATCTGTGCAATTCAAACCAACAATATTTATAATTTCACCCCCACTTGTACTTAAACACTCATCAAATAACCATAGTCACTATACTTATAACATAATTTGTTTTTCTTTGACCATTTCACCTGAAGCATCATTAAATTTTCTTGAACAATTCTGTTTTGTTTTTTTAATGATGGTTGAAATAGAGCTCTAATTAGTAGCAGAACAATGGTTGGACATAACCTTTTCAAATTTCACATCTATAAAGCAGTCATTTAACTTTCATCACTGCTCCAGTTGCAATTGATGAGAACGGCCCAGGAGTGATGCCAGTTTTGTCACAGACATTTCAAAGGAGAACCGAAACGAAGTCATGGACAGGAGGCAGATGGGTGTAAAGTAAATAGAAAACTTGAATTATTAACGAAGGTGAGCAAATCAGTAGCGCTGCAATGCAGGTAATCCAGAAAAAGAAAAAATCCATAGAGTGCAAAAGCTTCACTGAACAGGACAGTGTCCAGAAAAACACAGAAGCCTATTTTCGCAAGGGGAGCACATAGATAAAGCTGTTCAGGTGTTCTGATGTGTGCAAATGTGAAGCATGAACAGAAGGACATCTGTAATGTTTTTTTTTTAATTTTCATCAAATAAAAACTTTAAAAAGCTAACAAGATAGAGAAACTCTGCATTTGTCAATTTAAAAACTGCATTGTTCAGATAAAATTTTATTAAAAATATGAGCAATGCTCATAAAAATAGCTAATTTAGATGTATTCATCCAAAACAGTGAGGCCCACTTTGTGGGGCTAACTGGTGTCTATATTTAGACATGTTGAAGCATCCTGGACCATATCCTGACAACAGATAACTTATAAGTAGGAAAAAGACAGTGAGACATGTATGCATTGTTGTGTCTTTCCATTATACTTCTTCTGTTGTATTTAGGCTTCAGATATTCCAAACTAGAACAATTAAATCCTTTTCGATTCTGTATTTTTTCTAACATTTACATCCCTATAATATTTGCTCAGCTACTTTAGTCTCAAAGAATGTCATTTTAGGAGTTTTGTTTTGCTGCTTCCTGAACACAACCCAATCCTGTAAAAAAAAATGAGCAAAGCTGTCCTTTTCCCAGATGTCTGGGAGGTGAGGCAACAGGGCTCTCCTTTGAAATGCTGGGGACATTGATATGGTTTGGCCCTCACCCCAAAGGGCGAGGCAGGAAAAAAGACTAAAGTTTCTTGATGTTTTGGTTACAAGAGCTCATCAGCGCTAGTAATTTCAGACTTGTTTTTACACTCTTGTTTTGTTCATCCTGTGGTTCTAGTAGAATTGGGGTCTTTGTATTGAATTGCATTACATGAAGCACATAACTTTAAACACAACTCTGCAATCGTTAAGACTGGCTGCCCAACGGTGGCTCACAACAGCGCAGATTATGAGGTTCCTGATCCCAGGTCCTCCATCAACTCAAATAAAAAAGTTATATTAACTTCAAAGTCTGACCTCAAAATCACCTCACTAGAAAAATGTAAAAAATACTAAAGAGTTTCTCTCACATACATTGATGGCAATGCCTGCACACACTTGTACACACACTAATCCACAAATCCCAAATACTGCCTAAGGACTCTACCTCCTCTTTGTTATCAAAGCAGTGTCTGTGAATCGTGCTCTCTTTCTGTCTCCCCCTACTTTGCCCCGCATGCCTCTCAGCGCACGCACACGCATCAATATGCTGGAGGTGTCACAGCAGGATTTAGGCACATAGGAAGGGCAGCTCAGATCTCTGTATTGATCCAAATGGGAAAAGGGTTGCAGGTTCAACTCCAGGTCACCCGAGGGGTTACCCGCGAGGTCGTGAAGATGAGGAAGAGTCTTTGCAAGTGACGACATCATTGGCATGGCAATGATAGAGGGAGATTATGGGATGTTTCACCAGGTCAAAGAGGGGAGAAGTAAAAGGAGATCTATTCAGGTCGGTGATTGGAAGTAGTGATTATGTTGCTCAGTATGTATACCGATGCGTTCAAACATGCACATATGATGTGTAGTAGGAAAGTTTGATGTACGTTCTTCCCACAACACACATACAGCAGACATGACAAACACTGTATATAGATAGTACTGTATAATTAGTCACATAAGTTTGAGTATTTTCCTCACATACTTTCTTGTGTACCAAAAAATCATCAGAATAAACATTTACTCACTCACCTACAGGACCAATTCAAAGTGCATATCCTTTACAGGGATATACCTCACACGGTGAATTTAACAAAATTACTAAATAGAGCCCCACTGTGGACTAATGCTGCTCAATTAGATCGTTTTTTGGATGAACACTTATCAACACATACTGAAATAGCTACTGCTCTATTATGTGATGCTTTTCTTCAGACTACAGATGCTCAGAACACATTTTAAGCTGTTGAATTTAACTACTCTCTTTAGCAGTTCAATTTGCTGCAGCCTGTCTCTCTGCTTCTGTTCCACCACCACTTTCAGCACGGTCTCACCTCTTTCCCTATTTGTTCTCTCGCTTTTCACCTCATTCTTCACTTTCATCATTAACATCCTACGTTCTGCTGGCTTAACTTCCACTCTAACACCTTATACCCTCTTTAACTCTGTATGCCCTGTGTCGTCATATTGAATAATAAAAAAAACATGTCTAAAAATATATTTTTAAAGATTAAGCGTCAACCTGTTACAAAATATCTTAAGAGTTGGATTGCTCTATAATGTTAAACTTGCAAATAAAGAATAAGTACAGAAAAATAAATCAATTACACCATTTTCCTTATTCTAAATTTAAAGGTCTCATGAAATAGACACAACTGATCTATAAATGTGTGGTCTATGGTCAGTTCACAGAAATGATTCTGAAGTTTTGTTCTCCACTACAAAAAGAAAAGGTTACTCTGTGGTCATGAACCTTTAATAACTTAGATGCAGAATGTATCTGTGTATCACTGAAGATGTTACTACACAAGAGACAATTCAGTAAAACAAACCCATTTTCACTTTTAGCCAATTAACTTCAAACATTTATGCTCTCTGGGGTGAGTGAAAAAACACTTAATGAGACAAAAAGAAGCATTTTTCTCCAAATCTAATGCTTTATTTTTTGAGAGGCAAAGAGAGAAGGATCCTGTTAAATACACTGACAGTTCTTCTAGCTCATGGCACTGGAAAAATTTCCACTGTTACAGATTCCTCAAATAACAGGAATAAATGGAGCTGAGAGACAGGGTGAGAAGTAGAAGGGGAGGTGAGCAGCATGCAGTGATGAAAGCACTTCAACAGGCAGATATATGCAAGGGAAGATAGGAGTTTTTTTTTTAAAGTATAATACTGTGGGGAAAAAAGTTTATTCAAACTTTAGTTGTCAAGTTTGCAACATGTATTTCCATAAAGAAAGCCACTGGTTTGGTCAAATTTATTCTACAATATATGACAACTTCAGCGTAAAAAATGAGTGACCATCAGATATCAGAAAGTATCCGTCTAGCTCTTTAAAAATAGAATCTACATACTGCACTCAGCATGTTACTTTAAAGGGTTTTATCCACAAAGTTGAGTTTTCTCTTGCTTTTGTCACAAACCAGTAACAATACATTATATATAAGCAATTCATATTCACCTAAATCATATTTTGATTTAAAACATATTTTAAGTGCACTTGCTGCTTAAATGCTGGTTAGTGGCATCATAATATTAGCATTCACCACTTCCTTGATGAGAAAAGGGGATAAATTCCCTGATTACACCACTGGTTTAAGATAGCATATGAAACATGTTGTGTGGTTTGTCTTTTGTTACCGGGTCAGTCTTCTTCTCTTGTATGTTCACCAAAACCAGAAACTCACAGATGTGATTTATTATATATAAAGAAACTCACTAAAATCAAGCGGAGTCAGATTAAGCTCTGGTTAGGTTTCATTGTAGGTATAAAATGGTTCAAGGAGAAGTGCCCTTGTCTCTGTCATTTGTGTGTGGTGGCAGCATTAAACAACATCATAAATAATATAATGTGTCTCTGCTTTATTCAACTTGGCAGGACGAATCTGACAAAAAGTGAAATGTGGTCTTGATCAGGAATATTCATCTTTCAGATAAATGTTGATATGTTGGAGATTACTCAATACAAAAACGTTAAAAAGCTATGATTCATTTCCACACAACTCAAGGTAGTGTTGCATCTTGTGTACACAGAGTTATGCTTTGTGCTGACCTTACCACACGTATTCCGAACTACTTCAAGAAAAAATCCAACAACACGTGATGTAAGATAATTAAGCATATGATGGTCAATTTCGCTTAACAACTTAGTCTTGTAAAATAGGAATGTGGTTGAATGTGTGAAATATAATGAAAACCACATTTTTACCTGATAAGCGGCAGGTCCAAGGTTGCTGCGCTTGGCCTGTTTGAATCGATCTTCTGTGGAGGAGATCAGGGTCATCTTGGAGAAGGATTTCACGCTGGGGTTGTACTGGTTGGGGCCTGTTAAACAAAGACATTCAAATGATTCAGGATTAATAAAGTAGTGAAATATATACAGAGGGTGACAGATTGTAAATGGAAAGGTTGCTAATGAGGTCAGAACTCCATTCCTTCATTACTGATACTGTTTCACGCCTTAAATTTTTCAACAGCAAGTTGAAAAAGTGCCTTTCTCACACATATAGCAACAAGTCCACAGAAAAACAAAGTATTTGCCATAGCTGAAACAAAGTCTGCAGTTTGCAGTCAAAATGCCTCTGCGTTTTTTTCTCAGTAAATCTCAGTCAAATGTTTTGTATTGAACAATGTTGCACTAATGTAGTATTATGCCAAATGGTACATTTTGTTTTTGGACATCTGGCTGTAATACATAGCAAAGCATTACACTGCTTGTATTTTTGCTTTCTGATGCAGTTTGTAGACTGTACAGAGACCTGTAAAGCTGTCCTGGTGTTGTTTTTGACTTGGTCTCACCTTTCATTGGAATTGACTTAGCCTCAACTAATCCAAATCTTTCCTTTTATTATTCCTGTATCATTATTATAAATGTAGGTCTTGCTCATTTTTGGCATCTTCATCTTAGGTCTATAAAGACATATCAGCACACTGCTGGGGCACCTTTTGTTCTTTGGAGTTGTATAGAAAAATAAATAGATAACAAAAAGATAAATACTTTAGTCATCCCCTCATTGGGGATGATTCAGAATTGATATTGTAATTCTTAGTGTGCTTAATGAACCCAGTTATGATTAAAGCATAGGCAGTTGGAATAAAAGCCCTTGAGTCCTGCACTCAGACGTGGCTTTCAGTCGGCCCTGTACAACTGGTGTGAACAACATGAACTATAAGGTGCTTCCAGAGGCAGGTGTTAAGAAGAATCTCTTTAAAAATAAAATAAAAACCTAGCACGAAAACACATTCACGGTTTATTTGGTTAAAGAAAAAAAAACGCTAATAAAACCATTTTCAATTTGTCCGAGTCCACATTCACCCTGGACTCAGACAATATGTTAAAATGAAAAAGCTAAGCCCCAGGGGTTTATCCATGACGTGAGTGCCTCCATAAGCCATTTTCATTTAAAATCCCACTGCTAACTGCAACTTTTCAGGAACAATTTTTGGAATGGTTTTAGGGCACCAAGGGCTATGGATCATGTTCAGAACATTTAGAATTACAATAATGAAAAGAAGAAGAGAAATCGACATCGGTCCAACACAGTTTAAGGAAAAGACAGCAGTAGGTGCTTTTCTTAACAGACAAAAACTAATTGCAACCACTTATGACCACAAAAACAGTGGTGCTTTTTAAAACTACATAAACAATAATGTGGCAAAACTAAAGAAAAGCCATACATCTAAAAATCTTAAGAGGCTGGCAGTGTCAAAAGACCATTATGTGTCACGTAGCCATTCATTGTGTGTGTGCGTGCCTAAGAAAATAGCACATCGTTGAATGCTCTTACCATTATCAGAAATGGGATTGCATGAGACTCAGCATGATGAAGAATTTAATGGTTCTTAATGTTCTATATTTTTCAGACCTATTCATAAATGTATATTGAATAACAGACAAAAAAAGGTTTGTGTGTTCTGTGTGTGTGAAAGACCATATGCTAGTGTGTGCTTATCTGCCACCATGTGAGGCAGAATAAGTGTGTCCCCGTTTGTGCTAGTGTGTGAAAAGAACACTTCTGCAAAGAGTCCAAATCTATTTATATGCAAATTGTATTTTGCTTAAACAGTTAGGGGTGCCTTGTGGGTTGAGTCCCTTGATGAAACAGGACTGATCATAAATTATCCAAATAAGTAATGAATCTATCAATTGTGAAAACATTTTTCAGTGGAACTGTAAGTGAAGTAAATATTAGGTTAGAGGACCACAAAAAAGGTGCTTACTGGACTGTATGATGGCGAAATGTTTGGCTTGTGCAGTCTTCAAATGCTCAGCAATGAACAGAAGTCTCTCTGTGTGATGTTTTTCAGTGTGAGTCTGTGTGTGTGTGCTAATGTCATGATGGAGAGCAGAAACTAACATAATAGCAACTGAATGGGACACAAGGACAACAATTCCCCATAGATTCAAAGTGATTTTTGAGGATATTGTCCGAGGTAAAAATTTAGATTGAGGTTACACATAACGTGTGATGGTTAATGGTTATGGAACAAAAGGCAACAAACGTGTGGGTGTGTGTGAGTGTGAGAGACACCTGGTATACTGGGGTCACATCGTAGGAAACTAGCTCGAGGTGCAGCAGAAAGGAAGCAGCCCTGTCGTTTCCTCGCTCCTTCACTTCGGGGCTCTGAGTAAGAGATGCGATTAACCTTCTCAAATGACTGACTCACGTTGTATCTGTTGGG
>CAJRST010011112.1:13462265-13530944 GCA_907169785.1 Menidia menidia | reverse complement strand
GGGACTGGAAATCTGAGGTGTACAGGGTGAAAAAAAAATGGAAATGGAAGTACAGCCCCCTGTGATTCTCCACTGGTACCATCCCGTCCACCCATCAGATACTGAGCCCCTCAGCCTCACAAACTGTTTATCAGATAATCCACGCATGTGTGGGCGCATCCTATTATATTTTTTGGAACTTCTCACATACCGTGAAGGCTAGTACAAAACAAAGTATATTAGCATGATTTTCTTAAAACACTGTCTGTTTTCCTCTGATGAGCGCGAGCCGGCTGATTTGCTTAATCACTATGTTTCCATGACTTCCGTGATGTGGAACTTTTCTTGTTTTGTATTGTAATTGAGGGCCAAAGGATAAAACAGTGTCTTATTCTAAGATTATGTAAATCAAGGGTATACAGAGATGGGCAAAATCACTAAAAATAAAGTTTAAATGAATCAAAATTCAAAGATCCTCTGGGTAATTACTCACAGGGGACTTTAAATATGCTTCCCAAGACTGCACAAAGTGATATGTTAAAGTGCTATTCAATTTATAGAGATTTGCATGTACGGTATGTCCAATAGAGGGACATGTCTTATTAAGTGTGTGTTTTGGATTGGACTGGATTCTTAGTATGGAAGTAAACTGGCCAAAATCCTACGAATTACAGGTTTAATAGATTACGTGAGATGTAAAGAATTATATGTTTTCATGTCCACATTGTGGCCAAGTACAGCAATACTTAAACTATTAAAAACTGTCCAAAAAAGTAGCTAATATTTCAAATAAGTTCAAATATTTTGTGTATCCGCAGAGACAATCAAGGATCAACAGCATTCACACAGTGAAAAGACTTTTTTTTTAATCGAATTCCAGCTAAATTTACAGGGGAAAATGATAGAAAATAGAACATTTTTAATTACAAGGCTAAATTCAAAACAAATAACATGCATAAAGTTATCATTTTTCCCTCTCACATTAATGACTCAAGTGCACCTGATGGCAGAAATACTAACGATTTGGAAGCATCTTTAGAAGATTAATGACCTGGCATCACAAGTTTGTGCGTGAGTGTGTGTCTGCGTGTGTGTGTGTGTGTAAATGTACCATGTACTGTTCTTCATCCTCTCATTACTTTCATTCTTCTTTGCAGAGAAAGATGCTGTTTTCATCCTATATATTACCATATTTTCGATCTTAGCGGTGGCCTTTAAATATACACAGACATAGTTTGTGTGTGTGCACATATGCCTTTCGGACATGTTCATTAAGTACACAAACACCTATGACATACCCACGTTCATTAAATCAGCCATCTCTGTGCTCTGTCAGTGTAAATTCTGATTCATGTGGCATTTCCTTTCCTTGGCTTTAAAATACATTTGGTCATTTGTTTGCAAGTAATTGGCTATGGCCTATTCAAGGTAAAGCTCTGCAAATTAACGCTCACAACGCTCAAGTTTTTAAGTCAAAGTCTAACTTTCTTGTACTTCTACCGTGACAAGCTTTTACAGAGATGTAAGTAATCTTTGTATGTTTCTGATCACAACTTGAGCATCATGCATTTAGTTGTCACACAAGCTCTCACTTGCCATGTGTCTATGGTCCAATGTGCTCAGTGACCAGTGTTTAGAAAGGAAACTATAACTAGTTTTATTGATGCTGATCAAGATTATTGTTTACCGAGCCTATTTATTTTCTTCTGTAAGAATATGGAAGAGGGGCTCAGCCACATTCAGGCTTATTTAGTGTCGTAATGTTCTTGCTTTCAAACAAAGAGAGCACAGCTTTTTCTTCCTTAAAGTCACTGATATAAAGTCTGCCTGTGTCTCGCGAGCACAGCTCGTGTCCAATCTAAAAGCTTGATAACCATCTGTCTGATTTTAATAGCAGACGTATGGCTGGTGCCGTGAGGCTTTAATGAGGTTTTCAGACAGGTCTTCAATATAGACGGAATGACAGAGGGAAACCATATGAGTGCCATCCACTTCCCACTCACGCTTTATGGGCAGCAGTTAGCCTAACAGTTCGCTGAAAGCCACACATTTCTGCTTTTCTGTCTTTTCCTGCTCTTACATATGATCTTGATTTCTATATCTTCATTGTTACCCTCTTTTAGTCTGACTTCATCTTCCTGTTGTGAAAAAACGTGCGTCTTTATAAATATTTTTTAGGTTAGTTTGTGGAGAACTTTTTCGGTAAAGTCCTGTATAAACAGTAGTATTCGCAGAAGATTCAGTGCTGATCTACGTGTCGACCAGCAGTTGTTCAGAAGGCGTGGCTGAATAAACACCCAAACCAAGCCCAACACCTCACACTTCATCGCCCCACTGGCTGCCTGCCTGGTCAACTATCTGTTTGGCTACTAAAATCATCACCTGCTTCTGAACAGCTGTCCATGACCAAACACACACAAAACACACAGCTGCTGCATAAAATGGGTACAGGTCCACATCTGCATACGGTTAAACACACACATATACACAAACGCAAACGCACTACGCACACAGCTGCTGGCCCCAGCTGGCGCTCATACTTTGGACTGAGAAGGGAGGCATAAACGTGAACACTGGACGCAGCTGCTTAGCACATGTGCCCACTTCATCAGGATGAACTGTGGGGCAGAGGAGGGACGAAACCGAGGCCTATTCAGTCACACAGAAGATACCCTGACCTAACATGAGGAGAGACAAAAGCTCAGAACAGACCAAAGATGATGGTGTGTGAAAAACAAAGAAACAATGCTATGATGATAACAGAATAAAACTGATTAAATTACAAGCATACCTGGTATCATCTCACCTCCTTTAATCAAATCTATGAGTGGGAAAAAAAAATTTGTTTAATATATATCTTGATTCTGGCCAGTGTCACAGGTTATTTTCTGATAATAATAAAAAATACAAATGGGATCCCACCTCTCACTTCACATTTTCGAAAGCAGGTCGATAAAATTCAAATTTGACAGGCAGGATATCATTCTAATACTCTGAAGGTTTATCTGAATGGTTTCATTCATCAGAATTGTGGCATTTTACATCAAGTTTGTATACAAGCTGCGGCCTAACAATATTTTGGAATGTGAGCCTGTCTGTGAAGCTGAATTTACAGAAAGAAATAGACACCACATGAAAGGACACATGAAAGGATCATCTCTAGTGTGTGCGCGCCAGCTTGATCCCTGTGGGAGAAGAGAAATAGAACAAATAATATAAGCTTACCCAAATACAGTTTGAACAGTCAAACCTGGGCTATGTGCAAAGACTTTTCTTACCAGAGGAAAGATGACAGTTTGATGTTTCTACCCTTACCTCAGTTAGCAAAGTAGATGGAAAATTACCACAACTATGATATGATTTGTTTTTGTTTTACTTTGTTTTTAATTGCAAAACTTTAAACGTGCTACCTGGAGCTTGTTGTAAATGAGAAGTTGTTTACCTGCACTTGGGCTCTAAAATTGTGCGCATATAATCTTCCTCACAAAACATCTGCACATCCAGTTTTGGAAGGTTTGAAATCACTTTTTGTTTACACCTTCTGAACTCGTGTATTTCTTTCAGCAGCGTGCGCAGTGAGTATGGCTTTGACAAAAGGCTTACTTTAGACCTTTGTAAATGCACCAAACATCATGTTATGTTTATCTACTTTCATTTGTAAAACATCTTTTATTCTGAGTCAGAGGCTGCTTTGGAGGAGGGGCTGTTTTCCAACTGACTTGTTTTCTAACATGAATACTGCAAGGAGATAACAATAACCAGGACTTCACAGCCAGAGAGGCAGACAGAGTAAAGTGGGAAAAAATTTCAGTGTGTGATCCTTCCCTTCCAGCGCTGACTTAGAGAGCATCTACACATCATACAATCTGAAAGTACAACTGAGACAAGCTCCCCATCG
This sequence comes from Menidia menidia, assembly GCA_907169785.1. Lineage (NCBI taxonomy): Eukaryota > Metazoa > Chordata > Actinopteri > Atheriniformes > Atherinopsidae > Menidia > Menidia menidia. The sequence continues at coordinate 13,527,067 of CAJRST010011112.1, read as the reverse complement.
GTGCCCTATCGCATATTCTCAAAGCTTACGTATTTTGCTCTTTTTGTCTTCCAACTTTCCTGTGCAGCTCAAGCATGCAGCCTCATTTTCCACATTTATTACTAGACCTCTGTAGTTTTTATTTTACCATCTTTCTCTTATTTGTCACTTTCCCATGTGTTCCTCTTATTTCCAAAGCTATCAAACATCCAAACTTTCATTTGTATATACATTGTACAAAATATAATTTAGCACCGAAGGAAAATGCAGCTTATAAAAGCTTATCCACTCACAAGTTCTGTCAGGTGCGAGCATCTGACTCTTGATACTCATTATGATGTCTTTTTTGTGGGTTTTCATGAAAGCATAATGAGCCAGCTCAGAAAACTGGGACATATTAAATCAGGTGCTAAACAGCCCTTTATGTAATATTGAGGCACTGTTTTGACTTTTCATTTTCGCATTACAGCAATTTCTATGGTGCCATAAACCACCCGATGCTCCATCTACACGGGATAAGCATTAAACTCTCATGAAGCATGTAATGGAATTAACTGAACTCCTTCTTGCTCCTCTGATGATGAGACGTCTTACTACCTGAACATTTTGCCTTTACAGTGTGAAAAACTAGGATCCAAAAATAAAATGTTATTATCATCATTGTTATTTCATTCCTTTTAGTTCACTAAACTCAAGTAAAAGCTGCAAACCTTTTCGCCTTACATTTATAAGACGATGGTTAGAGCCATCTGTCATAGAGCCCTTTTCTTTATACCTGTTACATGTCTCGGGCTATTATATGAACAGGAAATCTGACTTCAGTTAGATCCTGTAAACTGTTTGAATTACAGACTCATTACTATAACAGCTCATCCAAATAACCTTAAAAAGATACCAGTTTAACTGAAAAAGGAAAGCCCTAAAAAAACAATAAACCTCAGACTGAGGTGATTAAAAGGTCAGACAATAGTCTTGAAAGGATTCTCAATTATGTACACTTCTACAGGTAAAAAAGACACATCCCATATATTTGGCTAAAGCACTGGATCGGCTTCAGACACTGTAATAAGTTAATCTGTTCTGAGACTCCAAGCTACTTAAATAATTTAGGTAAGATGTATTTTATGTATGCAATTTTTTCACAGAAAACCTTGTTCTCTACCCAACCCTTTTTACCCAGTGGACGTTTCACGTTGAAAAATGGGAAACATAAAGGGAGGCCCCTGAGAGGTATTTTGAGCAGGTGCACCATTTAAACTGTCAGTGTAACATCAGGGAACTGACTTTTTGGGGCTTGTACCCTAACATCATAGAATTATCAACGGGCAGTTGCCAGTATTTGCTAAGTAATCTGAATCATTAGTTGTATAATCTGGTAAATACCTGTTGAATACGTGTCATAATAGTCATTGTGATTAGAGCCCGATATCATGTACACAATTACAAAAATCTGACAAATCCAACATAAGATTGAGACATCACATCAAGAGATCAACAATTGGCATTCATAGGTGCATCTGTCCCAGCAAACATATGCTTCAGTTTGAAAGAAAGAAAATAATAAATAAGGAAACGAACAGGGGGGTGAGATTTTTGGCAGGAACACTTTAGCCATGGCCTAGCAATGAATCTGTTTCTGATGAGTTTAAAGCTATCATACTGGCATTTCACGCAAATTACAATATGCTTTCTGGTTTGTGAGATTGTAGCAGAGTAGGCATCGTCTTCATTTATTACAAACACACAACGAACACATCATATGTACAGACAACAAAGATCAAACATTCCTCAGTAAAAGCACATCATGATCTCGACTTTTCTTTGTCAACGTATTGTTCTCTTTTGAAGCCTTCTCTGCTTTCTGTCTTCACACTTGCTAATTACAGTCCAGTCAGTCCTTTGCAATTTCACTATACGTCTTGTATTCTTCTATTGTGCACATGAGAATTCGCACAGCTCTTATGGACCTCCCTCTTTGGTTCTGTTTTTTTCTGATGTCATGAACTTACTTTGTTTCCTATGTTTTATTGAAGCCATTTTTATTCAGCGATTCTGCCTGAGAGTCTATCATTTTCACTGAACTCACAGGAACAGAGCCTCTGTGAGTTCTGTGTTATCCAGAAACCCACTGTGTACATCACACTCAGAGAAGAGCAGTCAGTGATGCTATAGAGCACTTCTTATTCAATCATGGGCAGCAGTGCATAGCTGTAGCTTCAGACATACCCTAAAACCTTTCTATTCATTAAATCTTCATCTCTATCATGTCTCCCACGTATTCGATTTAAAGGGGTTTTTCTGTGGTTAATCTGTTTCCTTAGCCCCTCCTGTTGTAAAAGCAGATGCCAGCTGGGACAGGGAGGTGAGTAAATCAGTGGACAAAAGGGAACATAACAAAACGTACACACTGGTAATCTGACACTCCAAACAAACAGAATTCCTTGCGGGTATCCTCTTAAAAAATTTCCAGCTTTGTGTAAAGGGACAAAAAAAGGTCTTGATACGGCCTTTGAATATGACAAGTTCACTAATCTTCCTCCAGTCACTCCTCAAATCTTTTCATGTTTCCAACAGATTACGCAAAAAATTGTTCCGTGGACAATTTGGAGAGGATGACCGGAGTGATGCTGTGTCACGAAAGCACTTCTACTCATTCAGTCACTTAACTATCCATGACTACACGTCATGGGAATATATAAATGCAGTCCTAAGTGCTTCTAAATGGATCAGTGCAATCGTGCATGCTAAATATAAATTCTGTGACATTAAAACACTATTTCTGCTTTTATGTATGCAGCCGGAACAAGCCTTTTTTTTTGTACTCTCACTGCTGTGTGGTAACATGTGAAACCAAGTTCGAATCCTCACAGGGACTCACATCATCATCATTACCCTGACAGCAAAATCCATATCAAATCTATAAGTCCATTTTCCTGTTTTTGTTCCTCTCTTTCGTCACCCGACTCCCTTGTCTCCAATAAATAGAGGCTGCACCATGACATGCTATTAGCCGTCCATGGATAAATCATAAAATAGCAATGAAACGCAGAGACAAAAAGTCGATAAGTGACAAACCCTGGGTGGCTGCATATTTTGTTATGCCACAAATTTGAGGAATATCTTGCCCATAGCATCACCCTCTGTGTAACTGTCTGACTCTTGTTTGACTCGCCAAATTTCGTCATCTTTCTCTGCAAATCTCCCTTCTTTGCAACGTTTCTGTCTTTCCGCCTCTCTGTGTGCAGTTTTTTTCATTCTTCGACGTGTCTTTCTCTCTGTCCCTCCGGCTCAGATTCCTAAATCAATCTCTCATTCCCGCCTTCTCTATTCTCTGAATGATTCTACCTCCTAGATTTTTCCATTCATCCCATCCTGTAGGACAAGTGGGTGATGTTGCTCCAAAGTTGGATAAATGTATGTTTAGTAAAGACTCTAATTATCTCCACCAGAGCTCATAGAACAGATAATTACACATAATAAAAAGAGACTCTCTGCCTTCTCTTCTTCCCATTTTCCCCACTCAAGATCATCATTGGTATTATCGATTTCTCAAATCACTTTGTTGTTTACTGGTTCTCATTAACTTTAATGTTTTCCTTGATTGGATCAGTTTTCCTGAAAGGTGTTTGTGAAACTTGTTTGCCCCCCCAAAAAGACTTCAGTTATCTTTTCAAAAGGATGCACCTCAGTACCAGTTGTGCCATCTTCTTATCTGGAGCTACCCTGTATATTAATTTATTCTTCATAAATGGGCCTTATTATATTTGAGTCTTTGTAAAAACTGAAAGACTCTAAGAGAGGATGAAGTCAGTGTAGTTAACAAGCAGCAATAAGAGTTGCAAAATGTCTCCAGTTGCAGAGTGCCTCTGTTTTTGGTTTGTTTTCATATTGGTTTGGCCAGATGAAGCACCATGAATCCTGTTTCCAGTCACTGTCCATGGCCGATGTAATAAAAGCCATATTTTAATATTGTCTATCTGATTCCATCAAGCCTGTTATACTGAGAAATAAGAGTGAATAAGTGCTCCTCAGTGTCACTGTGAAGATATTAGTGGAGATGCATTGAAATTTGTTTGACTGGCAGAGACATTATTGCTCTGTCACATCAGTTACAAAAGACTCTCATGGAGCCAACAGGCCTCCTTCAGCAATAAATATATACTGTCAAATATTTGGCTTTTATATTGGAATAAAACTATAAATATAATTTTATTTACTGATGCACAAATATTATTGAGGGGTTATGAAACGTTTCATAAAGTATTGCTTATTCAACTTTTATTAAAATGTAGATTGTTTGTTGTAGAAATTATTCTCAGAACATGTAATGAGAGGGTTTGAGGCTGTAGGGTGGCAGTGAAAGTATCTGTCAGAACAGCAGTTCAACTCAAAAAGCTTTCCGAATCTTTAACACAATATAACTTCTACAAGTTAAAAAGGTCATGTGACTGATATAGGTCCCACTTCCAAAGTAATGTTCTATTTGGGGTTAAAAATATATATATATATATATGTCTGTCTGTTAAGATTGAAACCAAAATCCAGCAAGACCTCAACTCAGTTTTAGCAAAAAAATTACATCAAGAGACAAAATAAAGCCATCCGCTTGAGAGAGAAAACAGGAAAAATCAGTTTCATGGCTTTAGGTGGAAATATGAGTTCTAAACATTTCCCAATCTTCAACCAGCTGAACTCAGGCACTGCAGCATTGAGAGAATTTACAAATATTATAAAGAAGTTTCATGTGGTATGCTATTCACTTAAGAGTTTTCGTAGATATTTTTCTTCCAGTCCCTTCGTAAAACCTCTGGAGCATCGCCGGGTGAGACAAAGTGCAAACGCGTCAAGCAAAGCTTCTGGGGCTTTTACAGTGAGAGACGGGGTTGGAAAGAGCTGCTGCTTCTTACTCCTGCCGGCTGATCTGTCTGTTCTATGCCGGTATGCCTACCTTCAGATATGTAGTATTGGTATTATCATGAAAAACCTTTCATCTACTATTTTTCATGTGCGGGAAAAGAACTCCAGTGATTTCCAGACAGTGCATGTTTTGCCTTTTTGCTCATACAGATGTTCGTCTGCAAACCTTTCCCCTTTTTACTGCTGTGAAAAAGTATCTCCATCATAAAATCTCCTTGTGTGAAATTTATGTGTGAACAGGAACAATCTCAACCAAACTGTCCACATGTTATCCTGAGCTTACGTAGTATTCATAAAGTAAAACTGCTTTAGGTTTTACTCTAATACTGCAACAGGTAGGGTATCCCACCAGTTAGAGGTCTGTATAAAAAAATGGCAATGCGAATGAAGGGCTACAGACAGGGGAGCACCATGCAAAAGTAAATAAGAAGAAAAATATGGAAAAGACTACAGAAAACCTTAAGAAAGATGAACTGGAATGAGAGTAGGAGGGAAAATTGTATGATGAATTTTTATGCAAGCATCCTTTCATATCTGTCATTTTCCAACAAGATGTCTGATTCTCGCTCCCCAGACAGGTACTCGGTCCCTATCAGATCCAGACCTGTAACTAAAGTATAGATCTGACATATGTTTGAACTGCTTGAGGTGTGTTTGATTTACAGAAATCGGAAATTTCAAGCATGCTTTGAGGGCAAACCAAGATAAGAGACGCCAACATCAACCCTAAATAAAACAACTGATGCCTGTTATTCGGCATATACGCACACACAGTCAGAATGAATCCTGATCTTTGTGGATTATCTACAAATAGCAAAATTCATAATATTGACTGATTCAGCAATCATGACCAACCTTAATGTACTAGACTTAAACACTCACCACAATCTATTAAAAAACTAAACTTCTGGAAGTGGCACATCGAAGAGTGGAAAGAGGGTTCGGCTGTCAAACATCTTTTATAAATCAGATTACAGGTCTTTCCTCAGAGTACTGCGAGCAGAGAAAACATATTCAGTTCCTGATTTTAAAAGCAATGAAAGGTGATTAATTTTCCAGATAAAATGCAAACCTTTACACATGGATTATTTTTAATCCATAAAAGAGAAAAGCCTCAATAATAAGCGTTTTAGTTTTTTTTTTTTTTTCAGCCTTCTCTGCCTCTCAGATCCTTTTGCCTGCTATTTCCTGATTGGACTCCTTTAATATTTGTCTCTACAGGGGGCAGTTACCAGGGATACGGTCGCGGCTACAGCACAGCTTGTGGCTAACTGTTACAGGTAGGTTTTCCCTGACTGATTTTTCATTAAATAGGTATAAAGGGGACTCTGCACAGAGCCACTGAAATGGTCTCAGATTTTCTTAACAAAGTACTTCAAGGTAAAATCCAAAAGGGGAAAAAATAAGTGAAAATCAAGCAGGACAATATGGAGTTAATATTGAGTCTTTAAATTTTTCTTTCAGACATTCTGCTTTTTCTTTTTTCTTTTTTAAGTGAAGAATAAATGTGTTTTGCTTTTGTCGTCATTCTTCATTTTTCAGAGTGGAAATTGTAAAACCTTGACGACAGCATTGCCTGCTAACCCCAATATTGCCCATAGGAGGGCAGCTGACAGGAACGTGCTACGTCCATCTCATGCAGTTATGCCTGCTGCTTCTTTTCAACTTGACCTCAGTGGCACCGTACCTGCAAACATGGCTAATTATATTTGTGGGAGCACCCAACCAAGCTGGAGGTACTGCCATTGTTCAATTTTTAATCACCGTATCTGTCCAGCATGTAATGAAAATCTCCTGCAGATTATCTTTGTTCGCAGATTTCCAATAACCATATGCATAACAATTAGCTGAAGAGATCATCAAAATAGTACACAAACAGTTTACTTTTTGTTTTTCTACATTACACTAGACACCAGCACCATGACAGCATAATCCATGATGATAACTACTCTTACTGCACACACTCAAGATAACAAGACCGATCAATGTTTAGTTTTTGCTTTTTTTCCTGGTGAAAAGTGATTCTAAAAGACAGACTGTCTGAGTTAGCTTTAGGGAGTTAAAAGAGAAAGAAAACTAGGCTCTGAACAAGCACTGCAACCGCTTCAGTGGAAAAACCCAGTAGATTTCTCAGGCTTATCTGTTGAGCAGTAGATTCAGCCCCAATTCCTCTGTATAGTACTCAAAGTCCTGCTGGTTTTATGTCAGGTAGTTAATTGCATTTGCTTGATGTTAAAGGTGTAAAACACTCCTGAGTGGACGGCATAAAAGAAAACCAGCGGGGCTTTTGCTTCAGCATTCAGAATTAAAAGCCGCTGGGTCTCCATAAAACGAAAAAACGCTGCTGTTGTTTAACTTGGAAAGTACCATTTAAATGCGTGTACTTCTTTCTTAATTAAGAAATGATTTTCTGTAAAGAGAGATTCCGAACAGTAACAACATCAGAACAAAATCTCACTAATCTCTTATGAATGTAAGAGGCTTGAATTCTTATGATAGGTTTCTATTTTAGTGGATTATCCATGTAAGTCTTTATAACATTTGTTTATTCCATGTATATGCAGTACATTTGTCATACTGACTTCTGAAGTGGAAAAACTTTGACAAAAACATACTTAAGGATCAAAGACTGTACACGTCAGAACTCAAGCCATCCCTGAAATATCTGACAGGTAATCACCCTCTCATGGGGGTTAGGGTGAACTCTGTCATTAACAAGTACTGTCAAATCAAGTGAATGTTACAAAACTTAAAAGATGAACCCTTCGGTATTATCAGGTCTCAAAGAGCACGCTCCTGATCCACAGAGAGGGGACAGTATGAGAGCTTTTGTCTTTCATTCAAAGATATTGGACATATTAAGAACAGGAAACTGAGCAACAACAAAAACAAAAGAACTGCTGATTGGTGGAGCTACAACTCTGCACCCTCTGTGATGAGAGAACCCTTTAAATTGTTTGATTCAGTCTCTCTGGAGAGCATCATAGTTTGCAGCGTAAAATCTTATCAGCAGAGCTGAAGACAAATATAGTACTTTTAACCTTTGGAATGAACCAAAATCAACACAATTTGCTGTCCAGAGCAGTATTTGAAATATAAAATGTGTATTCCAAACCTTATAATGATGAAATTCACATCATTTAAAAAAATTATTAGGAGCTTTTAAGAATTTTCTGATTCTGGTTGTAATGGAAACATAGTGTTAAAAAGTAAAATGAAAATAGTTTATGTTTGCTGGTAACTTTATGGATTTATGTTTGCAGTATTATGCAGAAATTCTCAGCTCCAATGAAAAAGCCCAGGAATTCTGTAGTCTCAGTCAATGATTGATGAGTCAACAACCCACTTTTTCATGAAACGGTAGAATTTCATACATACATAGTCAGACATCAAACTTTCTATCTCAACAGCATCAAAGAAAAAGAAGTGCAAATAGCTCATTAACAACAACAAGAAACAGACAAAGAACAAACAACAAACTACATAGAAATAAAGAAATGGAGGGTGAAAAAGAAGGGAAAAATCGCAGAACAATGTACTTGTCCTTAGAAATTGCCAGTTTTCTTCGGCCTAAATGAGCATCACAGTAATAAGGAAACAGAAAATTGGCATGTTTGTGAAAAAATTTGAAAGGGACTCTTTATTTACTTCTTTTAAGACTAAGATTTCCAACATCAACTTTGAGACAGAAAAAAGAAGGAAAAATTTGGAAGAAACCAGGGAAAAAAAAAGAGTGAAGAGAAAGAAAGGTACCTTAGCCAGCAGAGAGGATGTCAGACGCTCTGTGGTTGATTTGAAAACTGCGCTGTGCTGTTTTTTGTAGCCCTCTTCTTTGTCTTTTCCTGTCTGGAAACAAAATTTTGAATATGTTTGTACTTCCATCTCCAAGAGATTTCAAATGTGAGAAAAAATAACGTAAAGGTTTACCAACAGAGTTTTGTCTCCCTATGCAGTTTGCAGTAGATACATTAGTGCAAAGAGCAAATGCTAAATTCAGTTCTTGTTTAAGTAATGTCTCACCCTTCACAGTACAGTCTCTATGTCTCTAGAGGAGAAGGTACAGTAACAACATTAATTACAGTTACGGGGATCCTACCTCATACTGCGATGGACATGGGGCTTCGACTGAATTCTTGTTGTAGAAAATGAAGCGGCGCTGAGCGATGGAGCCAAAACCACCCTTCCTGGTTTGCTCTGAAATGGCCTTTCTTAAACTTTCATTGGCCAAACCATGTTCAAATACATTGTAGGAACCTGGACCTGGACAGAATACAGACAGTAATAACCAGTGCCCTTGTTTGTACAAAATTATTTCAAGTGCCTGTCACTAATATGTCTCCAACCCATGCTTTTTGTATCCATGAAAACTTTACACAACGCATCTCATGTATACTGTACTTGCAATTAAGACCAAGTTACTAATCAACTCAAACTGTGACTGAAACTTGGAGCTGAGTTTGACAGTTAAACTCATGTAGCCGTGACATGGACTGATAAAGACACCTATGCTATCTATACCTGTGAAAAAGTAAATTTCATGTAGAGACATGTTACAGCTATTTTAAAATCTGTCTCTTCTGCAGCATAATCCATCTGCACATGTGAACGCCTGCTGTGGGAGAGACGGAAAAAGCACAGGGACTGACTGAGATGGATAGATGTGAAAGAACCAATCTTCCATATCCAGAATCTGGGTTTTTTAAAGAGGAATCAGCAAAGGGACAAATACAGACAAAGTATCTGGGAAATCCTAAAACAGTGGTTTTCTTATGGCGACACAGCTGTTCAGTCCCAGCACTTCACTTTCCTGTGCATTGTGTGAATAAAAACGCCTTCATCATTATTTTCCTTCAATCAGATCTCACCGAACATTTAAGTGATCACCAAAGTAGATCTTTCAGGGATTTTTTTTCCCACCTCATTTCTTCCTTGATGGCCGTGTTAGGTTGCAACATTTTAAAAAACATCCCTCTTTGCAAAAAAATGATTGAGTTCAGAATTGAAGTAAAACTAAAGCTCAATTCCATGGAAAACGTTCAAAGCAACATAAAGCTGATACATTTTTTCAAAAGTAAAAAATCTTTCTCAACTCAAAAAGAGATTCGCCCCTGAAAGATCACCAAAATGTTAGGTTAAAAGAAGAAACAACTTTGAAGAATGCCAGGGCACAAATAAATCTGCACGCATCCTGACCTGGTGCGGCGCTTCTTTTGTGGTCGGAGGAGAATCGCACTGCAGTGATCCCAAATGGGCTTTTCTTCGCTCCTGTGGTCCTTTTCAGCAGCTCCAGGGCACAGCGTGGGTCATTATATGTGCCAACAGGAGGGGACACTTCTTTCTCTTCACTAAACCTCTGCAAGAGGGAGATGAAAAGGTAAAAGAAACAAATCAAGGAGAGTGAGGAGAAGCAAAGGTGATGCCTCGATATGCACGGAAATGTTACATCTGAGTGATTAGCAGCACCTTCCATCGATCAAACACAGATGTGTACTCAACCTTCACCAGAAAACAAAACACAGACAAATCATCAACAGACTCAACTTTGATTATTTTAAGCCTTGTGTGCTTCACTTCGTTTTGAAAGAACTGTGCAGATCAAGAAACTTCCAACAGTCGTGGTGTGTGACGACACATCTGAGCGCACCATCTGATTGAAAAGGCAACGGACATTTATGTGGACAACACTTTTATGAAATGAGGATCTCTTTATTAAATCTGGATTTTTTCCAAAGCGGAGCAGCTGCCTGGACATACCTTATGGTGAAGTCCACTCTAGTTCAAGTCGGAAAATTATATTTAAAACTCTGATCTGATTTGGGAAAATCCATCAAAATTTTTTCAGCCGTTCCCCATGAAAACCAATTATCAACATCTCACGGTATCTGCTTTTAGGAGCCACTAAAGGAACAAAAAATGTATGCAAATTTAGCATGAAAAGACAGAAGGTGGAGTTCTGGTGAAAAAGGGATTATTTAAGCAGTTACAACTACAAAGATACACCAAACACATCTGGATAGTTAGGATGGGTTTAATAGGTCTGGGTCCAGACATTTAAGACCATAATTGCTGACAGAAGCAAATATTCATAAAGCCATACTGCTAGTTCATCTCTGACAACCAAAAGTAAGCAAAAGGTTTCCTTTTAGAAAAGAAAGAGCAAATAAAAGTAAACAGAGGGGGGGGAAGGCTAAATATATGAACACAAAATAAAGAGAAGTGAGTGACACAACAACTGGAACACTAAGTACACAAACACAGCGGGGTTGTGGAACAGAAAATGAGACGGGTTAAATGTAATTTCTATTCAAAAGATAATCACATTCAAGTGTACTTTATTCTTTGACCGTTTTTCTTTTATCAAAGCTGATTCAGCATTACCTGGGAGCATCTTCACAGAACAAATGTATTTTTCTGATTGCCCCTTGCAACAACACAGGCAATCGAGGAAGCAAATCAAAGAACAAAAGTCAAAATGACTGTATGTGAGCTATCCTTTAGCGTAACTCAAAATTCTATGCTGCCCTGGCATCTTAACCTTTCAGCAGGTTGGTTCAGCCAAAGTAATTTGAGCATCAGATAAAACCAAGTTTCTTCAGATACCAGTCAGACCACTAACAAATATATCCCAAACACACACACACAAATACACACAAAATCGGTGCAGCTCCCTTGCTGGCCAGAGCCAGGTCCACAGATGATGTTCAGCTATAGAAATGATCTTCAATGTAATTTATTTTATGGAAGCATGCCAATCATTGATCTGCACTTTCCATTGAAGCATGAGGAAAATAAGTTGTGGGTTGACGAAAATTCAGTTAGTGCTGCGCAGCTGAATTATTGAGCTTTTAAACAAAACGGGGATATTAAAGGGAATGAAGAGAAAGTAGGGAGGTGAAACCCGGGGGAGAGACTGTGAGTAGTGGAAAGTGACAGAGAGTGGAAATATTTGGTTTAGAAATCTAGAATTTTAAGAGAGTTTTCTAGTGTGGGATCAAACCCCATTCTTTAAGTCAGTTGTAAGGCTGGGGTTTGCGGCCATCTGTCAAACCCTCTCTGCCCCAGTGGCTTTGCTAACGTCATATTAATGAGCACGTTTTCGCTCTTAAGATGACACACTGTGCCTTGATGGCACTTCACATAGATGCAGCGTGGATTCTTTTTCAAACCTCCTATTGTTCGTTTGCCAAACAAATATAATAAGAAATGCCAGATGAATGCTTAAGAAGATCACAGCCAAAGCCAAAACCTGTTCTCAATGCAATTTGACACTGACAGTTTGTCTGAACAGCAGTTAATGTGGAATAATGAGGCCACAGAGTGAGGGCACCGTGGCAGCAGCAGTACACTTCCACTTCCTTCTGGCTCCGACAAGCAGGTGGTTTGACTGCATGTAAAGTAAAGTTAGAGCTAAGTGACCACCCTGAGCAGCGCAAGAAAGTAAAGATGCAGGCTGAGATATTTCAGCTTGTATGAAAAATGTAAGCTCATCCTGAGACTGTGTGACTTCAGTTTCTTTTTCTTGCCACATCCTGTGATAAGGTTACTGACCACATGACCATGTCAGCACTAAGAAAATGTTGTGTTATGTGTGTGAGTGTGCATGTGTGCACGCATCACAACAGGTTACAAACACAAATAGGGATAGTCTGTACAAATATTGACGGTTAACATGGCTCCCAGACAGCAGCTGACGTTTGTTCAATGGTGAACAAACAAAAAAAGACTAAAACAGGGGATGCAAAATAAATTAGCACTGATGAAACTAAAGAATCTCTGAAATATCCAGGCAAACAACCACCATTTCATCGACTGGTTCATTTGAATTTTTGTTATTTCTACTATGAAAGGTGAATACTCTGTCAGATCATTTTCAATAGCTTTCATAAGAATTTACTGTATGTACTCTATTGTCATTGAACTTATCAATAACTAATAACGTCACAACAGTTGAGCTGCACACGTTGATTTAAAAATGGATGTAATACATTTCTCAGTGGTAGTATTTGTTTAATCTTTTTCTGTTTTTAGCACCACAACGTGAAGCCCCAACAAAATATGTCTCCTGGAACTACATAATTAAAACTAAATGTCAATCAAATAGATGGAGCAAAGTAAAAAAAAAACGGTTAAATAAAGGGCACAGAAATGTCTACCATAGCTAAAAAAATACAGAGCATACAACAAAAGGGGTGAGAGGACAAAGAAAATCCAGTAAAATCCATTTTCCAAAGTGTCAAACTGATTCTTTGATATTATGATGTTGGGAAATTGGGATATCAAAAGAGGAGGAGAGAGAACGGGAATATTCCAACTGTGTCTGTTATCTCCCCGTCCCCCTTTCTGTCCCTCCTTTACTCATTTAACTCCCCCTTTCTCTGGTTTCCTCTCTGTCCCTCCACAGGATGACAGAGCGCCGGATGGAGGCGGACTCACAGGGGGACAGAGATCTAAGAAATCTGTCCCTGTTAGCGTTGCAGTTGAGATTACTTTTGAAATGTACACGCGTGCACACACTTGCAAGTACTTGGTGGGCATCACTGACGACATCACGGGGTCCACGCTTTTACACTGCATGTGGCCGAGGAAATTGGGTCAGTGCAAACACACACACAAACATACACACTCACACACATCAAATAAACCCTGTAATTTAGTATCAGCTGTTCTCATTATATTCTAGGTTTAATACATTCTAAATATCATTTCAGGGTGAGCATCAGGACTAACTTCCAACCTGCCGATGCATCTATATCTTCCTGCTCTAGTAACTCAAATGTGCAGTATGTCTGAATTTGAATTATGCGTATGGGTGATAATTAAAACATCAGTCAGAATCTGTGGGTTCGTGCTACAGAGGAGGAGAGGAGAGCTATTCCTGAAATGTGAAATTACACGTTTTTTACCCCTTCATCTTTGCTCTTCTGAGCTTCTTAATAAACTCCTCTTCACCCCCAAGTGAAGAAACCATGCAAGCCCAGCACATCAATTAAGCGAGCTAGGAATGGCTGAGTGTCATGGATATATAACTGATCTTAAGTATTTCATAGAAAATTCCAGTGTCTTTAGAGAGACTGTAAATTTTAATGGGGCTCTCCGCTTTAGATTACGTTGGAAAAAATCTAAGTGTGCTTTGTTTTTTCATTTTCAAGAAAAAGAGAAGAGGTTTAGAGTACTGAACGAGGTGAAAAGGTTAAATCGGCATTGAATAGCTAAGTATAGCACTATCAACAGATCAGAATCTGTGGATTGGTTTAGGTACAAAAACAAAGATATAGACTACATGTGGAGTTTATGTGAATCTCATGAAAAGGTTTTAGTTTTGGGTGGAAGCCGGAGAGAACCCACGCACACACAGGAAGAACATGCAAACTCCACACACAAAGGTTCTGGTTCCCCCAGGGACTTAAACCCAGAACCCTCTTGCTGTGAGGCGATGGTGCTAACAACCACACCACCGTGCCACTAAGCGCTAAGTATTATCCTATTTCATTCAATATTAAAGCATCACCACAGTAGCTTTTTTTTTTGCTCTTTGGCTCCCTCTACATTCAGCCAACTATTGCAAAAACCAACCCCATCCTGCACATGCAAGCCCTCCTCCATAAGCATTTTAACCCATGTGGAGGGGGAGCATGCTGCCTTCAGTGACAGACTGGATGTGCCGTACCTCAGACGTGTAGACAAAGGGACACGCTAGCTTCAGGGCTCTGCTGCTTGAGCTGCTGGGCTTCTCAAACTGACCTCTGATGTTGTACTGGCCTGGACCAGGAACACCCTGATGGGAAACAGACAATGTACAATGGACAACAGGTGAAAAGGATGTTGTTAGATGCAGTGTTGTTATTACTTTTCATGTTCTATGGCGGCTTCAAATAAAGAAAAAGTGAAAGTCTGAGGAAATGAAAGAAACTCGAAGGGAAGAAAAGAAAAGGTCTTGGAGTTGCTTTGATTTTTTTCGGTTGCCGTGTTGAATGAAGGGCACAAAGTGGTGAGCAGAAGAGATTTAGGTATTATGAAGATGAACCTAATGAAATACAGAGAAGAGAAAATGAAGCAATCCATGCGTAACTTGTGAAAAGTCGGAAAAAAGTAAAAAAAAAAAAATCCCTTCTCTCTTACTTTGGTAGATTAATTTTAATGAAAAAGCCATCATGACTCATGCAGCTACTGGAAGAAAACACTGAGTGCATTTTGTGCTTTTCAGTCAGAGCTGTAGCAATCATCCCCCGTGGCAACTCATAACTACATTCATTTTCAGAGCAATAATTTGTGTAACAAACCAGCTAACGACTCTTGACTTCCTACTCAGAGGTACACAGTGACAGGTAAGGAAACACTACACTTTCTCATATCCCCAGAGACTAATGCAGACACAAAAAACTTCTGTGTTTGTGATAAATCTATGAAGCCATTAGGCTGCGGTCAGATCTAACCACAGAAAACTAATTTCTCATCCTCAGGATCAGGATGTTACATGATGTATGATGATATACACTAAGGCTTCCACCTTTTCTAAAATAAAATAAGATTTTTTTTAACCCTTTCTGGAATTGCTCTAGTCAATCAGAAAATATTTTCCTCATCTGCTAAAACATGTAGACCTGTCACCCCTTTTCTTCAGCCTGGTCTCATGGACTCATGTACAGACCAATAAAACCAATTAGATTTGCACAAAAATAACAGAGTGGTGTGAGAACATCTTTGTCGTATAGGGCTGTGTTTCAATGTTAAAATGTGTAGGGCATATCTATATTGGCACAAACATATTGTAAGAAACAATGGACTTTGTGCCTTTTCAAACCATTTTTAAACCCATCACAAGTTCAAAGAAAAAACAATCCAAAAGGATGTTCATAAATCAGTCATTTTAACTGATATTTCTTAAGTAACACAGACCTAACTTTGTTTTACAAAGTCTACAAATGCTTTATTACTGGTGCTATTCTTCTTTGTTTACCGGTACTTGTTTGCAGAGGTATACATCACACAAGTGTTTTCTCTGTCATGGTTCTTGCCATGTTGGAAATCTAAAACTCTATAGAATAAGACAGGCCATAACCAATGAGAGGTGCACTTTCTGCCAATCTCCAGAGAGTAAAGGTGTTTGTCCTGTGTGTCCCTGCTGTGTGAAATGACCCATCTGGTCATGTGTGGGAGGTACTAATGATGACAGATGGGGTGTTGCCATTACGTTTGGGATGTCTGAGAAAAAACATTGTGGAGATATTAAAATGATACACAGGTGAAGTAGCTGATTCAAAGTCACTGAACAAATCGAGTTAGAAAATATTTTGGTATTTCTGCAGCCATATATTATAAAAGGAGAGGTAGGACACATGCATTAAAATGTCATGCATAATGAATGCAGCACAGAAATATAAACTAGCAGCCAGGAGAAAAGAGAAGGAAAGTCAAAATAAGAAAAAACGCAAAACCCAGTGCTTTGACAAAAGGACACATTCACTTTTCCTCATCAAATCCGCCCCCACATTTTTGAGACTCACCAACTTAAAGACTACTGAAATGAGCATCACAAGGAATTACTCTGCCAGCACAGCTAAGTTCACATGCAGGTGAGAAACTCTCTTCCATTCATCGCGCTCTGCCAGTGGGTAACAACAGTTTATGTTTTACTGGCCTCTAAGAGCAATAACATAAACTGTTAAATATAACTATAAATCAAACGGACGCTCACTTTTAATTTATCGCACTCAAAGAAATTGTAATATTGAATTCTAGGAGTTTTGATTCTGTTATCTAAGAGTGTTTTATTGCACAAGCCCTGTTCCAGAAAAGTTGAGAAAAATGCAAATATAGTTCTGGAACTTATAGCATTTCAAATGTAATTTGAAAGACACAACGGTACAACGGAAACTATCTATAGTGTCTTCTGATCAACTTAGATCAGTAGCAGTAGATAGTGTTGGACGAAAAAAGCTTCCTGAGGTTTTCAGGTCATCCATGAGGCTCAATAGATCATAGAGGCAGAATGGTTGATCATGTGGTGGTGCCGGAGACCACATGCAGGCAACAGCGGCTTCTGAACTTGGCTCACACAGAGAGATCTCGCCATATTCCTTTCATTGTGCACAACATTAGATACTACAAACGATGAAAGAACTAAATATTTTAAAAATATTATTTTTATTTTTACACTGAAATGTGATGCGACTTCTCTGACCACGTGAATAAACAAGTGGTTACACCCCATGTTTGCTAAAGCTTCCAGAAATTGCACTGATGTTATGTTTTTTTATTATTATTATCCTTCCCCTTTTTCTATTTTGTCCGCATCAATTTTTTTCATTTTTTCTGCATTTGACAAGGCTTTATGATTTTTCTGGAACTAAGGTTTGGGATTGTAAAATAATCACAAATTATCAAAATGAACAGAGTTGGATTTACTCTTTACTTGAATGCATCCAAGACGCTCAAAAAATGTACGCCAACGGTTGAATAGTATGTAAAACTATGTTCCTTGAATAATTGAATGGTCATATTGTGCCACTGGCCACCATTCATTAAGTTCTTCCTCCCACTCACCTTCTTTTCCTCTTTCTGGGGAACCAGCTCATGGTAACGCGGGATGACAAGCTCAGCTTTAACTCTCTGTTCTTTTGGAAGATTCACATTGGCATAGTGGGTTTCTGGGATACTGTTGGAGGAAAATGCAGTTGCAAGCTTATTCCAAAAATTAAGACATGAACGACACAGCAACGATGTCCAGTGACCATCGTACGGTGTAAGACACATGTACCCCCTTCTCTTTTTTTCACAAATCAATTCATTTATGAACTACAGAACTGGATGTGTGGCCACCTTCATCAAAGTGCTTAGTAAGTCCCAACCTCCACAACCATCAATAGAAAAGCTATGTGGAAAATGTCAAATATAATGCCCTGCCTGTGGTATCAAGGCAATATTTCACTTGGTGAAACAGCTTCTTTATTCAGAACACATCTCAACAAGAGCTCAAGAGCACACACTTCACATCATTAGATGCCCTGCAGCATCTAATCTAACCATTCTTTGGCCCTTTGTATGTGTTTCAGCGCGTGTGTTTATGAAAATCATATTTCACATACATGCATTTCTAGGTAGCCATAACGTTAAATCAAATATCAATATTTCAGAATATGTTATATGATGCTATAATTTTGAAAGGTTTCCCAGATTAATTAAATGCAAATATTTCTTTTGTTTGAGGAAGGGTTTTGAATATTTTGTTTTTAAGATTTAAAACAGAATAGTTCTTTGTTTAAAATCCTACATACCCGCAGAAATGTATTTTTAATTTAATCTAAAACAGACAGCTCGTAGCAACAATTTAACATGTAAGCACAATTCTTATATTCATTCAACTATCCTGAAATAACATGCAATACTTACATCTCAGGATAATACTGTCCTGGACCTGGTCCCACCTCCACTTTCAAGTCACCTCTCCTCTCTGTCATGTTGCCAAAGTGCACACCTTTATACTTCTGAAAAGTCAGCTCATACTGGAGACACAGACAGCAATGAAGAGAAGACAAGACAAGAGAAGAGAAGAGAAGAGAAGAGAAGAGAAGAGAAGAGAAGAGAAGAGAAGAGAAGAGAAGAGAAGAGAAGAGAAGAGAAGAGAAGAGGAGAGGAGAGGAGAGGAGAGAAGAGAAGAGAGACGAATATAATTAAATGAACAAAGAATTAGAAGAAAGAATTGTCTCATTCACACTTATCTGTTTTTTTTCCAGCTCAGTCTCAAGAAGTTGGTGCTAAAAGAAATGTGAGGTTCAGACAAATGCCACAGTATATCAGAGATCTAGGGGAAACCTCCGTCTTTTTATATCTCTTTGAGTTTTACAGCCTGCTTCCCCTGCCTCTGGCCTTTCAGATAGAACCCCTCCATTTTCAATCGTAACAACTGAGAGAGGCTACTCTGGATATGAGCTGCCCAGCGGCCCCTAAAGACATCTTAGAGATCCTATATATGAGATTTACTCACAAATTTAGTGGCAAAGATCTAACTTAACTTCCTTCCTCTGTCTGCATGAAGTCCCATCTGTAGCTCCAAACTGCCATTACTCAAAATTATCTTTTTTTTTTTCCATCTATGCCTTTTCAGCATTCTTCTCTGATGCAACAATGTGACGGAGGATATGGGGTGACAATCAATCTTTAGAAGTTTCTGATAAAATGTGGTGCCTGTCCCTCAACATTAGCTGTGACTAAAAGGCCAGGTTTGATGTTCTGCACAGCGGGATCCTCACATCAAGTTGGGGTGATAAAACAAGATTGTTCCGATTCTAAAAGTTAGAAATAAATCACAACTGTTCCGCGCTACATGCAGACTCATAAACTGCAGCCGTATCACAGCTGGAACCTCGTTTAAAGACAACATTTTTCCTCTTAAGATCAAGGGTTTCTTTTAATAGTGAAACAAAAACACGGCAAGCTGATCTAAACATATTCATTCTGCTCTGGTAAAAGAGAGTAACGGTTCATGTGTTCTTAAAATGAGGATGTTAAGTGGCATAAAACGTGTCTGTTGATTTGTGTCACGTTTGGAATGAAACTGCTGCCACTGGTTTTAACAGATACAGGACATACTGTACAAATCACAGCAAATACGGAATTATGGGGCCTATATCGTATAATATCTGACGGGTAAATAGATAAAGGACTCGTGTTTACTGCAACAAAGCCTGAGGACGGAAACAAACCACAAACAAACCACTCATATATTGTACTACACTGACAAATTAAAAAGAAAACTGAGGCACTGTGAACACAGATCAAAAGTTTCTTGTGTAATTTGTTATCTGTGTTTCCATGACGGTTAAATCAACTATGACTAGAAAATTATGTAGACAGAAAAGTGTGTGGTAGAGAACTGCTGTAAAAGCCATCATTTCTAAGTAGATTTTGGTGCGTCCACTATCATGACCACAGCTCAGGCAATGAGTTTTGCCAGTTAAAGAGAACTGAACAGCATAATAAATTAACGATCACAAGGAGGGAAATTGTTTAACTGCATAAAGAATCAATAACATAATTATCTATATATACATTTATTTAAAAATAAATATATATATATATATATATATATATATATATATATATATATATACAAGATGTAGCCATTAATCATCAGAACGAGCAATAATCTAACTTTTTTTACTGTCCTCTTCAAAGCTGACTCAGATGTTCTGTCTCCATACAAAGACACTGTGTTTATCATCTGGCAAGCTCTATAATGAGAGTCTACCCAATCTATTACCCAACAGTCTAAATTAATCAAATATATCGTAGTCACAGTTTCCAAGTTTTGCATTTTTTATGGATATTTTTACCTTACAGCTACCACTTACATCTGCAGCAATAAATTTAAGTCAATATCAGCCAGTTACTCCAGCTTTTCACCTGCCTATAAATCTGTTGTTCCATCAATAAGGACATGGGCCATAGATTTGAGGTCAGCGGATAAAACAGATTAAGTTGTTTTTGTATTTCTCAATAACAGCCAGACATAAAAAAATAAAAACCTCATGTTCACTAGATTCCCATCTAATGTCTTATCATTCAAAGATTGTCTCTACTACTTTGAAGTCGTGTCCTCAGACAACTACTTAATTCCTGCTTTCTACACTTTTGAACTCAGTCAGAGCATGGGACAGGGGAAGTGTTTGGGTTTAAGGAAAGGAGCATGTCAGCGGGATGAATAGAAGGAAGGAGATAGACAGAGGCAAAGGTTGAATTTTCAAAGCGAGAGCAACAGAAGTTGAGAGTAGAAAAAAAGAGGGAGAGACAGAGAGACCTCTGGCTGGACAGGCTGCTGATAGCCCTAAATCACTGCACGCCTCTGTGCCTGTGTTGACACAACCACAGCCACCACTCAAGGACACTGTTGACTTCCTCTGGTTATTAACAGCTGAAAAATGACTTAATTGAGAGCAGGACCAGCAGGTGTGTGCATGATTTTAAGTGAATATTGTAATATAGTTTGAGGAATAATTACTAATGCCCTCTTTGTTGGCATATAAAATGGATGAGCATGGGTGGACCGTGACTTTTTTAAGTGGAGTAGCATTCATTAGTTATGGAAATGGGTTCTGAGCCAACTGAATGAGGTGCGGTGGGGGTCTGGTACTACATTAGGTCTCCCAAACACTAATGGACCTCACTTCATGGCAAACTAAGTACACTCAGACACATACTCATACAGATAAATGAAATCAGACATGCTTGCAAAAATTACTGATTCACAATCCCTGATGGATGCACATTTAAATTTTACCAGGGCTGTGTATGTGTGTGTGTGTGTTTGTCCTTACCAGTGGCAGATTGTAGTAGGCTGGCCCCAAGGTTGTGTCCCTAAGAGAAAGCTGCTTCTGACAGAGCACACCCTCCTCATTCTCTTCATAGCCAAAGGCCTGGCCCGGGGAAGGAATGGATGGGATATGTGTCTGATGAACTAGCTGGAGACTTTTTGCCTGCAGCCAAAGAGAAAGGCAAAAGAATGGCAGGGAGAAGGAGATAAAAAGTCAGGGTTTCTATTAGGAAAAAATGTCCTCTCTTACAAAGGAGCTGAGCAATGCCTGAGGCCAGTTTAGTTAGAGACTGAAAGGGCACAGAGGGAAGGACAGACGGAAGTTTAAAATAAGAGCTGAAAGAAGATGAGGAAGATGGAAGACAAGATGAAAGGACAGAAAGTGCAACAGGGACAATTTCCACCGAGGGAACATGCACAACGGCCTCAGTAAAAAGAGTATACGGCTACTCCTCTTTCTTTTAACAGGTGGGAACAACATGCCTGTGAGTGTTTTACAATTAGCCTACAGACCTTTACTTATGTTTAGTCGGATCACAGAATCAGGATATTAAAGTGGTAGACTCCTATTGTAATACCAATGAGAGCCATTGGCATTCAGTTACTTTTGATGTCCACTCAGGAAATGTCATATTCAAAGTTTGTTGGTCGTTGTGTTATTATTCAAGGTCACTCTATTAATTTCATAATTCACGCTATTTCCTAAATTCCCATCCCTGGTATTCAATGAAATGGTGAGCTGAAATTGTTTGCGTGCTTTTTCTGCACACACTTTTTAATCCAACCAGATATTAGCTTTCACTTCAAAGTTCAAATCTATACAAGTCATAGTATTTAAAACATATTTACATTCCCCTTTACTTTTCACACATATGCCTACCATTAGTCTGCCAAGCCTCTCAGGCTGTCCTACATTAGCCTTCATGGCACTGCGCACATTTCTGGAGGGAGGCAGCACATTGTAGGCCCCGGGGCCGGGAACCTCTGACCTGACCTCCTTAAAACGCTTGGAGCAGTTCTGAAGACTTTGGCCACCATGGATATTTCCCTGAAGAGAGGAAAAAGCAAGAGGAGAGGCGGAGAAGCAAGCAAGGTAAAAAATGAATACTCGAACAGCAATGTATGCTTCCGTGCTGTCACAAAAATGACTGCAAAACTCAGAAATGTCTAATGCAATATCATCCCGTTGTTACACAGGCGCTGTCTCGTTCCAATTAAAAGGGAAATAAAAAGGTTCAAAAGTTACTGATATTCAGCCCGAGTCCCAATCCGTTGTCCTCAATAACAGACAGACTAAGACAGACTATGATACATCTAATTTAAGACAGACTGTGGTTTTAAATGAAAACTAAATCACACCTGGACAGGTGAGGGGTCATACTCTCCAGGCCCTGGTGTTCTCTCACTGGAATTACTAAATATTGACATCCTGTCGGACAACGACAGGAATGGAGCATATCCATCTGCAAAAGCAACACAAAAAAACTGTATGTAGGTTGTCTGATGTATAGAACAGTAGATAACAGGCTGCATCTGTCCATTGAATCATGGTGACATAGTTGTGTTTAGAAGTATTGCAGGCACACAAAATAATGGTATTTTTTTGTTATAATTGTCTACGTTCGGGTTTCTTGTGAAAGCTCTGCTGTTATTTTCAACTGGATCTTATCTCACAGTTTTGATGTCTTTATGCGAGGTTGCTGGAACAACTATTGGTCTTATGCTATGACTAAGGTTTTCACAGCACACCCAAACGTTCCTGTATGTTCCATTCTTTTTTGAGAGCAGAGAACAAATGTTTAAGCCAAATTAAACCCTCTGACCCAATGGCAAAACGGTGTCATTCCCCTTTGTTTCTAAATTACAACAATGGCAGCCTAAGTTATTGTGCATTTTCAGCCTGAATGAGACACAGTGTTGCCCCTGACATCTCCATGGCAACTTCAACTGTGAATCTAAAAAATCATAGCTAATAGATATTTAGTCTTCAACACATTCTCTCATTTCTTCTGTCAACATACATTTGTATTGTCCAATTACATTTTTTTAGAGTTAGCAAAAAGCCAGGGTCCTTTTTATCTTTTCTTCTTGCCTTCGGTTTCAAGCAGTTTGCGCTGGTTTGCAGTTTCTACTACCTTCTCTCCTGCTGGTTGGGCTAACATCGTAAGATCCGGGGCCAACAGTAGACGGAGCACCGCTTGTTGCCGCGAAGGTCACTCTCGGGGCTCGTCCGTACATTTTCAGCTTGTTCAAAACAGCTTGGTAACTTCTCTTTAATTTACATAGAACAGTCTCATTTTAATTAGGTGTGGTTTCCTGCTGAATTAATCTCCTCTAAATGGATGTCTACCTGCCCCTGACCTGTACTCTGTTTAAACAAGTGATGTGCGGACTGATACTGAACTACGGATTCCTATGATACCAGATCTTCAAATCCATCTGTAATTCCAAATATCTATACTTCTGGCACTTCAGTAATTTGAAGCAATGTATATCGTTTGCAAAAAACAAAGTGGAAAGTCACCAAACTGTTCAAATCTAATCTTAACGATTCGCGATGGGTGGAATCTACTTTTTCCTCCGCCTGGGTAAGTGCGGAACGCGTGCGTGCAGCGGCTCGCTGCTGCCATAGACATATATACTGTTCGTATTTATGTCTATGGCTGCTTCAGAGACACAGCGGCGGAGCGGAAACGGAGCCGTGCCTGGAGCTGCTCCAGCCCCAGAAGTTAGTGGGGAAACAGTGGGGAGTTGTGGCAGCACACAACAAACCTTGCGAAACATCACAGGTCAAACCATAACTCGGAAGGCGAGGTATATATGATGAGGCGGGCCTAAAGGGAGAGCTCAGGATCAGGTGGAGTCCTGAGGCATCATCCAGGCACACAGGGACGAGGTGTGGAGCTCAAGTTTTAAAAGGGTTACGAAATAAGAAACGAAATGAATGGACTTTTCACCCAGCTGCATGAGTTTATGTGTGCCATTGAGTTGATCTAAACAGAAACGCCTAGATGTATTCAGGTTAAGTTTCCTGAATAATTTATCATCCGGTGGATTACTGGTGTCAATTACGATAAAACAGCCATGGTGAACTTTGAAATATAGACAAGATGGATATGGAATAACATTTTAACTGTTAATAAGTACAGTATATATATTAACCACGGTCAGTCTAATTTGAGACTAAGAGACAACAAACATAGTTGCATCTAGATGATATTAGGCATTCAGTGCAGAATAGCCCCATTATTTATTTGTTTTGCCCTGTGATTTAATTTTTATTTATATATATATTGTTTGAAGATGATTCCCAGGAGCAACAACACTCACAAGATGTCTCAGAGAGATGATTGTGAGGGATCTCCAGCCTCTGTCCATCATGGAACTCTATGGTTTGTGAGAATTCCAGACCCTAAATTTAAAGTCCCTCTCAGATGAAAAGCCTGTTTCAGTCTCAAAAGTGATTGTGTCACTCATTCTCAGGGCTGTAACAGCCTGTGAACTTCCAGGCAACTCCCTCACCACACAACTGGTGCCACAATGTCAGATCTATCAGTATCTTATCAATATTGTCGGTAACAGCCAGTGTATCAGATACTGTGAAAAACGCAACTGTTACTGCACAATTTGATTTGGTATGATTGATTTGGTTTGATTCAGAATGTATTAGCGTCCCTGTTTGTTCATACTTGGCACATAAGCCACCCTTCAACTTGTTTAATGTTGCTATTAAAATGTTTTCTTAGATTTGTAAAGTGAAATTCATAATAAAACATTTGCCAAAACTGACTAAACAACTTGTGTGTCATTTTGGTTATGATCAAACAGCAAAAATAGTCCAACTATACCATCTAGTGGATGTTTAAAGTATGATTGACAGAACATTGAGGATGATCGTTCATATATATTAATCATAAGTAGTCTTCTTGGACTGAAAGAGAATTTGTAAATAAACTACATATATTTCTTCCTAAATTTAGTCTAAAACAGATTTGAAAAAATAAACCCTGTGTCCTTCAATGTTTGTTTTTGTTTTTTGTTTTGTTTATTTTTTTTTAATCACATTAATTACTAGTAAAGCAGGATTTCTGTCAACCCCAGACTTTTTATTTTTCAATTTAGTGTCCTAATTTAAGAGTCTGGTTTTAAAGCTTACATAGCGTACGGGGGTAATGGGAATACCCCTGTGAAAATCTTATTTAGTGTGAAAAAAGACTGGAGATTTGGAAATTGTCTAGAGAAAAGGGCAAAGAGGAGTTAATTACTTCACCAGCAGATGTCAGCAAGAAGCCACAAACGAAGCCAGCAAGGCTCCAATTCACACGAGGATGAGTGGTGTCCTTAAGGATGATAGGAAGGCAGAGGTCAGCGATGTTAACTTTCTTTTTAAAAGCAAATCAGACATGGTATTGGGGTCAAGATTCCTCTCCAATTATATCAATTGCATATAGTATTTGTTGAGTTGCGAAATTTATCACATTTGTAAACATACACGTTAATACAATTTTGTCAAAATAAATCAGTCTGAAAACGTCAAGTGGGTTTTGTTTACAGAAATGTATATTTTTTCGTCGGCAGAAAAGTCGTTTAATGGCGAAAATGATGTAAGGACACCGTTGAGCTAACGATTTCCGCCTTTTCAAAGATAGCCAAAACAGGGCGGGGAATGAGATATTTCCGAGGCGTTCCTGAAGGCAACAGGGACTATCACCACCACCACCTTCAGCCTGTGTCTGTCATCCTCCTAGCAAGGTGTCACTTTAGGCAGCTAGCCATCTGTTTTGCTTTCAGTTCAATTGTACTTTTCAATTCACACTTGTTTTTGACATCTCGGATATTGAGTTGCCATGAAAGGGACCAGGTTTTTCGCGATTTTTTTGGTGCTTTCCGCGTCTTTGCTGTGCACAGCCGAAGCGGCCAGGAGCAGAGCCAGCAACCAGAACAGCTTCCGACGGGCAGCTAGCGGCATCTATCAGACCCTCAGCAGCGTTTTCGGGGAAGACAACATCAGAGGGCTATACAAGGTGAGTGGGGGCACAAGACGGAAAGAATGCGGCCGGTTTGGGTCAAGCAGCAGTTGTCCGGACGCTTTGTGGTCTGTGCATGTCGAAGAGGAAAGAAGCGCGCCAGGGCCTGGTTAACAATATCATGGATGCCATTTTGAAATATTAGCCTTCATTCTTTGGTTCTCAATCTTGAGAAAATCCGAGTGCCATGAGCGTTGCTGTGGACTTAGAGGGAAAGTTGCTGGGATTCTCGTATTTTTGTTTTGTTATTCTAGGGTGTTACTAAATGTCAGTTTTGGTGTGGGTGCTTTTAATCAGCTGAAATAAGTACCAACCTCATTGGTCCGCGTAATAACCGTTCCTTTTTTTTAAATGAACACTTCTGTTTCTTTCACAGCAAAACTGCTCGTGAATTAAAGTAATTAATTGGTCCAACTGCATTTCCTGCTGTTTTTAAAAATAATTCCTGCGTTTGGCCCTCAAAGAAAAAACTGTAACATATATAGGAGTCCAGTGAAATGATTAATTTCCAACCTCGGTTGCAACCAATACAATTCCGAACTGTTCACATCTTAATGTGTAGACTTCGGCTGTGTGTCATAAGTAGTGCCTCGTGTACTCAGTTTCTGCAACTTCCCTTACATGCACTACTTCCCTTAGAGGTAAGAAGTAGGAAGTACATAAACTGTGTATATATGCAATACTATGAATATTTATTTTAATGATGAAAACATCCTACAAAATATTGTGTTAAATACTGTAAATGTTCCAACGCTCTATAACTACAATGATATTTTTCATGACATCATCAATTAAACATTTTGCTCTCATCCACCCCAGAAAAAAAGAACTCCTAAAGAGGCTGTCAGTGTTTTCGTTTTCCCAGCTTCCCATGCACACAATGATCTTAAAATGGATCAAATTAGGCAGACCAACCCCACATCTTTCTGTTTTTTCTCCCCAGTTTTTCTCCAAAACAACAGAACGGTTTGTCCATGGAGTGGACTCCTTCCTGGACACGATCTGGAAGATCTGGTCTGACCTGTTGGATGTTATGGGCATCGATTGTAAGACTTTTTTAATACTTTTTAATTAGGACAGAAATTCACATATTTGGAAATGCCCTGGAATATCTTATTAACCGTGTTGCTCTTTTCTCGTCCCTCTATGTAGCCTCAAACCTCACCCACTACTTTAGTCCCACATCTCTGACCAACTCTCCGGCACGGGCCCTGCTCCTGGTTGCAGCTGTACTCTTGGCCTACTGGTTCCTGTCTATGTTCCTGGGGGGGTTCTTTTACCTGCTGCACGCTGTCTTTGGACGCTTCTTCTGGCTGGCGCGTGTCATGCTCTTGGCCCTGTCCTGCCTCTACATCCTGCAAAAGTTTGAGGGTGACCCCGAGCGCGCGGTTCTGCCGCTGTGCTTCATCATGGCTGTGTACTTCATGACGGGCCCGGTGGGAGCGTACTGGCGCCGAGGAGGCGGGGCAGGCTCACTGGAAGAGAAAATCGACCACCTGGACACTCAGATCAGGCTGCTCAACATCAGGCTGAGCCGTGTTATAGACAGCCTGGAACACACCGGGGACCAGTAGACTTCGCTGTAAGCTGCAAAGAGGATGCGTTTGGGGGAAGCGGGTTGGGAACACATCAGGTGTGTTTATCAACACAATACGGTTTCCTACACACATCTGCAGAAACACAACTACTGGATATGTACAACCCGTCCTTGCATAGGGCAACAACTAGATTTGAAAACCGGTCTTTTAAATTCTCTAGTCAATTTTTGGTAACACGATAAGTAGAATCCTCATAGGCAAGGACAGTTGATTTAGAGTTCACATGAATGAACCGAAAATGTATTCTTTCAATTATTCCTCGAGGATTTAGAATTATTTTTTATTTATATCTATATGTGAGAGGAGTTAATTAGTTTTTATAGGCGTCTGGCCTGATTCTTTGAGAAGCCTTCTTATCAGTCACTTTTTTCTCTTTTTTTAGTTTGGTTTTGTTTGCTGAGGTACCGAGAACACCTGTGCTAATTATCCTTTTCATTTTTCGTCCATGTAAATAACCTTGAGGCAAAGTTTTGTTTAAAAAAAAAAAAAGCTTTTTTTTTTTTCTTTTTATTTGAAGGGTACAGGAAAAAGAAAGGACTGGGCTCTGTTACATAACTGGGGCTGATTAGTTATGTGTGATGTGTAAAATCTTTCAAGTGTGCAGATAGCTATCCATAGTAAGATTTATTTATTCCATTTCCATCCAGAATGGGGAAACGCATCTGTCTAGTTGGCTTCATTGTGTCAACATTCCATTGTAATCGGAGTTTTACATCAGGACCTCATTTTCTCGTGTGGATGCGTGAGTGCATGAGCAAATGCCTCTCAGAGACTTACTCGAATGTGTGTGGGGGGGCGGAGCTTTTGAAGTGGGAAAGTGCTGTACTAAGTTAACATTGGAGTTGGAGAAAACTCAGAAAGCCAGCAATATCTCAGGGACTCACCCAACACATACAGTGAACTGAAAGGAGATAGCACTTCTGTTAAAATCATGTCTCTCTGCATTTTGAGCCTCTTTTTCAGTTCAGATGTGGGTTCAGTTTTTTGCCCTCTGCCTCATATAGCACTAATTTTGCCGTGTTTTATATGCAAAGTTTGCTTCATGCCTGACGTCTAAACCAAATCCAGCTGTTCATTCACCACCCTGGTGAATTCTTGTAGAGATCTGAGCTTTAAACTGGGAAATGGCATCTGGACATCAACATGTGTGAAGCAAGCCTGTGTGCGGAGGGCACATTTGAGCAGAGCTCGTGTACAGCACCCTGCTATTTACCCTGATTATGGAAACACATTATTAACCTATGCTCGCATGTGATAATGCAACTTACCTGTATTTCAGCAGTAGTTTAGAAGTGATAGTTATGTCATACAGTGTAACAGTTTTAAAGGAGAAATTGTGGGCATCCTCGCTGCTTTGTTCATTCGAAAGGATTTTCTGTATGTTCAGTATTTCTGCTGTTTTACTCTATCATGTACTGTTTTGATGAAACTGGCCTTTCTTTATCAATATTGTTGCTCATTTTTGTGGTAGCACTCAACCTAATTTTTGTCAAGGTTTGCCTCATGGGAGGGATACAGGTCAGTAAAGTTGCCGACATGGCGGTTTCGATTCCGAGGGTCCAATGGGAAGATTTTCCCTTTTTTTTTTGTGCACTTCAGTGGCTAAATTTAGTTTCTGATTAGACTTGCTGTGTTGCTTGTCATTATGGTCTAGAAATAAATGCAGTGCTTGCTAAATTCACTGAAAAGATTACTTGAATTCATCTGTTTGTGTTAGTCTGGGATTTTGGGATTTAATTCTGTGTTTTTTAAATATTCCCAGTTTGTCTCCCTCATTAAAACAACCCATGTAGCTCATGCACGTTTTGCCATATGGGATTTTATAGCATGTCTTTTTTATGCCATCACATTAAAAAATATTCCATGTTGTCGACTGAGTAAGGAGACTTAAGCGATCGTTGTGATGAATGACCCAGAAATGACTTTTATTTTGTATTGTATTACTGTAGGGTGAGTTTCATTTGCTTTGATTAAAGAACTCTGTAGAGCACAAGACCATACTGGTCTTTAGGAGTATGAAAGTATATTTAAACAATCTTCTGTTCCTATAGTAACTGCAAAGCTCTTTGTCGTCGGGTCTGTTTTTGCATGAAGGTGCAGTTTAAAATCTGTATGATTAAAGAAGTGTTTTTCTTTTAAAGAGGGGGCACTAACTTTAGAGAGGCTTTTTGTTCCATAAAAATTCCACAGATTGGATTGTATTCTGAGTATGTTATTGGTAGAAGATGTTAGGTGTAGTGTTGTTGAAGGGTGATGTAACCGGCCTGGTGGAAGACTGCTGAATTCTTCTCAAAGTGCACAATTAAGTGTGATACTGTACTCTAACTGATCTTGTATTTTAGAAACCGTTGAAGGAAAAATGAAAACGCTGAAGTGTTCGAGAGTGAAACATCCTTTGAGAAATCATGGTATAGATGGCGAATGACGTTGAAACTGCCTGGAGATGTATTAATGTGCAACTTAGATGATGAGTGTCACCTCTAGACCTGTGGCATGTGACTGAATGCTAAACCTTACTTAGACCATAGCTATTCTTTCACCTCCAGGCCACACAATTACTTGTAATGGTATTGTTCGTTGTACTGTATTCTTATTCTATCATTCATAATAGCCTGCTTTATTTTATAAGTGTGCCAATGTTGTTGGTTATTTTTATCACTGTATTTCATTTCATTGCCTTTTCTTTTTTATTTAAATGTTCCTGTACTTGAATGATGTGGTAAGAGCCCAATAGTTCAGCCTGCCTCTGAGTGTCTTTACCAGAACCTGTTTGTGGGGAAAATGGCTCCTGTGTCCTTGTGAAAATGAGGTCTAGATTTGAATAAACTTAGCAGTATGACTGAATGTTTTCCATTTCCTCATCATCCTTTAATCATTTTAAGTGGGGGGGGGGTGAAACAAGATTAGTTTTTTTTGTGATCAAGTACAGACAAAACACAGCAGTCATCAGTGATCTGTGTCATTAGGTAAAATGGTTTCATATCGCCTGAGCAATCACCACGGTGCTAAACACTCATTTTGTTGCATTTTTATAGCATGTTTTTGAAGTACTCTGTCCCTCTTCCAATATTTCTGGAAGTAGACAGCATTGATACACTTGGGATGACAACGAGAAGCCCTTCGTAACGGTTTGATACAAGGCTGTGAACACAAAAGGGCTCATTAAGGGCACTAATGAAAAGTATTTCTCCTATTCTGTTCAGTGCAATGACTGCTCCATGCTAGAGTAAAACTAGATCTATTTAGATTAGCAGCAGATGTTAACATTGATTACATTTCCAAATTCTAATGAAAGATGTAATTATCGTGTTAGGTCTCCTTTGCAACATGACTGCCACAAATACATAAGTATTACCATCAAGGTAAAGCATGGGGAAGGTTTAAGTCATATTTATATCGTACCTTAACCCACTTAATGTTATGTGTTCCTAAACTGTACAGTCTGAAATTAAAGTTCTAAGAGGTCAACAACCATCAGTAGGTTTTAGACAGAGTACAGATCATATTGATTTAGCCTTTGCAGTATTTTCCCTCGTGTTACATTATTCTATCAAAATGAGAAAATGGTTATTTTTTTGCATAGCAATTTTCAAATTGAAATGGAATGGCTTTCAGCACAAAACAACCCCAAAAAAGGATCTACACAAGAAAAACAGAATGTTCATACAGTCTGGTGTCATAGATGCTATTCTGTTGTAAGGCCAGACCAATTAAAGATACAGTACTAACTAAATACTCCCTATTGTCTCGTTTTAGTGACTCTTGACAAATAAAACCTCAAATCTGACGGTTACCTACAAAACAAGTCACATTCAGATAGAAACGGTTGGCTTTCAATGCTGTCACGACTCCTGATGAGTAACACTTGACCAAATGGCTTCTTTTCCTGCTCGATTAATGCTTCCAAATTCTGTCTGGGCTTAGGGCATTGTAGCAGTGCTGTTTTTGTTTCACTTGTCATCCTAACAGCATACTACATCCGCAGCACACCAAAGCCCCTATAGACGTAAGCAGTCAGAGCCAGGAATTGGCATTGGCTCGAAATATAACACTATGAATATCATAAAACCAGAGATTACTGCTTACTGCTACATTAAGATGCCTCATATCAACTTACTACAACAGGATATCCTAAAGGATATTCCTGCTCAGAGGCCTTTAAACAGGTTCCTCCTAAAAGTTCTCCAGGCACAGTCATTTGGTGTTACTGGTGCCTCAGGAAAAAAGGTCTTCATAAATACTTTAATGTCTTTCAACTGTCATTCGTTTTAAAATAGAACTCTACAAAAGCAAAAAAATAAAAAGTTTAAGTGTTTTTAAAAAAGGTAGCTTTTTATAAAATCCAGTGACAGAGCTCACTGTACGACAGGCTGTTCACAGTCCAGCGGTAAATGTGACATGAGTGTGCTGTCAGAAACGAGCCACCACTCGAATGTCTAGGCTTCCTGTTCCGTCTGAGCCTGCCCCAGAGCCCTGAGCCTGGTGTGCTCTCTGCTCCACTTGAATGTGGTGGAGACCAGTGTTGAAACTGGCACACAGCAAAGTGGTAGAATCAGTTGGAGACAGAGAAAGCAGCGGCCCGGCTCCATCCAGAGACAGCGTGCCCAGACACACTGAAATGATGAGGGCAGAGGAGCGGGAGAAATGGTGACCTTTTGAGAACGTGACACCAAAGTACACTGAGCGTATCTCTGTCTTGAAAATGTCACCTGCTGTATTCTGATCCCAGATCTTGAGAGAGCCATCATGGGAGGATGTTGCAACCCGAGCGGCGCCTGCAGCGGACGCGGGCAGAAACACACAGCAGGCTGTGGTCTGGAGATGGCCTCTGTACTCCACTACCTTACAGCCCGGCTGACGCAGGTCCCAGAGCTGACGAGGCACAGAAACAACGGCACTCAGAACAAAATACAAACGTCACATGTTTCGAAATTCCCCGCACAAACGAGGACACCATCAAACGTCTCGTCAGAAATGGGGACGTTAAGAATTCCGTATAATCTTCACATCTACACGGCTGGAAAAACTGCACAAACACCTGCCCTGTTTCTCACCGTGGCTTCACAGCCCTGGCCTCCAAAGCCGTTGCTACTGGACAACAAGTAGTGACCATTTGGAGAGACATCACAGTGGGTCTGGATGTATTGCTTCGCTGGAAAAGTGTTGGTTACCTGCCATGTGCGGCTGTCCCAAACCCTGCGTGCACACACACAAAAACGCCATGCTGCATGTTACGTTTCCCCCCGCCGGTAAAACACGGACGCCACAGCCATTTCATTTGAGAGTTTAGGCACAAACTCAAGGCTGTCTGCCACTAACTGGCCATGGGAGCACTTTGCTATTGTTGAAAGTGAGAAATAAATCAACAAGTAGGTGGAAGTTAAGAAAAATGTACAGTACAACCAAGAGAAAGACTGACAGTAAGACATTTCCAAGAAATGTTCTAAGAAAATACCGGTCCAAATGGGGCTTGGTTCACCTTTGACTGACTGATGGTCAGTCCATTTACAGAAAGGACTCATCACCCCATTCCTGATTCAAACTGTTTTTCTCACTGTGTTATCAGACTCACAGTCCCAGACTCACACCAATTGTGATAGAAAATAATTATCAAATATTAGCTCATTTACATATTTGAGAGCATGTTAATAGATATATTACCCCAAAAACAGTAAAAATCTGTACCTGATGGTTTTATCCTCAGAGGTCTGGGCTAACGAGTAGCTGGCTGGAACCCAACAGACATGAGTCACCTAGACAGACACACAGACAATGAAGGGGGGGGGGGGGGGGGAAAAAAAAAAAGGGAAAAGATTTTTTTTTTTTTGGAACAACAACATGCCTCAAACATCTCCATTGTGCTGTGAGTAAATAGTAGTACAACACTTACCAAGTTTCTGGAGATGTTGTGTCTCTGTTCACATTTTGCAGATTCTATATCCCACAGGCACATCCAGTTGTCACGAGAGCCAGTACACAGCTTTCTTCCATCTACATACAAAACAGTGGTTGTGGATTTTTGCAATATAAGTTTAATGGCTGGAAAAACTTTTTAAAATCTCTGCAGTTTGTGTGGTGCTGAGCAGCAGCCAGGAGAAAGTAAGATGTTAAGCTCTGAATGCCTCCAAGCTGCAGCTGGATCAGCAGAATAGTTAGGCACAGAGAATTTAAATGAAGCTTGGGTTGAAATAAACATAGCTCCAGAATTGGATAAATACAACGCTACAGGCACAGAGAAGACTTGGGTTCAATTTGATATGTCACAAGTCAATAATCTTTAAATATTCATGTGCGAGTGTTTTTCTTCTGTGTGTGTGTGTGTGTGTGTGTGTGTGTGTGTGTGTGTGTGTGTGTACCAGGGCTGATGGCAAGTCCGTTGACAACCAACTCGTGCCCACAAAATTCCTGAATAGGTTCGTCTCCCTGGTTTAGGTCCCACATCAGAACAGTCTTGTCCCGTGAGGCACTAAAAATCCATGTGCTACCTGGATAACAAAGCACCTGGAGGTTGGATGGAAGAAGAGTTTAGAGGCGATACGACCAGAATAGGCGGAAATGTGTAAAAGCTTCGAACAGCTCCACATCGAATCAGTTTGTGCACACACACACACACAGTAAAATCATTACCTTGGTAACCTCTCTGTTGTGACCCTGGAAGGACTGACATATCTGGCCTTGTTTCCAATCGTACACCACGACAGTCTACAAGGAAGGACACAAACACGTGTAACACAGTTGTGACTGAAATCTTAAGAGATGGCTATCTATCAATAGATGGGGTTGATGTTTGTAGTTGACGATGGTGTAATACAGTGTGGAGCAGGTGAATTCCAACATGGACAGCAACCCAGCGCCATCAGTTCACCAACGAGGCTGCTGACACACTCCTTCTCATAAACTGTCAAAGTAAGTCTGTTGTGACTAAGCTCTGAAATTCTCCCTTCTTTACTGTAACTGCTCCGTTTCAGCAGAGAAGTTTAATGAAAAACTGATTTTTGTTTTCCTGACATTTCTCATTGGGACTACAAGCTCTCCCACTTTATCTGCCAGTGATCTCACACTTCCCGTGATGATCAAAGAAAGAAACGTTTTTTGTTTTTTGCTTTGCATCCTACAAGGATACCAATTTGGAGTTTTAATCCAGCAGCACTTGGGCTTTGCGGAGCTCGGTGAGCTGCTCCCCTAGGCAAGCTTCATTGTTGCCGTGGTTGTGCATCATACCAGATCTAGCAATTAAATTGCAAACAAACCAAATCCTAAAGTTACCAGCAAAAATAATTCCAACAGCAAAGCTTCCAAATCAAACCATATAGAAATAATTTTCAATATTTGTGTTTTCAAAGGAAAAAAAAGTTTAGCAGAAGAGAAGAAAGAAGATGCAAAATAACACTTTGCTGTGGGCATTTGAGGCTCCAACCAGGCTGCCATAATCTGGGAGATTAAATTATTTACAAACCATTACTCCTTGAAGATTCTGCACGGGCCTGATAAACATCCAGGGTAATTTATGACAAACAGTGTAAACTATTAGTGTTAGCTGATACAACGTTCGTGATTTTACCTGGTCACTTCCACCAGAGACGCACAGATCAGGGCTGAGGTTGGTCACAGTGTTAACGGATCCATGATGGGCAGGTTCATACAGCAGAATCTGACTGTCAAAGGTATTATCAACCTTGTCCCCCTGAGAAGCCCTGTGTACAAACAGAAATATTATAAATGCCAAATCCATTAAAAAATATATTCTCACCGGTAAAACAGAAAGTTGATATTTAAGCAATAAAACCCCATTTCCTTTAATTTATTATTTTTGTTTGTGATTTAATGGTTTGTTTTGTTTCTGTGCCACATATGTTTTAGCTTTTATGTTTGGTTTTATATCCATGTTTTGGAAGTGAGGGGTCCAGCTGTAGTTTTCAAAACGAAACATTTCCCTATTCTTACTTCGACTGCAGACAGGAAGCAGGCCCCCTTACTTCTTGAACTAAGGTGTACCCGTGCTTTTAGAAGAAGCAGAGCTGAACAAATAACGCGGCACAGATGAGGACAGTGTATTTCAGGTGTAACAATCTCACCTGTAGAGGTCAGACCTCTTACGAAACTTGCTCTGTAGTTTGCCCATGTCTGCCTAGGAGCCTGCAGCCACACTGACACAGAGACAAAGACACCATCACAGTGGGAACAGATTATAATCTTAACAATTCCCCTAAAAACTAAATAAACAATGTTTTAAAATGTAAATAATGTCATGACTGGCAATATTGCAAAACCTTGTTGCTACTCTGCATCAGTTAGGTTCATTTTAAAAGCCCTTTGGTCACATAACTGCAACCAAAAACTAATAGTATACAATCTGGAGAAAACTGGGTGTTCCTTAGTACATCGCAGCCTTTTACCTTCAGCTAGATTTACTATCGCACAAATATCACTTTCTGACACACTCACGGTGAAGCCCCACCCTTGTTATCCAGGCGAACTACCAGCGACAGGAAGGGGAGACCTCAAATCCTATTAGCGCCGCATCATTACCGTTACAAGGTATTAGTCACTCAAAACACCTGCTATGAACTGTGCTGGCCGTCATTACGCAACCACTCCCCCGGTAGTGGGCTGCATAATGGCCGATGACTCCTGCTGCACCCACTCCTACAGAGAGCGGCAGAAAGAGGTCTTACCTGTTCCAGGAAGGCGTGGTCGCTAAATGGTGCTGAGGCTTTTTTCGTTAGCTCGCTGTCATGCTAACTAATCTTTATCTGTCATGCTAAGAAAGATCAGTGCACTGAAATGTGGATGTGCAGTCGTTAAAAGTTGACAGACTTGTTTCAGAAACGACAGCGAAGCGTTTTTTACAGACTTCCATGACGTTCTGATAGCCAAACTGCTTGAGAAAACCCAAGAAAGTATATTCCTTTAACTACACGAGACCCATCACTTTCTCCGTAGCGACCGCGGGGAGACGCTTTCTCGTATCTAGGCGAGGACGCTGTCACGTGACACTGAGCAGGAAGCCACCGGAAGCTCTGTCTTACATAATAAGAGCGTTTGTGCTCCACAGTTGTGCCTTCATTCATTTTTTTATAAGTCTGCTTCACAATAAAAATCCCAAAACAAGAGAGCTGGGACATAATTATCCTTACTGTCTACCGTTTAATACGGATAATTTTGTCACAATAGCAGAAATAATTGAATTACTGAAACTGAGTTATATCTATTGTTGGCATAAAAATAAATGAAAGAGAAAGGACAGAAAGAAAGACTGTGTTACACACACAAACTATAGCAACTTTAGCTTAGCACAGCACAACTTACTGTAGTTAACTAAAATACAACAGTGTTTATGCTAATGGATCGATTTATCAGCAGAAGATCTTTGTTATACAAGATTATGTTGAATAAAAGCCAACAGGTTCGAATGTTACCAACCTGTGGCTGAGCGTCCCTTCAGACAGCTTTCTGGTTAATCTTTACTTCAGATAAAGGCTGAGTGTCTCCCAGAAGAGCAGATAGGGCCAAATCCTACAGGTTCCTTGGACAGCTAAGATTAATATCTGGGAAAGTGTTATACTTTTCATGCCATTCAAGTCTAACAGTATCATAGAAGCTTAGATTTGTGCATGCCTGGTAGATACTGCTGGTAAAGTAAAGACCAGCTTTGACTTCGTGGGCTGAATTCAAACAAATGCAATGCATGCAATTAAGCACTGACTTAGTGGGATGCCCCCATTTCAATAATATAAATGGGCCACTTAGTTAGGTTACAATCAACACTGCTCAATACCTATGTGAGATGACCTCAATTCAAACTTGTGCAAGTTTGCCTCCCTACAATCCCACTTTTTTTTGTAAAGAAACTTTTTGTGTTCTAACATACTTTGCTGCACGTGTATTTCTCAACGTATACACAAATGGGTAAAAAATGGTCTGCTTCTGACATTTTGCTAATTTATTAGATTTCTCTTGGTGTCATCTTGCATATATGAGTGTATTCTTCTTGTTGTCAATCGTGAATATTTTGTGGGGCTAATAATTTTTTGCATTTTTAAACAATATCACCTCCCTGTGTTTGTTTTTTTCTTCAGCTTGTAATATGAAATAGCTCACTTTGTGTTTTTTGGAAAAAATGGGTGTCTTATTGTTTCAAAAGCAATCAGATATCCTGCGATCCATAGAACTATCAAACACCATTAGTGCAACCAGCTGTGTGTTCAGATTTGGAGGCTTAACTGAACCGCCAGACAAAGGTAATATCTAAACGACATGCTTTAACCCACTGCCAACACTGAACATTTGTTTTATGCAATCTGTGTATATTCCAACAGAATTATGTAGCATGTTATGTTTGTTGTACTCGTGGAATAGTGATTAATTAAGTGGATGCTAAAACAACAGATGAGACGAATTGCAGATGCGTTTTTTTGTCTCCTCAGGCTGGTGGAAAATTTACTTTGGAGTTTCCACCAATATGACAAATGTTAACCTTTTCCAAGACTGCTATTGTGCATGTGTGATATGGCTTCCAAAATCATCCGCTTGTAATTTTATTGCAAGATCAGTTAGAACGGCAAATCCTCTGTACGCCTAAAAAATTATGTAAATGCTTGTCGGGATTATGATTGTACGTCAATGCATGCATGGCTTCAAAAGGCCCTGGTTGTCTACTGTTGTCTGATTATGTGACACAAGCAATAACCCCACATTTTTTCAGTCTATACAGTCTTTTGAAACAGCACAGATCAGATCAAGAATGTTTTTAAATTGATTTTATATACGGTAGTCTACATTTGCCAGTTACATTTGAGAAGGCTGTGATTCAAATACCCTTCCTTTGTTTCTTTTCCTTATCTAAATTGCTACTAGAGTTCAAATGGGTCATTCAACAGACTGACTTTATGTAAGACCAAAAGACTTTTCAATTTGGTGCAGTATTACCATCTGCAGTTGTTTGAATAAAGCATATATTCCTAAGAACATGCTTTAACCAACATGTTGACCAATTCTTTTGCTTATGGACTTTTAGGAGTATTCAAGTCCTGAAGAATATCCCTGGTGGCCACTGTAAGTGCCCACTCCAGTCCGAGACCTGGATCTGATGTGGAGCTCCTCAGACAGCGCAAAACCTGCTCAACACAGTGGTCAGTGATGCACACCTTCAACAGAGGATGCGATTCAAGTTTTTAGTTTTAAAGTGCAGCGACTTTTTACAGTTTCCAATTGATGATGACTTTTGATTATTCATGCTGCAAAAGATGGCCTATTTCATCAGTAATTCTATCACTGTTATTCATTCCTTACAATTGGTTGAACAGTTTGCCTGGAAACTCAGAGGTGTTTTTATCTCTGCATGACTCACCCTGTCACATTCCTTATCTGACAGGATGAACACACTCTTAATCTTACATATTGCCATACAGCTGTATAAGTTAAGATGGATAACATCATTAGCAAACCATTTACCCCCCACTCTTTTTTACATGTTTTATAGCTTTTTAAGAGGCCTGTTTTTTATACCAAGTTTCATAAACATAACAAATTAAACGCATGTATATAAGATTATCTTTGGAAAACTTACAAGCCAACCAACATGGTGCCAACAATGAAAGTGCCATCACTGATAGAAGACTTTACTTAAAAAAAAAAAAAAAAAAGACCTTAAAGTTTACATGTTGCCCAAACAAGGCAACCAGATTGAAAGATTTCAGCTCCAGCCGTGTGAACCAGACCTGCGGTCAGCAGCATGACCACCAGCGCAGGTGGAGCTGAACGGACAATTCCGTCAGCAAAAACCAGCACACAGTGACCTTCACAGACTGTTCTGATCTGACTCCCACCCCAACGTGCAAAAGCCACCGAGGGACGACTGACATGGCTGTCTAAAAAGCTCGGTTTGGCGTGCGCGTTTCTCCTTTTACTGACGTCCACGGTGACTCTGCTGGAGCTGTCTGCTGCCCACTAAGCCAGAACAGCAGCCCAGGTTAATGTGAGAGCAGCTGCCCTTTATTACACCCACTCTCCACGGAGCTGTGGGCTCATTGTGTCCATTCACAAGCGCGTTCTACTCCACAGGTTGGGGGGGGCTGGGCTGTGGTGGGGTGGGGTGGTCAGAGGAGGAGGAGGTTTACATAGTTGTGTGTTTCTCTGACGCGACACTCCCCCCTGGTCGATGGGAGGTCGACGTCACCCTGCCGGCGGAGGAGTGGATGGCCTCCGTAATAAAAATACGCGCAGAGAGTTGAGGGGAAGGAGAAGGCTGGCCGGGAACGGGCGGCGACGCGGCGTGTGTGCCTTTTTCCTTCCCACTCCGCGGACACGCACCCCTCCTGATCCAAAACCGGGACGCGTTCTCCCCACCCACCCACCCACCCACGGTACCCGGAGTTCCGGCTGAGACGCTGCGTAACGAGAGGCTTCCTTGGGTTTTTTTTTTGTTTGTTTTTGTTTTGTTTTTTGTTAAGCAGACAGAGGGAGATAAGTGGACCGTATCCCAGCCTAGCGGGTCGGAGTGAAAGTCCGCCATATTCCGCCTCACCACGCCCGGGAGTGGAACCACTGGGAAAGAAACGGACAGCTTTATTCATGCGTTTTTTCCTCTCCGCCCTCATCCGCTGACGGTAACTTGGAAACAAGGGGGGGCTTTCGGTGGTTGGAAATAATAATCCACATTGAGGACTTTGGAGACGCTGACCGGACCCGGATGACAGGGCTCGAGGAGCCCACTCAGCTGATCTGTTGATCACATCGAGACACGGGGAAAAGCAACATTACGCCCACCGAGATCGGACAGCTATTCCACTCCCAACTGTTTCTCGGGCAGTGTGTTTTGAAGCTGCTGGGAACGGACACGGGGGCAGGGGAGGGGAGGGGGGTGGGGTGGGGGGGGGTTCCACTACATTTTCAAACATCTGATCTAGCCTCTGTCCGACCATCTGAACGCTGTCCAGGATTCCTATCCACGCGTTGCTCCACCACTGGCAGGCCTGCATGAGGACGTTATTTGGCAGGCCTCTCGTTGCCCCCCCATCCACCCCACACCCCCACCCCTCCTCCTCCTCCTCCTCCTCCTCCCGACGAATGTGAAATCTGGATGACTCAGTAAGAGGAGAGGGGGGGGAAAACAGAAACAAAACAAAAGCGGCCGAAAACGCGTGTTCCTGAAAAAAGGGGGAGCGAGATGACCCTGGAGTCCGTCATGGCGTGCTGCCTCAGCGAGGAGGCCAAAGAAGCGAGGAGGATCAACGACGAGATCGAGAGGCAGCTCCGCCGGGACAAGAGGGACTCACGCCGGGAGCTGAAACTGTTGCTGCTCGGTAAGATCTCCAGAGGAAAGGGGGCGGGCGATGCAAATCCCCAAATTCCTCTCTCACCGAATGGGGTTGGGGCTCTAACTTGGGGTGCCTACCTGGGAGAAGTTGGGGGGTTTAAAAATGGGGAGTGGAGCGCACGGATTTTGGCAGCTGAGGGAGGGGATGCTGTCCAGTGAGAGGCCTAGATAGCCTCCAGTGTTCCAACCACCTGATTTGAATAACTGTGTGCAGTTGCTTTTGGAAGAGGCAAACACATATTGCTCCCCACAGCTCCTGTCTTTTTCTTTTTTTTTTCACTTTCCCTGCTTTTTCCAGGTCAAACAACCTGTGCAGCCACCCCCCACCCCCCTCCGGCCCCCTCCTTTTCCTCCTCCTCCTCCTCCTCCCCCCCTGGGTGTGCTCATGAGTGTAACAAATGTTGGCCGGGCCAAAGTCTGCGCTTTATTGGGCGTAATCACAGGCGGTTTTGCCGCTGAACGCCGGACCCTGGCAATGATTACATGGCCGCTGGGCGTATGTGAATCTCAGGAGGTTCTCCGGCCCCCTCTGACCCCCCCACACAGAGCCCCAGCGTTAAAGGGGGGTGTCCAGTAAGAGGT
This sequence comes from Menidia menidia, assembly GCA_907169785.1. Taxonomy (NCBI): domain Eukaryota; kingdom Metazoa; phylum Chordata; class Actinopteri; order Atheriniformes; family Atherinopsidae; genus Menidia; species Menidia menidia. The sequence continues at coordinate 13,485,337 of CAJRST010011112.1, read as the reverse complement.
CGACTCGGGGGGGGGGGGGGGGGGGGACACCTGTGTTTTTCCAGAGCGGCGTCAGGAAAAAAAAAAAGGGGAGCGGGTGGAAATTTGACTTGCAGCATTAGTCACTCTGAAGAAATGCGAGCAAAACAAGTCTTCTACTTACCATCCTGTTTTTAATTAGATTTTCAGCAAAAAGCCCATTAGAGGTGATGACTGTGTCCTGGAAAGAGCGGTGCCAGAGGTCTCCTCTTCACCCCGGGCTCCCATCAGGCCTCCACTCAGTTACAACAGAAGCGGTCTGTGCATCCCACTCCTCCCTCCCGGGTGGAGGTTTAATGTGAGGGTTTCTCCTTTGTCCTCCCGTTGACATGAACCGATGCAATGAAGTCCCCCCCCTTACAGGATTTGAAGGCGCCGACCGCCGCCACCACCCTTGTTAAGCATGGACCAATAAATGCCTCGTTGTTGCCCCTTAATCTCTCTTAATACCCAAGAATTTGCTCAATGTTCAAACACTTTAACAGCCAGTGGCCTAAACGATAACGTGTCTGCCTGCCTATAAAACGCCGCTCCTCGGGATATCCATAGCATCGTTATACATATTTAATCTCCATCCTCGTGCTATGCAATATGTGAGCAAATGTGCCAAATAATTAATGACCGTGTTTCATATTTAATGCCTGATTTGTGTAGTATTGGTTAATGGCTAGCTTCTATATGCATAGGCGGTTATGTTTGAGAGCAGTTCAGTGGCGTGCCTCTAATGACAGGATGTTTCCAGTTATTGACTTTAAAACTGCACTCCTGGAAAATGCACTTAAAGATCTGTTCAGCAGAGTTAAACCTTCCGTCCGCTGTGGGCCATGTGATGGGATTTTTCTGGAACACGAGCGCCCGCTTTGGATATCGATAAAGCTACAGGGATTAGATTGTGGGGATGTGTTCTGGACAGTGGCTTCCGGTGGTGCCTTCCCCAGTTCCACAGCAACATTTAAGGAGCTGCACGGGAGTACAGACAGAACATGTAGTATGGTCGAGGCCAAACCAGGACAATAGACCTTATTTATCCCTTTTACTGAGGAGAGCCAGTTGTGCATGCAGCCGGCAAACAAACGCCTGAGCCGCCTAAAGAATCAGACCCAAGGTATCAGCTTTGTTTAAAAGCCTGTTTAATGTCTGGACAAATCGGCTGCGACTCCCCAGTGAAATTGTGTTGTTGCGCGCCCATGCTTACCCTTCAGGCGGCAGAGTTAACCAGAGGAAGCTTCGTGTGCTCTATTTGGTTCCAATAACCCATTTTCCATAAGTGCATTGTGGGTTTTCAGACTCAGTAATTGCCTTGTGTCCTGTGGGACTTCAGCACAAAAACTTTTCAGTCAAGTTTAGAAGCTTTGCTGAGAAAGTCCATGATCAGTTTTTTTTTTTGGTTTTGTTTTTTCCCCCTTAAAATATATCTTTTTTAGACTCCACTCGTGATATTTGGAACCCACTAATTGCTCTGTGTGCGCGGGGAGTGTGAATGCTGAAAGGCACCCGGTGCGTGGCAGCGGTGCCAGCAGCATGGAGCCTCTCCAGCTCCTGGATCCAGCATCCATTTAGGTTTTAAACCGATGAAGGCAGTTCGCTGAGATTCCCTCTTGGTAAACCTGAACAGATGAAAAAGTGCACCGTTAGCATCGGTGTAGCCTCAGAAGCTGCCCAGTACAAATCCAGTGTAACATCTGCTAAAAGCAAGAAGTCGGAAGCTTATTTTTTTTTCAGTATGGCGCAAATGTTGTGTGGAAATAACCAGAAAGAATCAAGTTTTCCACAAAAAAAAAAGAGATTTAAGTTGTAGCTTTTTTACTTTTAAATGAGAGCTGAGGTTTGTCACTTGTTGTGTCAGTGGTATTTTTACAGTGTTTTCCACAGTGGTCCAACTCATTTTCTTTTTTCATTTTCATTTTATGTTCTCATTTCATTTTCAGTTTGATTGTGTGGATGATGGAGCACGTGGGCTCTGTGGCTGAATCAGCCACATAAAAGCAGGCCGCGGCGTCCCTTTCTGCTGCTAACTGGGCAGCTTCGCTTTTGCCTTTTCCGACGGAGTGAAATACCATGCGAGGAAGATAAACGACAGCATTTGTGAGACGGATGTGTGAAGGTGTCACACTTGACCTCAGGGGGTGAACATTAGGCAATTGTTTCTGAAAGCCCCAGCGGCCACAGAGTGATAGCAATGACCCTCAGAGCTAAGGGCTCGCTCCTCATTTCTGTGGGATGGTGGTGCAGCTGTGGGGGCAGGTGCAGGCAGAGCTGTCTGTGCTGTACCTGCAAACGTCCTGAAGCTCATTTGCAGAACAGGGCTGTATGATATTGACCAATTCCCAAACTGTCGGAGCTCTTTTGTGAGCGTCCGGGTTTTTGATGCACTGTATCTGTGGGGTGTTGGTTCCAAAAAGCGTCTTGCATGCACACGCATCAAACTGGACCAGTAGAAACTACCGACATGGCACGGTCACCTCACTCGGCTCGAAAAACCCTGTTTCAGATACAATGTCCAGTTCGAATCAACAGGAATATGCCAATCTGTTGTTTCCATTTGAAGTGTCCGTCCAAATTTCTGATCGAGTGACTACAATAATGCGCACACACATACACACGCCAGACACCTGAGGTTGGAAAAATGTGCTCCCCAGACGAGTTCAACCCGGATAATCACCAGCTTTATCTGTAGCTGATAAATTAAATCTTAAATTGCTCATTTACAAAAGTGGCACAAGCCCGCCTGCGGTCCTTAAGAGACTGTCGGACCTAGTTTTTGTACCTGTCCCCCTTTTGCAGGCAACACAAATAAGAGAAGTGGGATGACTGGGCGCGAGGACCAATCAGACGAGGCCAAAACTTTTCTGAAGAGCAGAATGACACTAGCAATGACAAAAAGCTGTCTGGGCCACAGCATTGCAGAGGGTCACAGTTTTGAGTGGGCTTCTTTTTCCCTTTAGACCCAGTCGGTTAGTCGTCATCTGTCAGAAACACATGTTTAAGTGTTGACCTGCGCAATCACTGTCGGCTCCTTCTTATCGGACAGATGAAAGCTGTGGGAACTTTGTCAAGGCCACGACTGAACAAAGTCCACCTCAACCCTGGACAAACAGGGGGCTGTAATTGGTAGAGGAAGAGCTCCAGATGCTTTATGATTTCTGTTAGAATCCAGCCAAGATAACAGAACAGCAATAATGATAAAAAAATAAACGCGTCGCAGCTAAGGCCTAACATCTGTTATTTGCCAAGAAATGTGTTACAAAGTTTCCAGCCACTCATAGATAAAACACCCACAGGAGGGACTTTCTTAATGGAAGTGAGAGCTGAACACTTTTAGCAGCTTAATAGAAACATGAGTTTCTTTAAGGTATTTTTTCTGTTATACAGTGGGACCTGTTAAGTCCAGCGTGTCTGTGTGTAAATGTGGCTCCATGTGAACTGCAGCTAGATTTGGCAACAAAAAGTACTTTACAAACCTCTCGTTGAGGTAACTCCAGTAGCAGTGAATCGTGGCCTGACTGCGGGCATCTTTGTGCATAACCGACTCTAATGTGGTGGATTTTAGGGGTTGTTGAAACACAAACGCGGTAAGACCAAGACCGCTTCTACAGACAGACAAAGAGCACCTTGTCTACTTTATTTCTTTTTCTTTTTTTTTTATTATTTCACCCGCTCCCTCCAAGTTGAGCCGCATTCTTAAGCCCTTAGGCCTGGCGGGGTCGCCTCAGATACGATGCTGAACCATAAAAGTCGGCCTGAAGCCCGGGTCAGTCCGGGGTCACTGAATTGATTCGAGTGATGGCCGGTCCACCCCTAATGGCCGGCTCACTCCGTCAGTTTAGCACCGCTGTTTCACTCCTATCTGTTGATGGAAGAGGAGAGATCCATTAAGATCCAGATGCTGTTTTAAAACTACTGAATTATTCGGAGGAGCATATTAGGCGGGGCCATAAAACCCGGTCGTTTTTCTGTAGCCGTGGGTTTTCCATAGGAGACGCCAGCCTGCACATGAGATCACGTTGCCTGTAGGCCAGTCTAAATTGTAATTGTACAGTTAGTTAAGGACCAATTTCATCATAATTCTTCTATGTTAGTGTGCACATATGGTGGTTTTTATGCTTTCAGAAGGAACACCAGGTGCAAATAGTGTCATTGAAACCCACTGAGGAGCCTTTCAGCCTTTGGGCTGATGGAAACTAAACCCATTCAAGTTTAATATTTTGAGATAAACAAGATGTTTAATCCAGTGAACATGGCTTGCTGAAGTAAAGTCGTGGTACTTTGGGGTTGTAGAGTTTCTCACTCAAGTGCATCTCAATGCATCGTTTCTGTTTATTAGTTACAAGACGCTATAGATGAAGATGCTCTGACCCCCCGCAGCAATGCTGGGGCTCGAATATCATGTGTCCTGTGGAGCATGAACGAGAAGCCTCCCGTCAGCAACCTCCAGCGATGTATCGGTTTAGTCAGGACCCTCTGCCATCGTCCTGACCGCTACAGCCACCGGTCTTCCATTTCAACAAGGAGGTGGAGCAGGAGAGCGCGCCTCAAAAGCTGAACTGAGCCCTCGTTCAGACTCCACATTTGAGGGACTTTAGGAAACCCCTGTGAGCTTCGGGGACAAATTACTAACTGTATTTGAGTCCCAGCCCTGGTGGGTGTCAGCGGGATTACACACACCCCCACCCCCTCCTGTACAGCACCGTGGACCAGCTGAGTGTCCATGCTGTATGCTAGTTCATTTAGTCAGTGCATGGGTGGAGGCTTTTGCAAACAACAGGCACAGAGAGGGGAAATTAAGAAATAAATAAAACATCTAATCGGACACTAGAACTAAAGGTTTTCTTTCTTTTTTTACCCATTAAAAGGATCTTTCAGCACATAACAAAATTGACTGTGTGAATTTAAGTCATGTTGGAAAAAATGTCAAGGCTTAGATTAGGATTTGGTCACAAATGTTGACAGTTGATGAAGACTATTGGTTTATTACATTCACAAAACTGAGAAAATCTAATAAATTTCCCATGTGTTTTGCCCCCTTCAATCTACTATGCTGACAGTAGATTGAATGTATTGCCTGTGTGGATGAAGCCCGGCACAAATCTACTAAATAAATCCTAAATTGTCCTCTTTTTCCTGTCTTCTTGCTCAGGTACGGGGGAAAGTGGGAAGAGCACGTTCATCAAACAGATGCGGATCATCCACGGCACCGGTTACTCCGACGATGACAAAAGGGGTTTCACCAAACTGGTGTATCAGAACATCTTCACAGCCATGCAGGCCATGATCCGAGCCATGGAGACCCTGAGAATCCCCTACAAATATGAGCACAACAAGGTATCTGAGACCCTTTCACCCAGCTCTGACAGTGGAAGTTAAGGGTGACGGATGGTGTGGTAGGAAGCCAGAAAGCCTCCGCAAAGTGTTCAAGGCATGCTAGCGTATTTTTAGAGCGCTGTCTATCTTTTTGGGAACAGCCATCCATAATCATTTCCTGTCCTTTTTAACACTTCCTGTGTCCTTAAAGCCCTCTATCGCACCCTCTGAATAATTGTGTTTGCCGCAGTGTCTTGGGTGCTTTCATGTGCGTATCCTGGAAGTCCACACACACATACACACACACACACACACATGCAAATAGGACCTGCCCCTGCACTTTTCACCCAAATTTGAACCATCACATTGGCATGTCTGCTGTTTCACCTTCCCCTTTTATCGGAGTTGCTCCTGCTTGCGAAAGTGGGGAACAAATGGCGACAAAGAAGACAACTCTTTTTATTAATCAGACCATTTCAGGTGTCAGCTGACTACGCGTTTCAGTTTCTTTTTGCCGGGCCACTTTCGTCTGACGACAAAAAGATTTGGAGAAATTTTGGGTCAGGGAGCTGACTTTGTAGCTCTCAAATGTTAGTTGTATTGGCTGAATTGAAGCCGTGACCTCATGTGCTGCGCTCTCTGAGGTGTTCGGAATGTCCCCTGGTAAATTATTACACAGCACTCTGATATTGTGGACATTGTAATCCCGTCTGAATGGCGTTTATGTCTGTCACATTTTATCTGCGTAGGCAGTTTCTGCTAAGAGCCGTGCACTTGGATGAGTCGTTCACTCCTGCCATAAAGTGTCCCACACAGCTCCTAAAACTGGATGTTACAAAGTGCTGACACTAGCCTCTGTTATGGCTTTATAGCTAACCAGTTTGGAAAGAAAACAACAATTATTTGATCTTTTTTATTTTTTATTTCAATGGGCATTCGGTTTGAAGTACAGTATTCATCAGTGTTTCTGAATATTTAGGGGAAAACCTCTGGAGGCTGAGGAAATGTTGGCTGAACTCCTCACTACTCTGACTGCCTTTATGTTGGCAGTTTTCAAACGGCTTAGCTTTGAGTCAAAAGCAATATATGCAGCCATTAAGACGAGACACTCCAAAAGAAAGCTTTGATTTCTCATACGTGGGACTTTCTGTATGCATTTACAGAGAGTGTACAGTTGGAGCGAATGGGGGGATTTAAGACGACGCCACAGCTTGGATGTGACTCGCTTTCAGTCTCCGTTCTCTAAGTTCACTTTCGCTTCCCAGAACGAAGCCAAAAGTGCTGTTACGGACCTTTTCTTTTTATACTTCCAAAGACCATTTTCCCTTCAATGAAAAAGCCAACAACAAACCCAAACTACCTTTTTAAGTTTGACTGTTTTGCTCATTTCTCTATTTTGTGGCAAATTAGAGTAACTAAATAAGCATTGTATCTTTCACATTAGCACAGACTATCTACTGTTCAGAGTAAAACAGCTGTAACCAGTTCATTGTCTATTTTAAGATATTTATTAACTACCCAAAGTTAAATTTACCTTGAAAACTAAGTAAATATGCTAACAAATCATTTAAATACGATTATCCAATGTGATTAATCCTGTTCCTGCAGTAGGTTATTAGTCAAAGCCTAAAAAGTCTCAGAATGCAGAATATATTTCCTTTAAAATAAGGCATAAAAAGTGTTTTTTGTTTTATGATTAATGAAAAAGTTCAAATTTAGTTAAACTGATAAGAGTTTCCACTAGTCCTTCCCCCTACCTGCCACTCACTGGCTGTTGTTCGTCTCTGTGTGATACGTGGGTTGGATTTTTTCAGTCAGGAAGTCAGGATTCCGGTCTCGTCAGATTGGACTGAACAGCAGTTGGAGAAAAGGCGTTTGGTGCACGCCCTGGATGTGGGTCCATCTGGCTAATGCAAACTCTCCCACATTAAGTGTTCAACAGGAGTTAATTCCAGATCTTGAGTTAGTGCACGCAAGCTTTGTGTGTCCTTGTCAGTTTTATGTACAGTGAAAACATGGCAACTCTGCAGTATGTAGCCCATTCTCCCTGTCATCACAAGGTAAAGTGGGAAGTGTCACGGTGTAGCAAAGGCCACTGGCGTCATAAGATAAGAGAAAGTTACATTTTAGTGACTTCCTGGTCATTTACAGGAAATGTAACCATTCCAGCCACACAGACTAACCCATGGCCTCGTGGCTCCCTCGTGCTCAGACCTTCCCCAAACTTGTCCAGCTGAAAACTGAAACCATGCTTTCTCTTCCAGTGCTTATATTGTAAGGCGTTCCTTCACACCGGTGAATAAAGACGACTAACGATATTGTATCTTTAATAGCATTCATTAAGAACAAAGTGTGTATTCAGGCTTTCAGATTATTCTCCCAGCTAATAGAGCTTTATGTGTCTGCACACAGCCTGCATCCTGTGTATGATGAGCATGAGCCATCACAGCAGCGATTCATTTTAAAGTGATGTTAAAACTACTGCTCTGCATTCTGGGAATGTCGAATATTGAATTTATGGTTCTGCTCAAATAGGAAAAACTAATTCGATATCAGAAGAATGAGTTACTCGTCCTTGTCAGGTTTCAGTGCTGCTTAGCGGAAATAACCTGCTCCATTCGCCAAGCATCAAGTTTTCGCCCTCTCTTGTGAGGCCCGCTTCAGTGTTCGGGCACACATTGATATCTCTAACATCTATCTTTATCCTTAAAACCGCTTGCAGATATTGGGTTCACGCTGAGCCCCCAGGCGCAGAGAAATGTCTGGATGCAAAAAAAACCTGGACTCCTGTGTGCTGCCGGTGGGTTTCTGACTGTAAATCACAGCGTTTCCTGTTGTTTTTTGTCCACCAGGGCAACGCCAACATTGTGAGAGAGGTGGACGTGGAAAAGGTCGGCCTGTTCGAGAATCCCTACGTAGATGCGATCAAGAGCCTGTGGAACGACCCGGGCATCCAGGAGTGTTACGACCGCCGGAGGGAGTACCAGCTCTCAGACTCCACCAAATAGTGAGTAGAATTCCTCCGGCAGAAAACGGAGATAGAACTGAACCGAATCCCTCAGTCATGCCTAAATCCCCCGTCTCCATAGTTACCTGAATGCGCTGGACCGTATCGCAGAACCGTCCTACCTGCCCACCCAGCAAGATGTGCTGAGGGTTCGAGTCCCCACCACGGGCATTATTGAATACCCATTTGATCTGCAGAGTGTCATATTCAGGTGAGCTCAGACACAAAATGAGGAACTGGAGATCTAATATCGCTTTCATCTTTCCCTGGAGTGAGAAATGTTCAGACAAAATATTCATTAAAACTTTGAGTGCCACGTGTATTAAAATCTTTACTCTAAAGTCACCTGGCAAAATTTTTCTTTTAAGGATTGTAAAAAGTGCAGCAACTATAAGCATTCCAGAGGAAAACTCACAACTTTTATCACCTCAAAGTGCCACCTAAATGTAAAAACTCTCAAATCTCAAAATGGGCACAATTTGAAATCAGTCTTATTAAAAAGCACCTCACCGCTCTGCCGGAGGGGTTGAATGCTCACTGTGACTGTTTCCTCTCTCCCGAATGCCGCTGTGTTGACAGGATGGTGGATGTTGGAGGTCAGAGGTCAGAGAGGAGGAAGTGGATTCACTGCTTTGAGAACGTCACATCCATCATGTTCCTGGTTGCGCTCAGCGAGTACGACCAGGTCTTGGTGGAATCGGATAACGAGGTGATTTATCTTTTTTTTAGGGGGGGGGACCGCACAGAAAAGACGAAAACAAATAAAAAAACGATCCAGTCACGTAAAACTCAAAGAGTTCACAACATGGTCTGGATGCTTGAGTGATTTTATGCTGTTTCATGTGACTGGGAAGGCTCTCTGTAATGAATACACCAGAAATCCTGCCGTGGGACGCGTGCCACCCCTTCTCCCACTGGCTTTTGGAACCGATCAGCCAGCTGTGTCGGGGCCACGGCTCCTTCTTTACAGAGTGTAGTATGTGTGTAATGTGCGGCCTGCGTCCTCGGTCTGCCACTGAGAGCTGGCGTGTTCCACAGAACAGGTATAGGATAGGTTTAATAAAGCCCAGTCAGAGCTCCGGCTAAACTGGCGCTCTGTGAAGGAGCCATGCTTCCAGGATGGCTGTTTTGTTCAGTTAAACACTGAAAATCGAGGTAGGGGGGGAGTAATATTAACAACATGGCCGCCCTTCTCTCCTCTCATCCTTACCGCTCTCCCTCTGGTGCTATTAAACGTTTATTAAAACCTCCACTTAATGAGTTTTAACGACTGGGATTTAATTAAGCCATTAAACACCAAAATCTCTCTCTCTCTCTCTGTCTTTGGCTATCTCTCCGTCAGAACCGAATGGAGGAGAGCAAAGCTCTGTTTAGGACGATAATCACGTACCCCTGGTTCCAGAACTCCTCAGTCATCCTGTTCCTAAACAAGAAAGACCTGCTGGAGGAGAAGATCATGTATTCTCATCTGGTTGACTACTTTCCAGAATACGATGGTGAGTACAAGCCCAACAAGTTTTAACTGCATACGGTGCTAAAAAAAGTGAAAGGGAAAGGCACATTTTGTAATATGACCTCATTTTGGCGACACTTTATAGGCTGGTTTAGTTTTTGGTTAATTATTATTGAGCACATACAGAGTGGAGCTGTTCATCAGAAAATGCGGACAGTTTGTTTCTGACTTTTTCCGGTTAACGTTGACACGTGGGCCTCGTAGAGTTTGACTGGGAATGTGCTGTCGCTGCCGGGAAAGCGAGGGAGGGGCCCGCCAAACCGCACAGGGGGCGGGACGTCAGGCTGCAGAGATTAGAACGAAACGGACAGGCTGGGGTGATGACAGACAGTATAGAGAGGAGCCAGGGGGGAGCAAAGGCTTCGGGTCAGAGGCCAAAAGGAGGCCCGCCCACCTGTCCGCTGACTTTTTACAAAGTTTACCTCCAGGCTTTGTGAGAAAATTCCAGCGTTTCGGCAGCGTGGCATAACTACTTTGTAGACGCCTTTACAAAAAGGCAGCAGCCACCTCACCACCAACAAAGGAAGTCGTCTGGTGGTTCAGTGTTGTGCTGTTTTAAATGCTGGCACTGGCAGTGATGCGGCTTAACTCTTCAACAGGTCTACAGAGGGACGCCCAAGCAGCTCGAGAGTTTATCCTCAAGATGTTTGTGGACCTGAACCCGGACAGCGATAAGATCATCTACTCTCACTTCACCTGCGCCACCGACACCGAGAACATCCGCTTCGTCTTCGCCGCCGTCAAAGACACCATCCTGCAGCTCAACCTGAAGGAGTACAACCTGGTGTAGAGCGCCGCCGGGCCTCCCTCACACTCTGACTGTCACCGGCCGGGGAACACACACACAAACACACACACGCTGGGATAAGAAAAATATCGGAGGAAAACAAAATCGAATGGTTGCATAATACTAATTTATTTGCCATTTGCTGACCTCTTGGTCCCCAAGGGGTGAATGAAGTAAATGTTATCTTGCTATTTAAGGCGTTGATGGGAAACGGGGAGGGGAGGGGGGAGGGGGGGGGGGCAGGATGTTGGCGAGCACTGTGGAAGGAGCTGACACAAACGCGGCGTGCTCCCTCCCTCCTGCTTTTAGAGAAATGAGAAGAGGGTTTTCATACCTTCCTTTTTCTTTCCACCCTCCCTTTACACATGCCAGTTGATTTTTTTGTAGCTTCATCCAAAGGCATTTGCCAAACAGGAAATGATGGAAGGGATCTGCAATTAACAGCTTCCTTTTTGCTTTAACAGACCAATTGGCGAGCGTCTTGTTAAGTAGGCATAAACTGTGATTCTCATTTGATTGATTTGATATTGATTGACTTTTTTCATGGTTCATTTTTGTCATGGCGTCTCACAGACGTTGGTACCATTGAGTCAGTAGAAGGAAGGAAGAAGGGGGGTGGGGGGGTGTCACTGAGCCATGGGGCTGTGGTTAACACAACCATGAAGTTCAGGACTGTGAGAGAAACTGGCTGTGAGAAGGTTTTCAGAGCCAGGAGGTGGGGAGAGCTCGCAGCCAAAGCAAAACCGGGATATCGGCTGTCGCTTCTCACCCAGGCTGAAAGGATCAGGGTAATTTCTGTTCCACTGTGCCACATCAGCGCTTTGCATACGCCAAAACAAACCCAGGTTACTTCAACGAGATGAGAAGTGTTAAGAAGGAGAAGAGCTGGGCATGGACCAAAGTATTAATCGACCAGCCGGGAGCCTCTGGTTTTTGGGGCTTTTCGGCATAGTCGGCGTTATCTCATCGACCCACTCGGCGTGGACTGGCCGGAGCTACACTTGGTCAGCAGGCCGTTGGAGGGGAGGGGGCACTGAACTGCTCAAACTGTCCAAAAAACAATCTGGCGCCCGGCTACAGGCCCCTCCCCTCCGCCCGAGGACCCTCCAGTCACAGTTGAGCTGTATCTTTGTATCTGTCCAATCACAGCCCGGCTGTTTTGACTGTTGTAGTTGAGTAGCAGTGGAGAATAAATGTGGCTAGTTGCTGTGTAGAAGGGCAGAGTGTTGATGTCCGGTTTGTACCAAAGTAAGCCCTTCTCCTTTATAATTGGCCCCTCTTAACTTGCAATTCCCAAGTTACTTTTGAGTATTTTTTTGTAACGGTTCCCTACAACATAAGCCTGTAATTTCCATTTATTGAGGCATAGTGCAATTATGAATGCTATAATCATTGTACATACATCTCTCTCTATATATATGGCAGCATCTTTGTTGGCTTTGTAATCATTACTTTTGTTGGCAGATTGAATGTGCAGTATTGAGAAAAATATGTATCTATGTAATTGTATTGTATGGCTAATTAATTTTTTGGAAGAAAAATATGTTATTTACATTTTGTTTTTTTTTTGTTTTTTTTAAGAGAATGTAATTTCTGTTTTGCCTTTTTTTTTCTCCACAAAGAAACATTGTTCAGCTTCAGAACAGCATCTAGGGCCATGCTACAATCCAAAATCCGATCCTGTTGATTTTGTCGTGCTTATGCTGGCCGTTTGTGTGAATGACTGCAATCTGAATCGAACCTACAGGGCTAATTGTAGTGGTTTATATTCTGAACTGTCTGTACGAAACAAGCGCTCCTCCCACAGGTGGCATTGCATCACTCAGTGTTTTTTTTAACTTTATATTGACCTTTATAGCACATCCTCTTGATGAGTGATCAGCTTTGAAAGCTGTGATTAAAACCCATGTTCCTGAGCCACATCTGTAGGCAGGATGTTGTGTTTCAGAAGTATTGCTGGGCCAGGCGGGGAAAAAGATTGTATTTTCCCCTTGGTTATTCTTCAAAACGGATGCATAAAGTCAGAATTGAATTCCATCAGTCAGAGACTGTGAAACAAAAGCTTGTCTAATCAGGATTAAACGTTTGAGCTGCTTTTTGTTTACCTTCCATGTACTGCTCGATGGCCAAAATTTCATCTGAATGCGCGGCCTTACGTTTGAGCTTTATTTTTGGAGACAAAAAGAAAATTCAAGGAGCCGCACGGCAGCTCGTGTGTGCGTATTGCCTTATGATACACCGTGCCTCTGAAGTGTTTTTATGAGGAGTGAAGCTAGCAGCTGAAAATGTCCCCGCCGGAGGACTGTTTGCTTTTGGCTCTCTGTTGTCCTGTGCTGTGAGGAGCTCTGGGAACAGCTTTGAAGTGTAGCTCGTGCGGCCGCTGTGAATTACGTGATATTAGAAGCACACCGTGAGAGAAATTGGAAGCAAAGATGACTTTCTGATGATTTTTGTAAAGCTGTTATGTGGGATCCATGTCTTAAACCCCTCACCTACTGCCTGCCGTGGCCGGGACTGCCCCTGCACACGGGGATGTGTAGAATGTGCTCGCGAGGTGTCACAATTTGGACTCGGAACCATTAGCAGCAGCCCGCTGAGTGTTTTCTTTTGTGCCACATTTGGCCGTGTTTTGGCAGGCAGAGGCCTCCTCGGCACGGGGCCAGCCCCCACTCGGAGGTCCTGTTGTTTTCAGAGACAGCAGCTGGCCGCTGGAGTGCCACTAAAGGATGGTTGACTTTGGCAGAGCACAACCACTGGAACAAGGTAACTCCAAGTCCACGCCACGGCGAGCTGGAAGTAAACTAAACATTTTACGGTCGCCACTCGTCGAGCGTCTGACTGCTCCCGGGAGAGATGTTTTGAAGCTGGACTATAGTTTCAACTTCTCAGTGTTGGCGACGGCATGTTGTGGGCCTTCTGTGAAAATGGCCGTTTGCCCTGTCAACAATTTACATTGGAGAGAATCCTACACAGCAGTGTTTGTGATCCAATTGAGCAGGATGGTTTATATATTTTTTTTGCAGCAAAGCCGAATATTATTAACAAGATGAACACGAGCCTCATAAAACGATCATGCAGAGAGCTCCAGATCCCCATAAACTGTTACCTTCCATTTCAGACCCACAGCATCTGACCGATGTCAGCGACACACTTTTTGGGTTTCCTTGCTTCCAAATCCTGATGATATGAACTGTGTTGACTCATTTTGAAATAGTGCTGCAATGATCTCCAATCACACTTGTATAAAAATGTTTCCTGTATCCATAAACTCGCACTCCTTCAACATGTTTCTGAATGAAGTAATATGTGTCTTTTCAACTATGGCCAGCTCTCTTTTTTTTCATTTTCCGTCACTTTTCAAACCCCGGCTGTCCTTGCTACAGTTTAGACCAAAGCACAAAGCTTTCCTACATCCATAATGGATTTGCAATGCAAACCTCTGCAGGCCCTGAAAATGTAAAGTTAAAACTAAAAGGCATCTGTTTGCTTTAAAATAGTACCTCATGCACAGGGACATCACCAAGAGACACATCAGATTAAACAGCCTTTTAAATTAGCATATTTTAGCTATTTTAAACTCAAAGATAAAAAAAAAAAGGAGACATGGCCTTTTATGATGGCAATGACTAATCTTTCTGGAACGTTTCTTTGAGTTATAAACCAAGGTGACAACTCAGAAGAAATCTGGGAATAACGGACAAAACTGTCACCATACACACTCAAATCTAAATGAGGGAGGATTTTACTTATGCAAAAAATATATATTTATTTTTTCTATACTGATATGTCATCGAAAACATAAACTGGGCTTTACTACCCTGCATGTGCAGAGAACCTGGGTCAAAATGGACACATTTAATAGTGTGAATAGTGTAAACCTAATGTGGGAAATGAGACAGGTTGTGGTCAGACAATTTGAGACCAATCACCATGATATTTCTTTTAATTTAATGATCATTTTAAGCACTCGTCATGCAACCATGTCATTTACCCTTGCATCATCTTCTCAGTCTAATGGCCAGTCTGTAGCCTACTGCCATTCCCAAGAAGTGCGAGGGGAGGGATGCTTCCAAAATTCCTTCCTGTCCACACAGCTGCTCTTCCTGACCCCTAGTGGCTGTTGGAAGGCCATGAAGGATAAACTGGAGCTGGAGTCAGCCAAACTTCACTTCCCGGTGTCCATGAATGGAGTTTTGGAGAATCCTCTGACCCTTTTAACGCCTCTCTGAAGGATGTGTCCAGCTGCCGAAAGCGTAAAAAATCTCCATTAAACACCTCTCCACCTCTGCTTTGACTCATTGGTGGTGGCGCAGGTCGTGATGGGAACGGTCTGCTCACTCTGGAGGCTGACTTCCCAATTTATCCATTTCTATTTGTAGCCTGGGCCACGCCCTCCCGAGTGTCCAGGAAAAAAGTTCAACAAGTGCACCTCAGCTTCAGAATAACCACAGCAACGTGCCCCGGAGGACCCTGGAGGAGAGAGAGGTTTTAAAAAAAAAAAATCACCTGCTGATCTGTCTCATCAGTTTCTTTTTCTTGCTGAGGAAGACAAGGTAGTGGTTGTGAAGATGCTCCGAAGCCTTCCCCTCTGAAACGGTCAGGTGCTGAGCTCTGTGTGGTTTTTTATTTCCCTTCTCTCTGTGGAGGAGACGTTCCTGGGCGAGCTGGTCGGGTTTGCAGGATGGATTGTTGCTGCTGCGTGTCGGAGGAGTACAGGGAGATCAAGAAGATCAACGATGCGATCGAGGAACAGCTGCGGAGAGACAAGAAGGACTCCCGCAGGGAGCTGAAGCTGCTGCTGCTGGGTGAGCATCACGATCTGTTCATATACACCACACAAAGAGAATTTCCACTGAATCGTTGTGTCCGATCATTTGAGTCCTGTATGGATCGTCTTGTGGACAGTGACCTGTTGGTTCTGGCCTTACTGATCACTGACCCCAACCTGGACGCACAAGCTGCAACGGGGATTGAGCCCAGGGAGCTGTAAAATCTCTAAATAGGCCAACTTTCATAGCGTAGGCAAAGAAAATCCCCAAGACTTTTATTTCAGAGCCAGGGACCCCTTTCATATAGAAGGGAGACGATAGTTGATTGGTCCATAGATGGAATGGAAGCAGCTCTGGCCCCCTGTATAAGTGAGAGGCTTCCAAGGAACTGTTTGACTTGCCCACGAGTGTTGTGTCTTCCAGTGAATTGCAACGCTTTTGCTTTCTCGGAACATCTGGCTCGCGCGCAGCCACGCGCCACAGCGCGGGGCTGATTTTACGCACCGGGAAATAGTCCAACTGTTGGTTTCCTTGTGGTGGATGGAAAGAGCTGTGGGGTTCTGTATAGCTATATATCCCTAACCCTTACAATCCTCCTGTAAAGTGACGTTTACACGATGGGGAAGTTTTTTTTTACTGACCTGTGAATGATGAAAATCAGGCGAATCAGGGCGAATTGGTACTCATGCGTATGATTTTTGTTCCATGAAGGGCGCATATCCGTCAGGCTTCATTTACATCTACAAGCACACAGGACGTTTTCATAGAGAGTCTGTTGTGCTGGAACTACATGTTGGGGGCAGCTGGTGTACACTTTCAAGGGGAAAACGCAGAATTGAAACATTGATTGGGAGGAACTTAGTGCTCGATTGGGACACAGTTTGTGGGGTTGTGCGGTGGAGCCTCAGGTGTGTGTTGGAGGCGGTAGAACTAGCTGCTGCGGGCGCGCCTCATGCAAAAAAACATGCAAATCCGCCACGGAGCCGAACACCAGCCACGGGTTTGCTGCCAGTGTTCTTTTAGAGAGGGCCACAATCGTTACAGCAAAATTCACTACTGATCCAATTTCCATTTTGGATAAAGGGTATGTTTTCCTTCTGTAAGCCTCTGGCATCCTTTATGGGCATTTAGACTTCTCACACCCTTGATTATTCCATACATCAGCTTTGTTTCTGAAAAACCAGTGGGTCATGACTCATGTCTGGTTAATGCTCTGGTCTCTGACTGGCTCCCTGAGTCAGGACAGGAACAATAAAGCTGTGTCAGAATTTGGAGGTAATGCACAGTAGCGGGTTTGATGGCACTCATGATAAACGATCAAAGAGACTGATGTCTGTGTGCTCTGTACTGGCTACACATTTGGTTTGTACGGTTCATTCACCTGGTCAGACAGAGTTCTCAGTGGACTTCATTAAGGCGGCCACAGCCAGTGAGGCCTACAGAGGGCATGTGTGGAGTGAAGCAGAAGGAAACAAACACATTCTAAGGTGTACATTTGAGGAAAATAGTCATCAAGTCTCAGGGAAAAAGTCGTAGGTGATACTTTTTTCTGATACCTAATAACTTTTTTTCTGGCACATCCTTTTTTTCTGACACAGGATCACTTCCTGCTGAAATAAAGAAGACATTCTTTGAAAAAGACGGTTTCTCGATGGCAGTATTAGTCACCGGTGAAACCTGTTGATGTTGTACAGCATTAACAGATCAACATTTCATAGTACTGTGGCTGTTGGTTAAATCTTTGCTCTGGTTCTTCTGTCTGGAGTCAGCAGATTTTTAAGGATGTCTTTAATTATTTTCAAAAATGTTTCAGAATTAAGTTTAAAAATGACTGATTCATGATGTTAAATTCCCGCTGCTATGGAACCAATGACCGGGGGGAATCATGATGCCAACAGTGGGAATAGGACTACAGATCCTGATTTGCCTCCCGCCACACTCAGCTGCATTTCTTGCCCAGCCCCACTTTATCTCCAAGGAACTTGACTTGTAAACAAGGTTTATTCAAATGCAGATAATTTGTTTAATCCTTGTTTGCTCAAATGTAAAGGGAGTTTTGACGATACTATGTAAAACAGTCAGAAAGTCCAGAAAATTCCCTGGATCTCTAAGAGTGATGACACCTGGAAGGCAGAGAGAGAAAACCAAGTATACACCAAGTGGTTCGTGGAGCAGTCCGTCACACACATGCGTAGCGACTGACTTAAAATAAACATTTACTGAATAGACATATTAGGCATCATTTGGATATTTGATACAGACTCCTACGTGTGAGTGTGTGTGTGGGTGGGCTAAGGGGTTAGCTCATAAGTTAGAGGCTTTAGAATTTTGGATAATGTAACCAGTGGGCAAATTAAAAATAAAAAAGGAAACAGAAAAGGCTATTCTTGCATCAACAATCTCAAGAAGTAGTCTCAATTTATTTTTTCTGTCTATTGATTGTCAGGTTGACAAACGATCTTTAACATGAAGTGGGATCTGAATTTTGTCCTCACCTATAGGAGCGTGGTTACCTCTCCCAACTCACTCAACATGAAACTGTCCCACGTGAGACAACAGAATAATTTAACTCTGGACATCATCTGCTAAAGAGGCATTGTTTGAGATTAAACCAAAAGAAACGCACATTCACTTCACAAGACCCAGTTTCAACATACAGGTGTCCATTTGGAAGTCAAATATACATTCAAATTGTTCAGTTTGCCTGTGTATCGGTGCATAAGTAAGTTAGCAATCAGGTTTTGACACTGAACTTGTTTACTTTTTTACTTGTTTATTTACTTTTCCTGGACACTTGATAAGAAGCTGGACGGAGACAGATGGGGTTTTTAATAAAGCTTCAGTGTGACATTTTGAATGTCCGGCTCAGTATTTCACTACGTAATGAAGGAGCTTGTTCTTTACAAAAGTATCCATGTTTCATTTGGGTTTACGATTCTCCTCCTCTTCAGTTCAGATAGTATGAACGTATGACTCAACTAAATATACCTCACCGCCATAGTTAAAATATCCTTTTACTCTCAAATGGAGATTTTGCAGGGGAAAAAAAGGAAAATGTCAATATGCAATAAAACTGAAGATCCATCCAATGATTTCTAACCATTCTCAGCTGGATACTTCTCTTTTTCTTAATTTGGTTCCTGCTTTTCAAAAAAAATCCCCTCCTTGACCTGTCATGAGGCTGAACAGTTCTAAAATCAACCTCAGCTGCACAGTTCTACACCCTGATAAAGCAAAGAGATCCTCTTTATAACCGCTCCCTCATACACACCGCTCTCCATTTCCCTTTGGCATGTTTAGATGTGATTATTCAAATAATGCGTCTTCCTTAAAAAGACACTCCTTATGCTGCCATCACAATGTCCCCCCAGGCACTGGTGAGAGTGGAAAAAGCACCTTCATCAAACAAATGAGGATCATCCATGGAGGAGGATACACAGATGAGGACAAGAGGAACTATGCTAAGCTGGTGTACCAGAACATCTACACATCCATGCAGACCATGATCCGAGCCATGGTGGCGCTTGAGATATCTTTTTCTGACCCCCAGAACAAGGTGCAGAGTCTTTGTAAAACTCCTATAGGGTTTAGAACCTGTTCTTTCTTTCTGATGTCAGGGGCTTGAGGAATAAAAAGGGCTAATATTGTCACCTGTGTCCACAGAGCAATGCAGACTCAGTCCTGGACGTGGAGGTGGACAAGGTGGAGGAGTTTGACCAAAGCCTGTCGGCGGCCATCAGGAGTCTGTGGGCGGACGCAGGAATCCAGGAGTGTTACGACCGGCGCAGAGAGTACCAGCTGTCCGACTCCACTAAATAGTGAGAATGAGGACACACCACTTTTGTATTAGCAGCAACCGGTTCCCATGTGTCTATTTCCTCATTACTGACACTACAAAAAGCCCCTCTCTGTCCATAAATAACTACACGCTGGAGAAGAAAAGGGCTTTGAAGGATATTTAGAATGGAATTCACTCAACTAAAGTTGTCGTTTTTAGTTTTGTACATTCTTAAAAGGTCTGCATTTTGACTCACAGTGTGCCATCAGTCCCATCTAATCATAAAAAGCCACGAGTAAATACTTTTTACACCAATAAAATCCTCTGCTGTCAAACTTCAACATCTCATTTAGCAAACTTTGGCTCTTCTAAAAAAAGTATCTACTTATACAAATGTATTTTCACAGCTAGTTGGGCTCTTTGCCAGCCTTTACAGCGTTCAAGGAAGATCATTTGTATATTTGCATGTAGGTCAGGCTTCACATTTACACATTTTCTTTGAAAGCTTTCAGCTCGACAGGTTTAAAAAAGGCCCAAATTGTCTCTTATATCCAGCTATCTCACTGACTTGGATCGGATTGCAGAGCCCACTTATATGCCTGACCTCCAGGACATCCTCAGAGTCCGAGTGCCGACCACAGGTATCATCGAGTACCCCTTCGACATGGAGAACGTCATTTTCAGGTGAGATGGCGCTCACAGTAGTGGAAAAGCAATGCCGGACGCGTCGGCCTCAGACATTCCGTGTGCTCTTCGTCCCCGGGACAGGATGGTGGATGTGGGGGGCCAGAGGTCGGAGAGGAGGAAGTGGATCCACTGCTTTGAGAACGTAACCTCCATCATCTTCCTGGTGGCGCTCAGCGAGTACGACCAGGTTCTGGCCGAGTGCGACAACGAGGTGAGTAACCAAATCAGGGGGGGGGGCGCCCAGCTCAGAGGGGACCATGCGGCTCGATCCGCCGCCTCATCTTTGTGCTCTTTCCGTCTCAGAACCGAATGGAGGAGAGCAAGGCCCTGTTCAAAACCATCATCACCTATCCCTGGTTCGAGAAGTCCTCCGTCATACTCTTCCTCAACAAGACCGACATCCTCCAGGAGAAGATCATGTACTCTCACATAGCCACCTACTTTCCCGAATTCACAGGTTAGTTTGTGTGAAGAGCCGTCCTCACTCCTGGTGTGGTCAGCTAATTTTAACCCTAACAGGGAAATCTGAATGGTTCCCTTGAAACTGTACGAATACTCTGAATACTCTAGTTTGTGTTCTTTGCAGCCGCACAAAGAATGTGGCTGCCCACATTTCTCTAACAAATACAAATGATTTGTATTTACATGTATATGACATAATATTCGCCCTGAATCGCAGGACCTCAACAGGATCCAACTGCTGCTCAAGAATTCATCCTTAAAATGTACCAAGAACAAAACCCGAACAGGGACAAGAAACTGTACGCCCACTTCACCTGCGCCACCGACACAGAAAACATCCGCTTTGTTTTCGTGGCCGTCAAAGACACCATCCTCACAGCCAACCTCAAGGACTTCAACCTGGTGTAAAAACAAGAAAGATTAAAGAAATGACAGAAGGATGAGTACATAAGAGCCTCATATTTGGCAAAATCCTTGAATCTTTTCAGATAGAATGAAAAAAACTCTGTTTAAACCAGTCGCTTGTGAAGTGCACCAGCAGACGTAGTCAGAGAGAGCACAAGACAAACTTCTGGTCGGAGGTTACTGTGTTTAACCTGTAACTCTCTATAGATGTAGTTTTCATTCTAGTGTCCACTGGAAGCTGATATCTAGATACTGTATGGAAGAGATATTTTACAGTAGTCGTGTAAAATAGTGGGAAACAGCTTAGTTACTGATCCTTAGAGTGAACCAATGTAAAAAAAAAACTCACACACATGAATATAATCTTGTGTGCTTTAACTTATAAATGTAGGTATTTATATTTAGCCATTGCTAAGAGTTCCTTCTCGTCTTATTTTTCTAGATACTGAGCCAAGAAAGTGCCTTTTTCACTGAGTGCCGAAATAGTCTGAAATATAATAAATCCTTTAATCTGGGTTTGAGTCAGGTGGTTAAAACTTTTATTTAACAGCACACTGAAACTGTTTCAGGACTGTTTCCTGCCAAGCATCATTGCATTTAAAGTATATCTAACATTTCTACCATCAGCTTTCTTGCAGTGGAAGCACTTGAGTTTCCTCGACTACAATAACTGTGAGGATCATCATGCAAAAATAACACAACTGTTTTGTTATTACACACAAACTGATGACAAATGGACTTAAGTCTGTATTCTGTTCTTTGCAATGAGATTTGTCCAGAGAACTCACCTGTACCTTTATTTACCCTCCTGATTAATTTGGTTTCAGGCTATTTTAAGTCAAAATATTTATTTGTAGATCTGGGACACTCAGAATCAAATGCACTGCAAATGATTAAATCAGTTAAGGGATACACATTTTTCGAAAAGAAATTTCTTACAATTTTGCACTGCTGTGAACCAAAATCCACTCCTGTTGGGGGTTAAACCCTTGGTGGATGTTCCTTTTATACTGAATAATGACACCCTTTCCTTTAACCGAACAATTGCCAGATACTTTTGTGTGAACTTATGTTAGCTGAACTCTCAACATCCCTGAATGTTTAGTTTCCATCAACAATTGAAGATATTGAGTACAAATTTGTTTTGATCGTGGATCTGTTCAACGTTCACTTAACAGCGAGCACGTTCAAATGTTTGTTTCAGAACGCTACCAAATTTCTTTGGGACTGAGATTTCAATTGTGCTGTAAGGACAAGGACATATTTCTGGAGGAAAATTTGTAGTTGTACTGACATTTTTATTTTGGGAGTTAAAAAGTGTGTGTTTAAGGATTATTTTGTACAGATGATAAATAAAGATGATCATGAAGCTTAAAGTATGTTTTATTTTTTTAAAACAGAGAAAGACGGAAACCTTTTTGCCTCCACCCAAAACAAAATGAAAAAAAATTGACACCTCAAAATTAAAGCAAATCTTTAACATACAGAGAAAACAATAAATGATAATAATTAGCATTCCCTAATTTTAAATATATTTTTGCATAATTCATCAACATGTTTGGCATTGCATATGTGGTATAAAAACATAAAAATCACAACATTACAATCTGCTTCTTGCAGACTGCTGTCAGGATGGGTATAAACAGACAGGAGATCAGTGTACAGCGGGCTGATGCGTGTCGGTGCAGTATAAAAAACAGCATGCATCTCTAAAACACACACCGAACAGTCTCACTATAGCAAAATTATTAAGAAAAAGAGCACACTTTGAATAATGAGCGCACTGAGGTAAAACGCACACTAACTGAAAGTTGTTTCCCTTTCAAATAATCCAACATAAATTATGCTACAACATTTGTGGTTAATGTGCCCTTGTGTTTCATCAAGAGATTTTACAGCTGCTGCAGTGACACATCTGCCCCCGCCTTCAACTTCAAATATATTTAATCAAACTGAGTGAAATTCATGACACATGAAGGCTTTTCTAATCCTCATGTTAACCCAGCACTTTGAACATGAGCAGATATTACAAAATGCGTCTGTAAACTCAAGACTTAATGTAATTCTTCTGAAAATACATCAATAAAACTCTTATTTTGTGCAAAAGGATGAGTGCAATCAGAGCAAATAGGGTGAGGCAAAGTTTTCTTAATTAATTCGGAACCCGTGTGCTGAATACGATGCGATTCAGAAGCCCGTCCATAACACTTCTGTTAATGTACAAACCCATACACAGCCACAGCAACATCATGCAGTAACCAAAGGCACTGACACACACCCATTAGTGTGTTAGTGTGAGTGTGTGTGTGTGTGTGTGTGTGTGTGTGTGTGTGTGTGTGTGTGTG
>CAJRST010011112.1:13334196-13462255 GCA_907169785.1 Menidia menidia | reverse complement strand
GTGTGTGTGTGTGTGTGTGTGTGTGTGTGTGTGTGTGTGTGTGTGTGTGTTTTAAGCAAATCGAACTCTTCTTGACGAGTCAGTATTTGGGTAAACTCTCTCTGGCATCCTCCAGCTTGGTGAGAACCCACTGAAAACACAGTTAGAGCTCATGAGTTTGACAACAAGCATCTATTGCAACCAGAGGTCCTGAGCTCTTCGGACCTGAATGGCCAGCTTACCTTGGCAATTTCAGGAGTTTTAAAGTTTATGATCTTCCCAAACTCTTTGGCGTGGAAGACTGATTTCACCCTCTCCTGTAGCACAGAAGGCAAGTTGCGGCATTTAAAAGCAAACGGCAATTCATTGTTACTAGGCAGGTAATAGCTTTTGTACTTTGGCCTCGATGCGAAGTCGGCGGCTGTCTACGATCATCGGCTCCTTTGTGAACTCTTCAAACAGGTACTGCCACTCACAGGTCAGCTGGCCAAACGTGCCTTTGGTCACGAAAAATATCCCCCTGGAAAACAGAACAAGTAAAACCGGCTGGTGAAAGGAATGAGTGGCATGTTGAAGGGACACACAGGATGGAGGCTGACTGGTGGTTAGATAAATGAATAATCTGGGGGCCATAAAAACGACAGAATCCACATTATAAAACTTAGTAAAATGACTTAATTACTTTATCTAATAACTTTTGAAAATGAATATGCAAACACTAAATGTAGTGCACATTATTCTGAGTTTAAGTTTTTAAGTTTTTTTAACTATCTAAGTTTTTTTTTTTTAAAGGTAATGGAAACAAAAACATTCTTATACAAGACAATATTAGATGTCGTAAAGCACCTCTGAAAGTAGACTATCTCATGTACTTTTTAATTACATGTTTCTGGTTACAAGATGTAAAGTTTGTCTCACATGAAGCTGCATTAGATGTCAGATTGAAGAATCAATTGTGGATTTTAATTCCACAGGAGGTGGCGGTCACTCACCTCTTGGTGATCATAAAGAAGTCGGAATCATTGACCTTGGCATGTGCAAAGTATCTATACTTGGCAAAACGTCCATTCTCAATTTTCTGAAAGAAGAAAGTTTAAAAGTGAAAACATATCTAAACAAGCAGTGCTAAATAATGAGAGAAATCAATGAAGGATGGCAAAATGCTGCAACAGCATTCAAATGGCTGAATTCAAATAGTTTAAGGAAATGAGGGAATGAACATGTGCACCAAAATGGAGTTTAAAAAGATGAGACGGAGGGCAGAAGTTTGGAATCTAGTTTATTAAAAATGAAATGGCAAAGATAGATGAAAATAATGAAAGGAACATGTACAGGTAAAGAAAATGAAACTTATAAGGATTTCCTTAAATTAAAGAATATGAATGACAAGATGGTTTCTGATGGGTGAAAAAAATGAAAAAAATCCAACAGAAAAGAACGGAACAGAGATAACAATGATGCTAAATAAGAAAACAACTAGTTAACAAATACACAAAACACATCAGCCTCCCTCGACGGCGTCTCTTTGGTTTGCTAAAATCTCTCAGATGTGAACTGAGAGCAACTGAGCTGAGAAGCTCCAGCACAGACTACAGACAAAGCAGTGTCACTACACTACGTCACATCTATGGTCGCTTCAAGCACATTTTTTACTCATCATCCTCATCCTCTGAGCCAGTTCTACTCCATTCACTGTAAGCCAATCGCCTCTGTGGACACGACAAGAGAAGAGTGAAGGTCAGAGTGTGTTTCTGCTGACGCGGCAGCTGAAACAGGGTGCGTACAAACGGCCGGGAGCAGCTTTCAGCGTTAGCTCACTGTGCTGAGAAAACTTGTGTTTTAATCTTATGCAAGTACGTCAGCCGGCTTTTAGTCCTGTCATCCACTTGCTCTTTCAAATCTCCAAATCCAACCTGAATCTCAGAGAGCTTTTAGGTTTCCAATGACGTTTCCAAACATCAAACCCATGCGATCTGTCTGACATGAAAACCTAATCTGATGGACTCTAATCTTAAATGCCAGGTCAACTGGCCAAAGCAAAAAACTGATGTGGAATAGTTTGCTCATTTTTAGTGGAGGAAACGTGTTGAAGCCTGATGTAAAAGGCTGTCCATCAGCCAGAGGCAGGTGGAAGCAGGCTTCAGCTACAAAGAGCTGGACATTCAGGAACAAAACAGCTGAAACTTTGACAATCAGACAACAGGAAACTGTAAGACATCTACTGGAGTTTACAGTTTACAGCTGAACCACTTTACATTCTAATGGCACTATGTGTCCTTTGTTCTATTTGGGATTAAAAAACTCCTCAACATACAACACCAGATTTAAACGTATCACCTCTAAAGCCAGTAAAACAGAAGGGTGGCAAATTAAAGGAAAATCTGAGGATGATGAGATAATAGAAAAAAGGAATGAGGATGAAGGCAGAATGGTGTGAAATGTGTGCATTATGAGCCTTTAGGGAAAACAATCAATAGATTTGGAGTTGCAGAATAATTTCAAAATATGTCTGAAGCAGCTTGCTGCGGCCTAAATCTGCTGTGGGCCTTTTTAATTTGTCACCTGTCTGTGAATTTCTGGGGAAAAAGACACAAAGGATTTTTATTATCAGCCAACTAGTGGAGCTCTGACCTGAGACTCATAGGCAGAAAGTTGAAGCCACTCCAGCCAGCCTGACAGCTGGATGAAAATCAAGAGTCAAGCATTCAGAACTAAGACATTTCTATCCTAAATTCTAAAAACTACCATTATGTTTATTTGCTAACTGACAAGATGTTTAGCAAAAACTGATCAGCTTCATTATCCTGTTTATCAATCCAGATGATCAAAACTCTATAAGCCCTCCTCTTTCTTCTAATTCACCATTCTAATACAACACTAAAATACAGTCTTTAACATCTGCTAATATGTACCTGTAATCAAATTTAACATAATCCCACCATCATCGTGCATTATTGGAACATATTATTTTATATTTTAGTG
The DNA here is from genome assembly GCA_907169785.1 of Menidia menidia. NCBI lineage: Eukaryota > Metazoa > Chordata > Actinopteri > Atheriniformes > Atherinopsidae > Menidia > Menidia menidia. The sequence continues at coordinate 13,459,294 of CAJRST010011112.1, read as the reverse complement.
ACACTAGACCACCAAGATTATTATAGCTCCGGGTTCAAAGCCCAAAACAGCCATGTACCCTCTACATCAGTGAGGTGTTGGCTACCCTTTGCTGCAGTCATCTGAAACTTTTGCTTTGTCTGTCTGCCCAGCATACGTACAGGTTTATAAATGCCAAACTCATCTCTTAATTACATTTCAGAAGGCCGAACTGTAGGTTAAAGACGTTTTACAGGCTTTTAACATCTGTCCTAAAGTTTTCATGCCTCATACCTCCATCAGTGTTACATCCTTTAAGGAGTAAGAAGAATTAAACCTTCAGAATGTCAAGCATGCATGTTGCAATCACAACTCTTCCCCTAATGAGTCAATTAAGGGCTGAAAGTTAATGAAGCTGGAGGTTAATGATGCCTGCTTACTTATCTTTCTTTAGCTCCAATTATCTATCTCAAGACATATGACAGACTAAATTCAAATCTTCCCAGGGACATTTCCAGGGTTACCAAACCATAACACGGAAAGCAACAACATGAACCACCTGAGGATAATTGATGCACAGATTTGTGTTTTACCTGGAGCATCTGACTGCCAACGCCCTCCCGTTCCTTATACGGGCGAATGACCCCATCCTCATGAATGAAGCGAGGAGGACGTAGAGACTCGACATCCTGAGAGGTCTCTGCAGCCCTAAAAGTGTGCCATTGCAACAGAGAAAGCGATGAGGGATATTTTGTCGAAAAGTCAGTTATATGGCAATAAAGCTATCTACTAATTCCACACACAAACACACACTGCAGTGAGCTTAGACACAGACAGGAATAACAATACCTCTTAATCCCCTGGAAAGTACTGCTGGCCATGTCAATAATGCCTCCTGTTGGTCGAGCTACAGCTCCAACCAAACCTTTGCCAACACCTTTAAAGAAGCCGGCTGCACCCTCCTTCTGGGCTCCTGAAAAAACAAACAAATCATTATGGACATTCTAATCAAAGGACCACCGCTTTGTCAATCAGGCAGAATCCCCGAAAAGTAAAGATGCAGTCATTTCTTTTTCAAATGTTAAACTAATTTTCAGAGGTCAGCCTTGACGTACCTTTAATCGGTTTGGTAACAATCCCTGTGATTCCACTGACAAACCCCTAAAACACAACAACAGAAACAACCGTTACCAACACTGTACTCCTTCCAGCAGACTTCCCACAGATGCCTACTCTGTCACCCAATTTTCTGGTCTATAGTCCGATTGTCTGAATAATAATAACTGTTTTACGTACAGATACGAGTCCTTTCCCGCCCCTGGTCAGCCCCTCCCTCAGGCCACTGGGTTGTTTGTTCATGTCTTCTCGTCTCTTCTGCTGAAATTCTTCATCCATGGTTATTGCAGCTACGCCCTTTGCCATGGCGCCTGTAATCCTGGAGGCTGCACCTGCTAAACCGCCTGTGCACAAAGATGAAGTTCCACCATGGTGTAAAATGCATTTTTGCACGTTTAGTTGCTTCAGGCCTCCTTCTGATTCGTTGCCATTTGACCACTGGTTGGTGCTTACCTACAGCTCCTCCAACTAGAGCCTTCACACCGAGAGCCATTCCTTCCACAAACTCCTCCGGGCCCTGGATGGCTCCCTGAAATGCCGAACAACAGGGTGTTAAAACATTCAAAAGACGCTGGCACACAAACCGATCCACTCTGAAATAAATAAATGTAGCTCACAGTAATGATAATTTTACTCCAGAATTCACTAGAAAGACCGTATTCAAGCCATCTCCTCTGAAAAGGTCAAATCCAGGGTGTAATTTCTTACCTGATAGGGCTCATAGAAGAAGGCCTCCACGCCCTCCGACAGTCCTCTTATCAGCCCATAGGGGTTCCCAAGCACATCCAGGCCCAGCACCAGCACATACATCTGTTTAATAGCCTGGAATGTGTGTAAATAGAAATTTAAGAGCCAATGTCTCATTTTGCACAGAATACAGAAATCGCTGAATATGACAACACAACTCGCCACTTCTGCACTTATGGGTTTGGCTTTTTATTTCCAACAGCAGAAGTAGCTTCAAAATGGCCATGAAAGTGTGTAAATGTAAGCGTGGCTATGCCGGCACGTGAGCATCACCTGTTTGGAATAATGTCGGATGACCTCCCACTGCAGCTGCTGAGTGGTGCAAAACTGGAAAGTCAACTCAAAGAAAGCCAATCTGGAAAAAAATAGCAATCAATCATTCTTTAGATTCTTCTAAAAACGAATCCCAACAGTATCAATGAATGTCTGTTAACAGTGTGACGTGTGTGTCCGTCTGAGCCTTCTTTCGGACTCGTACTTGAAGACAACATCCTGCACGTCAGTGAGAGTCGCTCCGATGCTCTTCAGCAGCAGGTTGAGGGACTGGACAGGAATGAGCTCCGTATCTCGCTTCTCCTTCAGGCCATCTTCTCCTCCTGTGCTCAAGGAGAAACTCAAGTGCAGCTGCAAACATAGAATTATTTTTTTAGTTTTAATTTTCAAAGAAAAAGTAAACAAATAATGAAAATGTGCTGGAATTCATGTCTTGAAACTTGATGTCAGACTTGTGATTTTTCTTTTTCTGTTCACACCAAAAGGTGTTTTGATACAATGATTACTAGACATTTCTGACCTTGATGGGGGAAATGTGGAAGTACTCATAGAGGCTGATAGGAGACGTGTCAGTAGTTGAGACGTGGTTCAGTTCCATCTGTATGTACTCTATGTCCTTCTCAAAGAGTTCCACCTTAGAGTTGAAGAACAAATAATACAAATCTGAGGAATATCAGATGAATGACCATATTCACACATCATGGAATCTACATCCGGTGATGGTCTGTGAGTAACTATCTGTAGCTGACCTCTTGTTCTGCAGTCATGATGCCGGCATTCTCAGCGGAGAGCAGGTCCAGGATGGCATACAGGAAACCCAGATCCAGCTTTAGACTCATCTCCTGAATCAACACCTTGAAGTACCTGAGGAGAGCAGACATTTCTTTATGTTTTAAAATCTTGAGGAACATGAGACATTAAAAGGAATGGGAAACAATATAATAAAGATTAGTGCAAAAAAAAAAAAAAGAAATACTTGATGCGAGAGATATCAGAGTGTCCTGCTGTTCTGGTCACGATGCTGATATCAGTTAGTGGTTTGGGCTCTACAGGAAAAATAAAATGAAAACAGATAGTGAAAAATAAAACAAGCACCCATCAAAAATGTACAATATAGACATTGACATACCTGACTCCATAGTGACTGACTTTGGTAGTTTCACAGGGTAAAAAACATAGGGAAAGATAGCTCCTGACAGCTGATTCTGGATCTGCACAAAGAGAGGACGTAAATGGAACTCGAGTGTGTGGATAAAAAGGAGGTGGCACTCTAAATGTGTTCAATAAGTTACCTATGGAAGGCTCGTAGTGTTAAAAGATTTATTAAATGTTTATTTAATTTTTTGAGGGGCCTATATCACATATGGGAATCTACTTAAACAGGATCAAGAAAATTAAAGCAGAATAAGAAAAAAATCAAGCCTGCTCATTTCGGAATCTTCTTTTGTCATTGTCAATCTTCAAATCTTACAAACTTTGTTTTTGCTCTTGTCTCTATAAGAATTGCTAACTTTTGAATGCACAAAAACATATTCAAGCTACTATATTAATATGTGCTGCTATCACCTATGTTAAATGGATCTTGGAATGGTTTCCAAAAAACAGGTAACCTATGCTGATAAGGATTTAGTCATTCATTCATTTCTTCTGCCATAGACTTGCGGGACTTAATGCTTTTGGCCCAGAACACTTTGAAATGAACATCTTTTCACCTGGATGTGGTGGATTTGGACACGGTAGGCTCTCTGTCGTGGTGAGATGCTGTACTCCACCTTCACCCCCGGCAGGAAATGCCTCCTGAGAGGAGCGTCACATGGCTGGAGCATCCGCATATCCATACCATTGGGAGTGAAAGACACCTTGGAAGCAACCAAAGAGTAGCACAATCAGGTCTCCAAGTGAGCACACTTAATGATTAAAGCAACAAGTCATCCATCATTGAATCACATCATTCTAGGTGATTTAATGATGAGTTTGCACAAGGGTTGGGTGGTAATACAGTAATAAAGCAACGGTATCAGTTTCAATACTGTCATTTTTAAAAAAGCAATGCGCTTATATAGGAGATAAGGATTAAATATGATTAAATCAATGCCCAGCAACACTTATAGGTGGTTGAATTTTCAGCTTTAAAGTTTATGAACGTGAAGTCATCACGTGACAGCGTGGAGGAGAGAGCGAGAGAAAGAGAGAAAGATGGCAAGTCTAGCACCTCGTCGCTAAGAAGAACACGTCTTCTGCAGTCTGGCAATATTCTTATTGTTTCTTTAGCAGTGTTTGTTATTCAGTTTCTGAATGGTGTAGGCACATGATAATAGTTTGGTGATGCTGTCTGAACCTGCAGTCATCATTTTTATTAGTCACGGTAATACCATATACCGGGGAAAAATGTGGAGACCGCCCAACCCTAGTTTGCACCCGTCAGGACTAATGCCAAACTCTTCAGGTCCAAAAGTTTTGAAACTCATTTTTGTATCTTTTATCATTTATTGTGCAATATTTGGACATCTACCTGGAAGTTGTTGTCCAGATCAACGATAGCATTGTCTATGGGCCCAGATTCAGTGTACTCTTTGAATCTGGTCTCCAACAGCTCCATTTCACTAGCGCGGAGAGTCTTCCAGCGTTTCTTCTTCTTAGGCTTCATCTCCCAAACCACATCAGAGCTAAGACAGGGAAACACAAAAGAGTGTAAACTACAGGGTGCCCAGTTAGGTGTAAACACAGACCCTTTCCTTACGCTGTTCCAGCTGCCCTATTTATTTCTGTCATGTCACAGGCTGATTCATTCGCAGATGTTAAGCAGAGATAGATCCCAATAACACAATAACCAAAAGGGAAAAATTATTAGAGGAGAGTTGTCATGTACCAACCACAGGTGAGAACAAAGGTCACACAACACATTAAGAAAATTGAATGAAACCTATGAGCCCTGTGCTCATCTCTGCTGCAAATTCACACAGTCATTTCTTATTGAATACCTTGTGATCCCAATGAAGGAAACCTCTTGACCCGTGGTGTTGTTAACCAAAGACACGCCCATGTTCTGAAGGGACAGGAGCATTTCCTGTTCGGCCAGCTGAACCATTTCATTCTCACAGAGCAGCCTAAAGATCCGTCGCTCTTCGGTGAACAGGACAACACGCTGAAGACCTTTGCATCATCAAGCAAACAAAAAAAAACAAAAAAAAAAACATCTATTCTTTAATATGGAAAAAAAATCAAGATCTGTTTTTTCAGCTGCTAAGAACTCAGTGTTTTGTTATTAAAATAAATTAGGTTAAACACTCGAAGACTCAAGATAAGTGATTAATACGCCACCCTAACGTATTAGTTAATGTAAAGTAACATTATTCACTTTTAAACAAACAGCAACAAACGGATATTGCCAATTTTCAGAATCAAAGATTATGAAACTTTACCTTCATAAAAGGAAATGACGTACAGTTTTCCCTCGTTGTTCATGTCCACGCGTAGATCCTAAAAGATGCAACAGCACACAAACTGTGGAAATCTATTTACAAATGTACAAATCTGACCCATCAGCACTACTATGTACGCCTTTGGATTTTCAACACATTTCAAAATCATTATTTAATCTGTTATCATCTACCAATAATGGGTTATGCAGGTCATGTTCTCTCATTAAGCCCATTTACTGACACTTTAGCGACCAATTTCATCAAAGATCCTGTATTAAAGGTAAGAACCACAGTATGAATTTAAAAATGTGAAAAACTGAGTATTTGATGTTCGGTCAAAGATTACTCTGTGAATCAGGTACTCTACCTTCTCATTGGTCAACTTCCCACTGTAAGTGCCACACTTCCAGAAAAGCTCTCGAGATCCAGTGGGTGCCGTCCAGGTGTAGTGCACAGCTTTCCCAGCCTCCAGATCCTCCAGCTCGGCCTGCTGCTGAGAGCTGAAACCCACCCACACAGAGCCCAGTGTTTACTGCAGAAACATGACTTTGAACAGTGAATGAAAGTAGATTATAGAGTAAAACAAACAATATTCTTACAGATTCCATCCACCAAAATCAAACTTTTCAGAAATACAGTATGTCTGCGAGAGTAAACAAGCGGCTCAAAGAGAAACATGAAGGTAACACTGCTTAGACAACCAAAGCTCCCAACTGTCCTTGAATGTTAGATGTTCTATACACATACAGGCATCTCTATTCAGATAGGAAGGCGACGTTGGAAAATGACACAAAGAAAGGACACATGGGAAAGTCAACGTCACAGAACAAGTGGAAAAAGTGGAGAAAGAGCAATTCCTTTGGCCATTTCTATAAATACAGATTACACAGAACAGAGGTTTTAGGAAGAGCATGGATGGTTTTAGATGTCTAACCTGCTCCTTTCACTTTATCCCACTGATATTCAACGTTTCTGAATTAGTGCCAACAGGTTTTTACACATAAACTATTTAATGAATGAAGTGACATGTCACTTTGTGAAAGGAGCAGCCTACACAGATAATCCCGATTCACAGCTGAAGCAGTACTCTGCTACATGTCTCTGTCTGCACACCCTGCACTCAAGTGTGTTTCAAAGATATCGTGACAGCAGTCATCTGATGTATATGTCAGTGCTTCATAATTAAACTCATAGTTATTGACCTTTTTTCACAAATTCTCTACATTTGAAAAATACTGTACAAAAGCTAATGTAATGCTGTATTCTTTTTTTTATTACAAATATCATGAGTCCAGGGTGTGTCAGAACAATTTCTCCTTATCTTATTTTTCTACCTGTCCTCCTCCTCCGAGAAGGAGAAGTCGAGCAGCTCATTAGCCACCCATGTGGTTTCCATCTGGGCACTGCATGACGCACACAAACACACATTGCTTATTATTGTTAACTGAAATACAGCACATTCAACAAATATGTACAATGCACATGACGGCAGTGTAAACATGTAGAATGTGCATGAAGAGATAACTTTGGTGGTTAAGGGCTGCTGTTTCCTGCGAGTGTTGTGAGAACAAAAACTGTTGGAAAACACACAGAAGAGACAGTGTGGAATCACTGGAAGCAGATGGCCAAGGCTCAGGTGGGCAGAGCAGTCGTCCATCAGATGGAAGATGGGCAGTGTCATCTCCTGCGCCTCCACGCATCCGCAGACAAGACAGTTAACCCCACACTGGGAGGGTTACATATTCCCTTTTACAAAATAATGAAATGTTGCACTTGGGAAAGAGCGAATAAGAGGAAGAGAATTCAAAGATTTGTAAACCCTGATAAACGGGAGCTACATCAGATATTAGCGATTAATATGAAAATCATATAGGCTGAAAAAGTTGGTAGTTATCAGGGGCATAAAGAACAGGGACTGTTCTGATCATGATGCTGGCGTGTAAAAGTGAAGGATCAGGTCAGATCCATTCCTTTAACCGGAAAATCAGTGCTAACTTAAAACTACACGGCCCCAAACCCTTTGTCGGTGCTAACTGTGTTTCTTTTGTTTTTTCTCACCTCTGTTGGAACTGAAGAATCTTGTCATTGGTATGGTTGATGATGAGGAAGGGGGCTGCCCCATCATGGTATTCAGAGAATAGGATTGTTGCCGAGTGCTCTGACAAACTCACATCTACGATGATCCCTCCGACCTGCAACAAAAGAAACACACAATCGAGTGTAGTAGGTCATTAAAAAAATTCATCTAAAGAAAATGGTCTGTTAACAGGCTTAGGGTTAAACATATAACTGCACAACTCACAGAGTTGTCCAAATGCAGCAACAGGCAGTTCTCTGGTCGTGTGAAGTCGATAGTCAAAGGAGGTGCTAAACAACCGTCTACTTTGATCTTCAGCCGCTTGGTGTCATTTTCAGGCCAGAAAGGAACGGCTGACTAAAATGGGAATGAAAAATATCTTGAAGAAAACAGCGAGAAAGCCAAACTAACAACGTTTTAAAACCCTATCCCTCAAAACCTTACAGGCAATTTTTATAATCATAAACTGCTGATCTAATTTAATATGAATATACAGTAAATGGCCACCCCACAAAAACACGCCTGCAAACTTGGCTCTGACCTGCTCTGGCTGAGCCTCAGTCCAGTTCTCTTGTCCCTCCTCGCATATGAAGACACGCTGCTTGGTTCTGTTGACCAGCATGTAAAATGGCACAAAAGTCACGATGCGGGTCAGACTGAAACTGCTGGCATCAATCTTAACCCCAACCTGAGAGCAGATGAACACAACAATGCAATAGGTTATAATAATGTGCTTCAACATCAACAGGTAATTCCTGAAGGTCACTATCTTCCAAAAGCTTACCAAATAGTCCTTGTATCGGCCCTTACATTTCACATCTCCGTGGCTACCAACTGTGTCCAGAGAAAAATCATCTGACAGTTCACTGTCTGAGATCATCAGACGGACCTGCAGATCAGGTTTAAATTACATGAGGAAAAAGCATAATACATTATTAACTCTAACAACTTTTATCCTTAAATTGAACAGATGGACAGCGGGGGAAAATCATGAACTTTAACTGGAGGTGAAGCTTTTCTACTTACCTTGTTGTTTCTCAGAAAGTTCCGAGGCTTAAAAGAGAAGAGCAGGGGCATGTCATAGTCGAGCGGGTGTTTACGGTGGATATCATCCGCTTTGTACTGCAGCAATCTGCCTGTCTTATTCACCATCCAGTATGGTGAATGGATAGCAATAACAGTTTGTCCTGGATCATATTTAACATGGACCGCTATGTCCAACTCAGGCCTCTTCCTCTCTTCCTCTTCTCCATCATCTTCATCATCGAGTCGGAGGGATTGGAACACAATGAAGGTGATTTCCTCCTGGTCACTGAGGAGACTGTGGAGATAGGATTATACTTTAAGCAAGATATACATTAACAGGAAGAAACAATAGTTATTCTCATAGTGATTAAATGCCTCCCCCATACTGATTTAGAAATTATTTTTGTGCTGCAAGTTGTATCGAACGTAAACCACAAGGAATAATACAATGAAAACTGAAAATGGACACACAAATGAGATTTTGTTCAGACCTGTATTCAGAAGACCAATCCTGAGCCAAGTAGTCCAGCAGGCAGAGATCAAGTCTCGACTGATTGACAACAGCAGTGTGGAGCTGAGCCGAGTGACCTGGTTTCAGAGTGGCCTCAGGAGCTGAAACTCCACTGTCCTATTCAGGCAGAGAGAGAGCAGCAAGGTACCACATTCAATCTGCTGCATCTTACTTTTTTATATTCATTAACTAGGAGTAAAAACAAGCATTCAGATCAAATAAATTAAGTAAACATTTTGTTCATGTTTTTCAGAATGTTCAGATATCTGTATGTATTGAATAATTTTCTCAGCATTCTTTGCATTAAGAGAAACCCTTAAAAAATAACATAGATACATTATTTTGTTCTTTGAGCTCAGTCCAACTTCAAAGGTAAATCAACGAGGCTACCTTTAGTTTGTAGGAGATGGGGTAAGGCAGCAGGTTGCGCAGCAGGACAGAAGGCCACAGGTGAAGCACAAAGGGCACATCAAAGTTCTCCCCCACACCCCCAGTGTGTTTGAATGTTACTGAATCCCGTAATGGCACCATGTTGATCGTCATAACGCCACCCTCATGCCCTTGGCGACGGCAGGTCTGCTGAAGGTGCTTCTCGGGTTGCTGGCTGCTGCTGAAATCCTCATAACTGAAGCCCTCTGAGTACTCAAACTCCTCCGCTTGGTCACCGGCCTCTCCTACCGTCAGTGGTTGAAGGCTCAGTTCAGACCTGAGGGGGACATTTGTAACTTGGGTGTTTGTTTTGAGAAACATGAGAGAGGAGTGGAAAAAAAGTCTGCAGAAATGTACCTATATGAGTCCAGAGGCACACAGAACTCCTCAGTCGGGAGAGCTATACCCAGACAATCTGATCCTTCAAAAACTTTGAACGGTATTGAAAAATGATTGATGATCTGCCCCCACAGAAGTATAAAACAAACACAACACAGAGAATGATTAGCCTTGTATTATTTCCTCAAATGAAGATAACAAGTGCCCAGGTGAGATGTGATGTACCTGAAAAGGAGAGCGGATCTTGATGTACTTGCTGCCCTTCAAAGAGTAAATCTGACAGACCAGGAAACGGGTGACTCCAGAGTCTTTGTGCACTACACTGTACATTCCTCTGCCCACTTTGATTAGGGGGATGACACTGGCTGGGGTGTGGCCCAAAGGAGCTGAAAACAGAAGAAATACATACTTTGGTTCAGGATTGAGACATGTTGAGTTAAATTTAGAAATGTAGACAGTAGTAACAGCAGGAGGTGCTGACTTTGGGTCTTTGATTATCCTCTCATGCTGAGCTATTGGCTCAACAACAAATGCTTAATCTGCTTGAGATGACACTGGCTTTGCATTTATACAATAGTAGTAACTACACCTGAACCGTAACAACAGCCAAACTAGCAAACTAACCACTAACTACAACATAACCAAAAGCACAGTCTGGTACTCACTAGGCTGTATGTAGTAGTCTTTTCCACTGAGGGAGATCATGGCTGAGAACTGATCAGAGTTAGTTGAGGTTAAATAGTCCAGCCCAAGAGTTTCACCATCATCCAGGCTCACTGTTTTGTTGACGCTCTGCTTATCGATGGGACAAAACATCTCACTGTAGCGAACAGATACGGGCAGGCCCAGCCTATTCTTAATGACAAAAGGAGCTTCGTCCTTTTGAAAACACTCTGCTGTTTCTTTGGCTGCTTCTGCAAATGCCTACACAAAGACATAGACACAGATTATGTATGTAATCAGTCAGACTTGCATGTAAAAACAGTGACAATCCTTTACTTACTGTGCCCAGGTTACTCAGCATGGCCAGTCCACATTTTGAGAGTGTGATGTTGAGCTGGTCTTTACTGCTGATGACAATGACTGTCTTATAGTCCGGGACAAGAAAGTCTACTTCATCTGAGACACCACTGTGCTTCATTGGCTTCTTCTTCATCTGTTTAAAGGAGAGTAATATGTTACACTATTTAATTGTGCCTGTGGTACTATGGACTGTACATGTTCATTCTTATTTAATGTCAGGACCTTCAGTTCAAGTGTCCAAGGTCTGAATCCATCTTTTGTCTCATCTTCTAAGGGCTCCAGCAGTGGCTCCCACACTCCCATCATCTCATTATAATAGTGAACCTAAAGACAAAGGGAAAAAAAGGAACCGTTTTGAATATTTTGGATTTCAGACAAGCAGAAATGTGAGTCAAATACAAGTGAAACGCCAGACTGAATGCTGTCAGATTTGTTTACACACTTTACATGCTTCCTGTTTCTTACCTCTAGGTTAAGCTCACTGTGTAGGTTAATGAGTGTGGACCAGTTTTTCACATCTCCGTGGAAGGAGGACTTGGCCAGAAGCATGGGGACAGTGCGGTGTCCCACTCCAGCCTCCAGAGCCACACAGATTGATTCTATGTCCACCTGCAAAGACAAAGAGTCATAATATAAACTGTTTTACCATCAAACTGTAACAGATTTTTTTCAACTAATCTATAGAATACTATAAAAAACAGATAGTGAATAAACAATACTCCAAAAGACCAAATATAAATCACAAAATGCTAAGGTAATGCAGCAAAATACCTTTAAGGACTCTCCCTGTGGTATAAGTGGGGTCAGTGACTTTATGTCTTCTTCCCCACCTTCCTCTAAAAACCACAGTTTGAGCTCCTTCCAGCTCCGTTTCTCCCACAAGTCCACGGGAACAGGGCTGTCCAGTTCCTCAGGGGTCTCTGCTTTGGGAGTTAGCGCTGACTGGATTGTAATTACTGTGTTTATGATGATTGGAGACACCTGAGCAGGGAGTTAAACTTGTTAACCCCTCAGCAAATGTTATTTACTTAAATAGACAGAAATAACTGCTCAACTGTTATATGTGCTAGAAATTGAGCCAATTTAAAGATTTATTCATCTAAAAGAAAAAGAAAAAGAACCACGGACCATTGAAGACTATTGTCATTTCTGTAAATGGTGCAGATTGCATGGGTCCGTACTCTGTACATGTTTTTTTTTTTTTAATTTAAGAAATACCTTTAGGGACAGAGCATTGATGGAAACCTCCATAGCTTGCGGGGAGCCTGGGGGCTGAGTGCTCTGAAAGAACACCTGACACGGCTGCAGAACAGTAGTCACATTGTTCTTTCTCTTCTCTCTTAAGAATGGACATGCCATAACCTAAAAAAGAACCATATTTATATATATCATAAACATATGTGTCCGAATTTGAGTACTTTCAAACTTTTTTTTCAAGCTACATTACGATGAAAAGCCAAACCTTGAGGTCATTAATTATAGCAGTCATCAATGACCCCTCTGGACCACTTTTCATCAGGAGTTCACACTGTGTGGTCATCACTAGGGACGGGGCATCAGCACGTGTCAAGTCAGCCACAAACGCAATCTCTGGGTTACGTACAACAACATTTATCTCTGTCTTTGACACTGGAGCTGGAGCTGCACCTGAGGGCAGCAGGAGGCATTGGTTATTAGTTTGAATTATGTGGAAATGAATGATAGTCATTCTCAAATCGCTCTGATTGATGGGATATGACTGCACATTATTTTTATTCATTTGAAAGTATATTCATATCTTAAAATAGCATCACAACTTAGTCAATAGATTAACATGATGTGAATGCTCAAGTGTATCTGATAAAGGGATTTCTATATTATCTTACATAAGGTCAAAAATAAAGCAGATCAGTTTAACTCACTGGAGTCTTTAGAAGTCACTGAGGAGTTGATGTTCTTTTTGTCTCCCCCACCAGAATTGTTCTTGGGTTGGGGCGCCTGTGCAAATCCCTGCTGGATGGCCTTTAGAAAGACATCTGCCACCGTCAGCAGGAACTCCATGCTGGCACAAAGGTACACATCCTGCACCACTGTGCTGATGACGGTGCCATCACGTCCCTGACGGTAATTCACCTCCACCATCATGTTCTGCTCTGCCCCAGGACGCATCGCCATCATCCTGCCAGAGAACATAAAAGGCCTCAGTGTTAAGATGTGTTGAACACAAAGTGGACATTCCTTCTTTAAAAACAGCAGAAGGGAAAAAAGTGCAGCAACTTAATTAACTGCTGTGAAACACCACACAAAGCCATTACACCTTTGTCCTTCATGACACTTTAAAGACCTCCCCTCTGCTGTAAATAAGCAGAAGAGGGGAGGTATGCTGCTTATTTACAGCAGGAACACAGATAAGTCTATGTTCTAACTGTGAAGAGTCATCCTGAACCTTGGAGTGACCATCTTGATGCTTGGTCTCTCGTCATCTAGAAGACATGTAGTGAGTCGGACTGAAGCTTTCATGGAGCTGTCGGAGAACATGTGCACGGAAGTGGAGATAGTGTCCAAAGTGAACTCTGCAAGCTTCAGTTGTTCATCGTGTGGGTCTAACAGCTGCATCTATTGAACAAAATAAAGCAGCAAGATATTAGCAGGCACATAAGGGAGGATGATCGAATGGTAATATGCTGCCCTTTTGCATACCATATTCTCATTGGGGCTGTACAGGACCAGTGTCATGGAGTCAAACTTGAAGTGTAATTTGAGCGTGGTCTTCAGCTTGATGTCTTTCTTTTGAGTCTCCACAACAGCAGCTGTCACCACTGTGTTACCTGAAGCAGCATTGTCAACACATATGGGAGAGAAGAAGTTCTTTGGATTTGGTTGCAATAGAACAGATTGCATATTTCATATTTTCAGATTCTATTAGTAATTTGGGGATTCAATTATTCAGAAATCTCAAACTCTAAATTTAAATTATGGTTTCTCTCTTTGTGGAGTTAATCTTCAAACACAAATGCAAACATGTAGAAATAAAAATAGTTTACTGCTAGCAGGTCCAGAAGCTCCTGAGTCCTGGTTCTCTTTGTTGGATACAGAATCAGAGGAGTGATCAGCAGGAGGGAGAGCTGCTGAAGGTGGAACGGCATCACACTTCTCTGACAGGTTCTCACTTAGAGTCCTTAAAACCACGATCATGTCCTCCTGGCAGAGGATTAGCTGTTGGGAACAGACACATTAAATAATTAAAAAACACACACAACACTTCTTAAAATCATTGTAACCGTTTACCAACTAATATCAGGGATCGGACATCAGAAAAGCCAAAACCATTAGATAAAACATTCAAAACAGCATGATAAGAAACAGCAGAGGAAAACAATTAAATATGCAACAATTGCCTTAATATTTCTTGGCACACATTATGACTTACACTCATGGGCTTCAGATGAGCAGTAATCTCTATGTCAGGAATACTGTGGTACCAGTTGGAGGAAAGATTTCTCTGGATTTCCAAGTCAAGACTGACTGGCTTCAACAGCTGAGTCTCCCCCTTAAAACCTTCATCTATGAATGTAGTTCTGGAAGCAAAATGCATCAACCTGTCAGATGATATACATATATATATATATATATATACATAAAGAAATATGTATGAAACAGATAGAGCACAGATACAGTATATGTAAATGCCATCTATTTAAAGTTGTTATTCCCTCTGGTCTCCTACCTGTACATCTTGAGGTCAGTCAGTCTCACGGCCATTATATCCACAACAGGTGGGATTGTAGTATCACTGTTAAACGGCTGCTTGGCAAAATGGTTGTTGACACACAACCGGCCAAGATCAGCAACAATGACATTTGAAGACGAAGATGATTGAGGGAGGAAGATGACAGGCGCATTAAAGTGGACATTGAGAGCAATCCGTGTGCTCCGCTCTGCCAGTTCCTTCACACCCGATGCAGCTTTTTCTGCAGCCTGGACCGTCACCTCAGCCAGTGCCGCTTTGGCCTCCTGGAAATTATTGATAAATGCCTGAAGAAGGAGGAAGACAGAAAAGAAGAATGGCCTTGAAATAAATAATATTTGACATTTGACAAATGTACATGTGAAAACAACAGACAAACTAAATAAATGATCATTTCATGATTGATCCCTCTTACCAATATGGAGGAGACAAACTTGTTGAGAAATATGACCTGAATGCATCCCACTGTTAGTGTGACTGAGGTGTCAACTTTAGACATATCCAGATAAGCGTCCCCCTCAGTTGCATCTGTATAGTTTACCATCCGGAACGCAAACACTTCCTTATCTGCGATGGACACAGCCTGGAAAAAAAATAAGAGAACAGGGTGGAAATGAAGGGGATTTATGGAAGCAGTGTAAACCATGACAAAGCTGAAAGTCTTCCAAAGAGTAAAATGTGTGAAGTGAACGAACAAAGCCAAATTTGGAAGATTTAGGGGGGGGGACTAAGTGAAAAACCTACATGACTATACATGGTATAACCAACACTGTCAAAAATAAGTCCTGCAAACATGATTACTAAAACGATAACCATTAAAGGATGTACCTTCTTGTAAAAGGCATCTTTGTTGCAGTCCAGGATGACAATATTCTTCAAGTTGGCCTGAACCTCCAGCTCCTTTTTCCTCATAAGGACTTCAGAAACCAGACCTGGAGAGTTGTGAGGGTCACACACTGAGAATCCTTTTTTGTGTGATGAAGACAAAACAAAGCACTGTAGCATAGCATCTTTTTATCCATACCTTCGATACTTATCTCTGAGATTCTGGCTTTCTGTCCTCGAATGAACACCTTCAAGCTCCGAAGATCAGCTCTTATATGCAGATTTATCACATCTGCAAACTTTGAACGTTTTGAAGCTGTGAAAAAAGGTGAGGTGAGTGGAAAATAGGATATTTTCAACACCTATTATTATTCAAAATGACAAAATATTCCAGATCAGTTTGATAAAGCATCATCATACTTGCTTAGGTTGTAATTATCTTCACAACTGATAGTCGATAAGATTCTGTAAGAGTAGTGAAATAACGTGGAAAAAGAACTCACTTTTTTTCTTATTTATGGCAATTTCCTCCTTCTTCTCTCCCTCCTTCTCTGCCTCAGCCTCATCCTCCTCAGGGATTGTGGGAAGCTCCTCTTGTCCTTCCTCCTTTTTAGTTGACGGAGGAAGGAGGTTACTGAGGAAATTCATGGTGTTGAGGAGAGCCTCGGTATGGAGATGAACATCCAGTGATGAGAAGGTCACCTAATTAGAAAAAAAGGAAAACAAATTTTCAGCAATGCAGCTGTTCTTCATAACATGCAAAATATTGAATAACTGAACTTACTTGTAGCCTGAAAATGAAAAATTCTCTCACCTTGATGAGCTGCTCTGTATTGTTGTGTTGAGATTTGAAATCAGGACCATTCTTATCAGCCTAAAAAGGACAATACTACATGAGGAGACTATTCACCAGAACTGGAAAATATTCAGTGAAGTAAATAAGAAACATCTAAATGAATGTAGTGGATCACAAGTACTTTGATGTACTCCAAGGTGAGCAGATCAACTTCTGTGTTGTCCAGAGTGGTGATGAGCTGAACTTGCTTCTCTTCAGAATCTACACATCAAAGAAACAGATGAAGCATGGAAAATAAAAACGGATCCAGGATTAAACAAACAAAAATGCCTCCGTTATCTACTGACCCATGTATTCGGGACACTTCAGGCAGATCTCTCGCAGGTAGGTGTTCGATGTCATATCAAAGGTGCGCAGCTTTAGCTCAGTACCCAGGCCCTCTATGTCCAGGTGGAGCACTGTAACCTCCTGGCCTTCAGACACACGGCACAGCTGTACAGAAAACTGAATGGAGAGGACAACGATATAATTTACTTTCTAAAATTATACACATTTAAAAACTATATATGGAAATAATCTTAAACACGGGTCTGACAAAGTGATGGCCTCCACAAAAGTTCAGAGATAAAGCAGGGCTGAAGAGGAAAAAGGATTTCACCTGTATAGTTAACAGCATTTGAAAACAGCAGAGGAATTTATATGTACCTATTGTTACATTAATAATTAATAAAATTGTTTTTGTTCAGTCTCAATAGCAAATATTCCATATTAAATATTGTCTATGCAAAACTTGATTTCATATGGTAAGAACATAGAATAATGTAGACAACGGCTGGCAAATAAGACTCAATTTTATTTACCTCACTGATCTCAAATGTCAAGATGAGGTCTGTCATGTTCTTCTGAGTGTCTTCTTTGATAAAACTTCTTCTTTTGCTTAGATCTGCGTAGCGGAGCGGCATGGGATTGTCCGCGAAAAATGGCTTATCCCCAATTGGAGAGCTTGGGGCGTCATAAAACAGATCTTCTTCTGACCCTGATAGATTTTCACAGCAAGAAAAACAAAACAATTATTTATCCATCCAACAGATTTTGTATGAACTTTCTTTCATGTCACCCACTGTTGAACATGTTTATTTTACGCCATTTAAAATGTTCTTTTAGTACAAAAAAAACAACAACCTGGTTTAAAGGAAAAAACTGTATAAAGAAAGATTAAAAGGACCAAAGGAACTGACATTTTGGTCAACTGTTTTCAAAAGCTGCGAAAAATCTGAACTTTGCTACAGAAATGCAGATAATATTTTACAGGACTTTACCAAGAAGGTCATTGTTAGGAAGTTGCGTTTATGTGCTCAACAGTCTCACCCAATGAGGTGATGCTGATGGTCTCACACGACTCAAAAATGAGAGAAGAGCGCTGGTCAGCTAAGTTCAGAGGTCTCCTGGGAGTCAGCTGAGGTGTGAACGACTGCCTTGACTGCAAAGATGTGTCAAAATATGTTATTAATTAAAAAAATAAAAGAAATAAAGCAGTAGAAAATGTTTTTAAAAAAATCTTTGCACATCTGGTTCTCACCTTTGGATTCGATGAAGAGCTGCGCGCAGCAGGTTTGCTCTCAGGGAGTGGGATGCTTTCCACCAACTCCAAAACGCTGCGAAGTTTAATGTCAGAAATTCTGAGAGACAACAGAGGCAGTTCCCCTGACATCTTGTACCTAAAACACAATCAGAAACACAGAAACAAAATGAGGCACACTACCAGATGAAGTTAAAACCAGACAGTTTACTCAGTGAAATAAACCAAAGGGCACATCATTTTTCTGTGATCTCTCGAGAAGTTCCTCTCGAGTTTAATGACATCACTACAGAGAATTTTGTTGAATGGGCAGAGACAGTGAAGCTTGTCATGCCGGTTATGAAAAAAGACAGGTCGAGGCAGGAATGTAAAAAGAGAAAAGAGAAAAAGAGAGAATGTAAAAAGAGAGACAGTTGTCACTGAAAGAGACAACAGTTTCTTTCAGTGATAAATCAGGCAGAGACTTAACACAGAAAATTAGCTGAATAAACTGACAGAGCAGGAAGCCCCATGCACCAAAAAGGTAAGAAAGAAGTGATGCTGTAGATGGGTATGGCCCTAACATAATGACCACAATGTGCATTATTTCACTAACAATTGAAAATTGTTGTTCATGTGTAATTTGCCTCGGGTAGAAATCAAAGTAAATTCTTACCCACAAGAAGACATTTGAACCGTGGACTGATGCACAAATATGTGAAAAAGCTGACATCCTTACTTTGCCATGCGAGAGTCTTTGACAACCATCGCCCTGCTGAAAACCACTTTCAGATCCACAGGCTCCAGGATGTGGAGTGGTGACTTTTTCTGTTTGCGGGCCTTTTTCCAGTCACCATCTATAGTTAATAACAAGTTTAAATATCATCACGGACACACACACAAGGAAAAGTATGCTCTGTGTGAGAAGATCATGAAAACTGTGAGATAGTGTTTTCTGAGATCCGTCAGAAAATGTAAGAATTAGAATTTTAGAAAATTGATTAAAGAAACAAGTCCTGTGTGTTTTTTGTGTTTTGTTCTAAGTCAAATTTAGCTTGAGCTCAAATATTTTTGAATAGTAGGTTCAACAAACTCAAATTTTGCAGGTCACCTTCATGTGTCTGTATTGTGCGTACCTGGTTTGCTATAAAGGAACTGTAGGCTGCTAAGCTGTACGTCAAAGCTATCATATGCCCTGGAAATGATGTCTTCAATGTTGCTGGATGTCACTGACAACTGGGGGAGATTCTTCCTGCTTTGACTGGACATCTGCAAATGTAAGGAAAGGTTTTCTAAAAATGAAAGGTTTCAGCCTTTGACTTCAACATCTTAAACATGAAGCGTGTAAAACACAATTAAAACTGTCAGAAATGGGGAGAGTTACAGATGAGTGAGTGAGGCTCATCCCACTTTATGTCTTCATACTTGACACTTTCTGACCTTAAAATGTCCAAGATCCAACAGCAAAATGTTCTGAGTGCCGTCGTAGAAGCCGCTCTGAGGAATGATGACGTAAGAGGCCATCAAGTTCACCTTCAGGTCCAGAACCTTCTGTGTCTCGATCACGTACATTAAACCTGAAAACCAATAAATAAACACATTAATCAATGAGGTATGCTGCTTGATGTCAAGATGACAGGTTCCATATTGTACAATCACAGAAAAATACAAGAAACAGTTTAATGAAACTTTCATAATGTGAATAATTGTCTACATCATGATGACAAAAATAAAATTTACATTTTGTTTTTATTTCTCATATATATATGTACAGTAAAATGTTGCTAAGAAACCACTACAGGTTTCAGCTATGTTTCTCTTAAACATCAAAAAATGTTTTTTTTGGTCACATTTCACACTTTAAGATTATCAGCATAGTGCTAATATCAATTAGATTAATCTAATCGAATGGCAGGAATTTGAGTAAATATTAAGCTAATGTCTTTTCTCATTTTCAGACTTGAATGCAAACAAGAATATAAATTGAGAAGAGTAGAGCTTGAAACTTTAGTTAACACCTGTCTGAAACTATCCATTTCAAAAGCATGAACATGAACACTAGATTTGGACTAAGTGGTTGGGATATGAATGTTGCCTAAGGACAAGACAAATACACCTCAGTGAAAACAAGAAAGAAAAGTACGTGCTACTTTTTGTAAAATAAATATTCAAACATATGTGAAACTCACCAGTGGCTGTGCGGTCTCTGAACTGCTCCAGCTTCATGAGGGTGGCATTGGTGAGCTCGTCCAGCTGCAGGTCGTCAGGAGGCATGAAGAACGCTGACATACTGTTCACTGTTATCTGCACACACACAGACTCAGTGCATTTAACATGATGTCATTCACACTCAAAGCACCTGACAGACAGCACTCACAGCATCATAGATGATTTCCAGTGGTTGGGATTCGACGTGAAGCCGCTGGTTGGCACTCTCATCCAGCGGATTGGTCTCAAACAAGATGCAGAGCAGCGGTGTCAAAGCGCCAGTAGCTGCCTTCCGTGAGGAAAGAAGGGTTGGTGCAGGCCTGTTACTGGCCAGACCAGTGACTTCAAACAAACTAAGCTGGGCTGTGAGTCTGAAGGAGAAAAAGAAACAGAAAATATTGTAGTTCAGGTCATGTTTACAAATGAAACATGAAATCTAGACAAATAAATTACATTGTAAAATACGGAGCACAAAATATGCCTGAAAACAAAGAGCTTTGACTAACTTGATGGCTTGTGCTCCAGGTCTCTGTGTGAGCGTGGACTTGAGTTCTCCTACAGTCAGTCTGATGATCTCCTTCCTGTCCTTGCCGTCTTTGATCGACACAGACAGTTTTTCCATGTGGAAATTAACCTTCATGTCCTCAAACTGAAAGAAAATGATCAATGACAAATATAGCATGTAACATAATATTTGTGTTTTGGCCAAAAGAGAGCCAAGCCAGAATGTTCAATTAGTTTTCGAGTGGGTGTGAGACTAGGAAGTGACTCACATTTTTTGGCAGGTTAGGATTAACGGCAGTTTCACTGTATCCAATGGCAGTGTAGAGTTTCACTTTCTCAGCAGGGGTTAATAGTTCATCAAAACCTGATGCACAGAGACAGTGCAGCAAAGAAAAGAAAGCACAAAAATAACAACTACTGACAGTATTCATCACCAAACTCAAAATCCCGTCTTCACAAAAATAATATTTTACGTGGTTTTCATACATATCTGGCCTCTTACCTCCAGTCTTGGTTTCCTTTGTTTGTGTATCGGCTTCTCCTCCCCAGTTCCACATCCAGTTTAGCCATCCCTGAGACTCTTCCTCCTCCATCTTTATCCCTGGACGATAAATACGAAGTCCTGCCTTGCTTGCCTAAGGAAGAAAGACTCCAGATAAATTATTTTTCTTTTGCAAACAACAAGAAACTAATAGATTCTAAAAGACTAATTTGACTTTAAATTGCATACTTTGCATTTTGTGCTCTTTCCTGGTAATTTTTGGTTAATCTGAAGGAACATCTACTACACAATTTGTCTTTTTTCTAATTATTCAAAAGGCGTGAACGTTTTATTTTGGATCTGTCAGGGCTGCATAACCAATGGAGCATATTGATACAATTCACGGACAGACACAAGGTCAGTAAACTATACACCAGAACGTAAGCCTTACCTCTACTTCAGCCTGTTGTCTGGCCAGTGTGATGTTAAAAATATCTAAGCTCCTCTCAGTCTCCTGCAAATACACACAGGACAAATTAGGTAGAGCCTTTAGTAGATGTTATCACTGACATCATTGCTCATAGAGGAAGACCCCCTATATACATATACAGATACAGACTTCTCCAAAATCTAACCCTCTTTAAACCCAATAAATGTAATATAAGGACTGATACAGGATCGGCAAAAAGGAAATCCATTAATTTAAAACTAACAACTCGACAACAAAGTATTACAGAAGCCCTGCATATGGTACTGGCCTTGACATGTGGGTAGTTATTCAGCAGCTGTCTGCCGATATCACAGAGCATAAACATCCTGCCAAAGCACCCTGATTCAAATAAATCAATCTAAAAGCATGTATTGGTAGAAGTATAGCCCATATCTATATTAAAAAAACAGCAAATTTCTTTTTCAAATCATATTTATACATAGATTGTTTTATTTGAGGTCACTTTAGCTCCCTCCCACCTCCAGCTGCTTCAGAAGTTCATCACTGGGCTTCTTGCTGGTGATCTTCGCCTTGTAGATCTCTCTGTAACACTTAACCATTTGTCGGTGCCGCCGGATGTGCTGCCATGACCACATGTGCAGACGAGGCTTCACATCTACCTCTAGGATCCCTGTGATTGCATACCTCCACCTAAAAAAAAAAAAAATCACATGTAACCCCACTATCAACTTCATGATCAGTCATTTTAAGTGCACAGAGGTGGTAAAATGCCCCATTATGTTTTGAAATACTGAAGTGGTTTCTGACCATAGGCAAGTATTCTTGTGACAATGGACGACAGGTCTGTACTTCCTGTATGGAAGGTTCCGTGACATCATATCGACCGAGCCCAGCAGCTCCAAGATGCTAATGTACTAAAAAGACAGGAAGCCAGCAATTACACAGCAGCACAGAGCAGTTATCATCTCCCAGCGGGCTGGTTTTTACCAGTCGCTTACCCACACAAGTTTATAGCCTTTTACACACAAGCCTACCTGACATCTGTTTAGCTCGATGGCCACCTCACAAAGATTGACAATCAAGTCCACCTTAGGAGAAGAGAAATCCACATCTGACCGGGGATTCATCCGCAATTTAGCATCCGCTGAGATGGGACGAAAAACTAGCAACAGAAAACAAATGGTTATATTTTTCTCTTGCATAATTGCATAAATGTTTCCAGTTTTTTTTTTTATTGTGCAATTTTTTTTTTTTTAATTGGTAATTAAAACTGTGTGATGCAGACATTGTGTCCAAGCTGTGTATATTCATGATCATTTACTTTTTTAGCTGTATAGTTTTAATGTTTTAAGCTAAACTTGGATTGAAAAGATGGTCTGAGAAAAAAAGAGGGAGAAAAGGATGAAAGGGCCACTCACTAAAATCATGGTCAATGGTGAGAGAGTTGGAGATATCCATGCTCCTCTGAAGACACCGCTAAAAATGGATAAGGAGAGAAATGTTATTTTTCAGTATTACTTATTCTTCTTTGTCTCTCGATTGCCATATTTATAAACCTCCCATCGATGTGGCCTTCTCATACATTAAAACAAGGGTTTATTAAATGGAGATTTCATATACTTTATCACATGTGTCCTGTGTGCACACAGCACTGACACATTCTTAATATTGCGTGGATGCAGAACAAAGGTTCAGATTCAATTTTAAATTCTAAAATACTAAATACAGGCATGTGTGAACACCGGTAGATCATCTCATAACTTACCAAGGCCTCGTCTGCACTATGATTAGAGAAGAGTACTGAGTTGACGTTCCAGTAGGCAAACAAGTTGTCCAGTTGAACCAACTGAGAGAAATAAAATGTCACTGTTAACTGTGTGGATATAAAAAGCTAACCATGACCTAAATTTTAGAGTGGAGGGGGTCCCAGTACTAAAACAGACAGAAATTAATCCATGAACTACACAGAATGGTTTATGACTTCAAATGAAAAGTCCTTTACGGTAAGTTCTCACCTTAAAGAAAAGCCTTGAATTCTCATTCAAAATACTGGGATGCCAGTTTTCATCAGCTGTCTGTAAGTGTCAATAAGGCAGGGTGGTATTAGAGTCAACCAAACTTACAGACACATCTTAAACTGTTTCCAAATCATATCAGAACTTTACCTGAAGGCTCAGGTTTTTCAGGGACACTCCAAATGACAAAGGGCAGCTTGGATTTGTGACCTGTGTAAAAACAAAATAATGTGTTGTTAGGAGTTGTACTCACAATTGTGATTTAAACACCCGGGAAACTCAGCCACAATACTCACATCATCCTCATAGCGAATGTGGATGTTGGATATCTTCACCTGCAGGTTTTTGATGACCTGGGTGACCAGTTTTTCCACAAAGGTGTCCTGCTTCTCAAGCTTAGGGTTCTCTGTCACACAAAAATATCAAAATCTAGATTGATAAAAAAGTTTTCTAGAGGCTTTGTTTTGGGAACAGTCATTTGATCTCCTATTTCTAGACACAAAAAAGAAGGTCATTTTTGCTGTGAGATCGCAGTGATAACCACCACACCGCCACGTAGCCGACACACCGATGTCTATAAAGCTCCTGTTTTAAAACAAAGCAGCATGTCACTATTCTTTTTTTTTTTTTTAAAGCTAGCTGGTGTTAAACCGCAGATGAACTGCTAAACCACTGTTTCACACAAAGGAAAGCATTCAGCTGGTGGCTTCACAGGAACTCACAGCCAGATATTCTCTAACCATATGGCTCAAAATCTCTGAGGCTATTTCTTTCATTTTTTTCTTTTAAACAAACTGAAAGTATTTGCAGGACTCATGCGTTTACCAGAGCTCACCTTGCTCAGCAGCTTTAAGTTTTGTCTCCTCTATTCGCTGTAGCTCCCTCTGTCGAGCCTCCTGCAGCTGCTTCTCTTCCTTTTCTGCATCGTACTTTATGCCTGGAAAAAAAGGTTAGCAAAAAACAGACTGATTATGCCACCCATGTACTCAATGTCTGCGTTACAATCACAACCTATTTATCAGAACATTTAGGGTGTGTGAAATTAAGGAAAACTCATTTTTATGTGTTAGCTAATAACACCAGACTATGGTTGACATTCCTGTTATATGAAACACCTTACATTTCTGCTGTGTAATACCAACAACGGAAATATTGTTAGCGGAATTCAGGTTAATTTTTTTAGATAATGTCTGCAGCCGCTGTAAAAAGCATAAAACACTAATGCAACCTTTAACAACTTGAAGACTTGAAGACTTAACAACAATTAAGTCTATGTCTTTATGCATCATAGTGGGCATAGATGGTGATCATACTTGCTGTGGGGACAATAAGTAAGTAGACACCATCCAGTGTGGCCTCCACAGATTGGTTGTAGAGGTTCTTCCATGGTATCTTTAGCTCCAGACGTCCTGTGAGTACAAGCCCAACGTAAAAAATTGTTTCACTCTATGAAACGTACCAAACCGAGTCAAGTGATGCAAGACTTTGCAACCTTACCTATGTGGCCTGCTCTCACTTTGAATGGAATATCAAGTTGACTCTACAAAGACAGAGTAAATATCCATTTAAATACAAAGGCAAAACACATCTTATAATTTATCTTACCAATTTAATCCCCCACTTACCAAGGCATTTTCCTTTATTTCCAGATTGGTCAAAATGGCATCCCCTGTGATGACAGGAATAATTGTTTATTTGTCTTCCTCGACTGTATTGTTGTTTACCAATTATTGAAATAAATAAATGCATGCTGACAATCAAGATGGGTGTTGTTCGGAGAAAGAAACTCAAAGGAATCTGTTGAATTCCAAAAATAAATCCTTTCTTTATTGACTAAACACGAACAGAAAGCTGGTGAAATTAACCATTGTGGATACAAGAGACTTAGCAAACATTAAACACATACAGTTTCAAATGTTAGTTGCGAAAAAAAAAAACTAAATACACAGTCTCGTTCTACCGGTTTTTTCTTTTCTTTCTTTTTTTTAAACTGCCTCCCTTGCGATTAAGAAACTAATTACTTAGCGAAGGCTCTTTTTTGTGTCTTTCGCAAGGTCAATTTTGAGAAACTGTAAGGACTACTTGGAAGACGCACTAAGCATGAAAAGACTCAAAATGAAACTGGCAAGTCCGGACCTGGCTGCGTAGAAGGGTGTGACTGAACTTATAAGAAACTTCAATAATCTCATTCAGCTGCATGAGGCTAAACTGAGACGTCTGAAGCCGTAACAGAAAAGAAATGCCTGTATTTTCCCAAATAACATTCGTCTGTTTTGTCACGCTCGTACTGTGCATATAAGATAGATTTTGAGAAAGAAAACATATCACTGACAGTTGAGGTAGCCCTCTCTATTCACCAACCTAGTGGCTAACATCTTTTTTAGCATTTAGCTATATAGCGTCGCCAAAAACAATCTGGTGAAAGGCAAAAACAAGGTGTTACCTCCCCATATGCCAAGCTTGAGCTGAGAGCTGTCAAGATTGACAACATAGTCCCCTAAAAATCGGTTGAGGACATCTACAACCACGCTTTCAAAGACCATTTTGACGTCGCTCTCATCTGCCTGTCATGTTTACATCCCGTGAACTATTGCAAGTATCATCTACGTCACAATTAGAAGGACGTCTTGCGGCAGGCAACGTTTACGCCATGCCGTAAACACGTTGTGCAGCCAACGGAGGGTCCCCGTACCAACAGTGCAGGGGAACGAAAGTTATTCCTACTCAAACAGTCACTCTGTTGTTTTGTGTGTTGTCGTCGATAAAAAAGTAAAAATTATAAAACTAAAAAAGGACAATAGTGCAGTCTAGCCGATTAAAAAATAAGATTTTCTATTTTAACGCTTACATTCAGAAGGTCCACATTACAGTCAGTGTTTCTATTCATTTATTTATATTATATCACATAAAAGCTGAACTGTGCAAACATTTGTTTAAAAACTTTATGGCAGGACACAGTAACAGGTCAGAACAAAAAACAAGCAGCAATAATTATTTGAGGCACCAAAAATTGTTTGAACTACCTCTTTCATGTATTTTCACCTTTCTTTTTCTTTTTCTTTTTTGTGTTACATGGAATTTCCGAAAAAAGTCCACACTCCTCTTTTGTGAATACACAGATGAATAATAACATTCATTGTAGAGTTTTGGTTATACCCGCCTGGGTATTTCCGGCCTATTATCCTCTTTGTTCGATATTCTGTTTTCATTTTTAAAACACTTTAAAAACACATATGTCAAAAATAACATTGCTAACTAATCAAAGTTGACCTATTTTATTTTGCAATTGTGAATTACCTTTGTTATTATCTGCAGTGATAGTGTTTTTACTATAAGAACATACAATTTTATGTAAAATCCCTACAGAAATAATTAGTCCTTTGTCTCTTTCTTAAGTTGGAGCAACTGAGATAGTGGTTTACTGATCATCCCAATCAGTGTTCCTCTCCTCAGCATTCCATGTGTAGATTTGTCCACCACTTTTACTCTGAGCTGCAATTCCTGAAGTTCTTTGTGACTCAGCTCTGTGAAGAAGAAGTCTTCATTGAACACAGGGCTGCAGCATTTCCTGATGGTGGTACTCTCCTGCTGCTGCAGCTTCCCTGGTGTCAAACACAGAATCAGTGCACAGTTCAGGGTGTGTCTGTCACTTTGGTCCCACAGGCCGTCCACAGACACCACACGCACTCTGACTGTGAAAAGGGCTGCAAAAATGTCGTCGGAGAATGTGGAGTGCTCAGCAGAGAGGCGGACTCTGCCACGGCCCTGCAAGGGCAGGACGTGTTCAGGCTGAAGTCTCTCCTGACGCCGCATATTATCCAGGGGGAAAAGAACAGGGGGGTGTAGGGTACATGAGCTTTCCTCTAAACTGGGAGAAGTCGTTAAACTTAAACCTCCCTTTTTCCACCTCCCTTTTACATCATTCATGTCGATCAGCGAAGGACAGGACACTGTTCCTTTTAGCCGGCCACTTTTTAATGTGATAGAGTTTGAAGTTTTGGCACCGTAAGGGGAACACAGAGGAGAGCTATCACAGGAGGAAAGTGTCTCGCTCTCTTTGCTTCCTGTTTCTGACAGGCTTTTGCTTGAAAACAGTGGAAGAAACCTAGACAAAGTTTTCTTGCGCGGGTTCAACTCTTCTGAGGGTGCTGCAATAGGAATACTTCTTTCCAATATGTACCCAGGTCGGACGGAATGGAATAAAGACTCCTTCCTTCTCGTGTTTGGGCTTTCATACAGACCAGCCAGGCCATAACCCTCTGCAGAGAACGGCAAAGGTTTCTTTATAGCCTTCCAAGAGGCTACAGTCTCCTCTTTCTTAGTTCTCACATCCCTTGTCTTTGTTTGTGTTGTGTTTAAAGAGGTGTTGTTCCTTAGTATTTGGCTCTGACCAGACACTGACGGGGGGGTTCTCTCGACTTCTTGCAGCGTACTTGTCTTGCAAAGTCGTGGAGGCAGACAAAACTCTGGGATGTTGTCTGGGGTTATGATGTTGCTGTGCAGATTCTGGGAGAAGCTGGTCTTAGAGGGGCAAAAGACGTCCTCGTCAGTCTTCCCTATATAACGGTCCAAGTCCAGAGGAATGCTCTCCACGCTCTCTCTGATTTTCCCAAGGATCCACATAGTGATATTAGGGTTTGACGGTGTCACCGTGGTCACTCAACTCCCAACTTCTTTCTGCTGCACAGGTGAAACATGTTGTATGTGAAATAAAACAAATCAAGTTTTGTTTGGAACTTTTTCAGATATTGAAATAGATATTCTTCCCTCACCTTTGATGCGGCGATGGTTCCTTTTCAGAAGGCAGGTCGGCAGTGTGCGAGGCATGTGTCAGTAGCAGACTTTAAAGGTTAGCAAGAGGCTCCACGTCATCAGTGTGCCACCCCCGCATGCACCAAAATATGTTCCCTGTCCATACATGCGCAAGAATAGACATGCTTGCCAAAGTGTATTGGACCTCTCTGTGTCTCTTAGAAACTGAGTGGGTGGCAGATCAGATCAGGTGCATTGATGCGTAGGTAGTTGTGGTGTCAGCTTCCCATGAGGGCTCTTCTGACATCACTACTAAAATCTTTCCGGGAGACAACTTGAAAGGAAAAAAATAATATGATTTTGAATGAAACATTAAAATGCACATATTTATAAAATAGTACAGATAATAGAAAAATGATAGGTTCATACTGCTGTTCATAATATAACTTCTATATCTGAGGACATATGCTTGGAGTGGATGACGTGTGACCCCGCTCTGGCGTGGCATTTAGATAGAAAAAGCAGTAACCGGTTAGAAGTTTCAGCTGTGGTGGTCGTGATGACCTCTTGTTCAAAGGCTAGTATGCCCCAGATCCACGGACTGCGCCCACCACCTCAAAGAGCCACTGACCTTTAGATTGCTCTTCATCAGAAACACAACTGACCTGAAAGCTTTTTTGTCAATATGTTGTTGTACAACTAAGGGCCGTTCTAAAACACTAAGATAACACCTAACTTTCTGATGTTTAACAATAGGATTTAGAAAATAGCAAAAACCAAAGCCAAGTAACTAACTTAACAGGTCCATGTAAAATAAAGCTGAGGAAGTTAGCTTGGAAGTCTTTCATTTATACACTTTCAATTCTGTACAAAAAAAAACGTCACTGGGATGAAGGGAGCATGGGCATGTCTATGAGTGCTGTGGGAGGGACAGGGAACCTCCTCGGTGTGAGGCGTCAGTGCACACCACCACCACACATCCGTTTAATTTCCATTACGATGTTATCAGAACGATTTGTTCCTGATAATTACCACTGTATTCACACCTCATTACCAAACATTAGTCAAGATCACACACTTTTTAGAGTCCTGATGTCTGTTTGAGGATGTAACCACGAAAAGAACATCTGTACCATGAACGTATTCTGTAAACACATGGGGATCTATGTGTTTTTATTCTGTACCAGCATCTTTAAGTTGCTAAACTGGGAGATCCACTTATCTGTTATTTCAACCACAAGAGGGCATACATGGATTATGGTCCTTAGCTCATTTAGTAAAAGGCACAAGTACAGAAACAGTTCTTTTAAAAATTTTACATAGAAAAATATTTCAAAAGACGTGAAAATGTCATTGTTGGACAGCATTAGGATTGATATAATGATTAGGTCTTTGGGTTTTTCTAGTGTGTGTGTGTGTGGAAAAATGAGGAATATGAAGATGATGAGTACATTTAATAAGGGCCCTCTAGAACATCCAGGGTCAGGAGACTTTTTGTGGTGGTGGAGATCAACTTTATTATGCCAATAAAAACTCAGAGTGCTCTGTGTAATGGAGAGATAAATGATTGGGAGTCAGAGGAGGACCTTGTCTTTAATCACTGTCGTTGCAGCAATTAATGCTAACAAGAGGACAAGGCGGCCAAACGTTGCAATCTTCAAGCTCCTGAGTTCTTTTTTTTTTTCTTAAAAATTATAGTTTTTGCTTTACAGTTTTTGTTTTGTCCACAGAGTTGTAGAATATTTTGTTAAACTACTGGCAAATTGTCCGAGTGAAATTAATGTTCTCCACAAGGGCGACACATGACACAGTTCTTCTCCTGCACGATACATGTAAAAACATTTATTTTAATGTACATTCATTGTTTAGTGTAAAATTGACTTTCTGTTGATGTTATTGACGGTTTCTGGAATGAAAAAGAGTTCTTACATGAAAAAAAACCCCTGGGTTACACAGTGTCTAGATACTTTATGACTGAGAAAAAAGCATGTTTTCCCAGAAGCTGTAACTTCATCCTGCCACTGGAACCGTCAGCTCCGGGCTAGAGGTGACCTTTCAGCCTTGCTTCATCACAAAGGCAAAACAAAGGAACCTTTTTCTGATGCTGAGGTAAAACCTCAAAAAGCAGAAGTAGGAACTTTGTCTCTACAGCTGTGAGATGACTGCTCTGAAGAAAATGGTAGCATTCAAATGTCGGTACTGTTTTCTGTTTCTGATTCGTAGTTTTCTCATGGATATCACAGTTTGTCTGAATGCAAAACAGCTCTAAAATTAAACATTTGTTGTAAGTGTTGATCTGTTTTGGAAATTTTGTGATGAGCTTGGAAATTTCCGGTTCATACTCAGCATGAACAGCACTAATGACCTTATTAAATTTAGAAAATTTGAATTTCTCTTGAGTCTGTTATCTCACATCTCATTCTCTCCAAAAGCACTTAACCTCAAAAGGGCAGTGTCGTTTTTTGGCCACAGAACTTCTTTGTGGCAGAACTCGTCAAGGAAAGTGTTGAAGTCGGGGAGGAGAATCTGTGGGAAGGAGGCCAGAATGGCTGAGTCCCTGACCTGTACTGAACTGATAATAAAGTGTAATAATGGCTGGTAAAGCTTCATAATTTGAGCCTATAAATATGGGTGGCAGATTGAAGAAGATATGCACTGCATCACGGAACCTTACTGAGAGCTCAGAACTTAGGCCACAAGGGATGGATGCATTTAGATCCAACAGCAGTGAATCACTGTGCAACGAAAGTGGACGTAGTGCTTCTGATGAGAGGAGAACTGGATGGAAAAGCAAATAAAGTTATTAGATGTAGAAAATAAACAAAAAAAACATACTTGAGCAGAATTACTGCATGGAAACAGCCCAGATAAAAAAGATCAACCGGAAATATTCACATTTCTCATTACATATGATAAATACAAATTCAACAAAAACAACAACACAGAACCAGGGTTATTTTGTTTTTGATTTTCCACTCCATTCTATTATTTCATTTGGTGCCTCGCCACAATAGAATCAAAATTTAAACAGACATGGTGCACTTAAAGACATGAAACTAACATGAACCAGGGACACACATAACAACAATCTGTGGTGTCTGGAGTGAGCCGTCATTCGGACTTTCTCCTCCCAGAGACTCGTCTGTGTCCCGGCCTGATGCCAGAGCACGTATCCCCTCAGACACGCTTTTCATAGACTGATGCTGACTCCCGGTGACACCACCAGATGACCCCAGTCTTGTTCCCTAAGTAACGAGCTCAGTCATGAATATTAGAAGGCCACTATTACATTAGGATAAGAGCAGATGAAGCCGTATGTCAGCTGCCTGCTTCCAGTGAGCACATAAAAGTTATCGCGTAAAACTTAACAGTAACCCGGCCATGAACATCAATTCTCTACGTGTGCTTAATCCAATTAAATTCTTTTTTTATAATTAAAAATATAAAACAGATTAAATCTAATCGATGTCATGCAGCTTTAAAGGATTTACATCTGTCCAGATGTGATGTGCTGACCTCCTGCTACTTTCTTTATGGCTGTGTGGGGCAGTATATATCACTGCAAAGGGCCTTTCAGCGGGTTTCAGTCGGGTTCCTGGGTGAAATTACTGAGAAGGTCCCCTCCACCCTCCACGTGAATGAGATCACTGCAGCACTTCGGTGAGAACAGAGCCAACTGAGGATGAAATTATTAGAAAATGTACAGACTTTAGAAAAATAAAGCGTAAGAATGACCCCTGGAGGACACACAAGGGTTTAAACTCCTCTCCCAAAGTTTGTGTGGTATCTTGCTTTGTTAAAAATTTTTTGGGAGCGAGGGTCAGATCACATTTTCTTCTAAATATTTCTCAACTGATGTCCATCCATACATTTACTGAACCGCTTATTCCCAAATGGGGTTGCGGGGGGACTGGAGCCTATCCCACCAGTCAAGGGGCGAGAGGCAGGGTACACCCTGGACGGTCCAACGCAGGACCACACAGAGACACACAACGACAAACAACCATGGACTCTTGCTGTGAGGCATGGTGCCACCGTGCCGCCCGCTGAATGATGTATATTGATAAAATATATCGGTTAAATAGTCATTTCCTTAGAGCACGAGTGGCCTCTGCATCCGCATCTGTTAATTTGTTGAACTATTTGTGTTTCATTTTTGTCGGCTACATCATGTGTAAGACAAGAAATCTCTCTGACAACATATATTTTGCCTTTATTACTTTTTTCTGTCTTTTCTTGCTTTTCACTTAATGAAATGTGAGCCTGTCAATGAAATGAAATGTCAGCCTGTGAAAATTTCCCACTACGGCAGTGTGTGGCAGTTACTGGAAATGGATTCGGCAAATTATGAGCACAGTTTTGATACATTTTGACATCAGTTTTGATACATTTTGACATTTCATAATTAGGTACTATTTGATTAGCTACTATTTGATTTATTTTTCTGTGATAAAACTGTTTAACAAAGTTAATGATGTAGTTTTATGGCTCTGTCTAGAGTGGATAAGCTGGTATTTTCAATCATCAGTCAAGCTGTGACTGAACAAGGAATTCTTGAATGGCAATTATCAGTTTAAAGAAATTAGAACAAATTTCTCTCATTTGAGACAACCAATACATTGGATGGAATTACTGTCTGGAACAAAGAACACTACTTAAGGTTTTAAAGTGTGCATGTCTATCAGTGTGAGATGTATGTGTTAAACTGATCATCATCATGAATCTTACTGATTATTAAGGGATTCGCATGTAGAATTTGCCACCCTGGCCCCTATGAAGTGCTGGTAATTACCACTAATGTATCATAGTCTATGCATGACCGTAGCATTACGTTTCATTGGGCAGACAGTGAAACACCTCTGACATAGATGTTTTATTCATTCATAATCCTGCTCTTATTCGTTTTCAATTCAAATTTGACATCATTAAGAGTTTTTGCAGAAATTAAGATTCATGTAATATTTATTCCGGTTAGTGTAAAAACGATTGGCTTTGATAAAATTTCATTTGTGTGGATAAAGGGGAAAAATCATATACATTTTTTCACCAATCTTTTAACGGAAGGAATGTCGACTTTTATATAGAATATTCTTAAATTTTATGGGACCAAACATCTTTTCTTTAACTTGCTCTAAGTTTTCTCAGTCTTTTGGAAACACTGATTTGTGGGGTGTAAAGAAAACTGCTTCAGCAGGGTCAGTCACACTTATTTTGAGACTCATCAGAATCTGAAATTCTGTTTTTGTTTTCATCTTTGATCAACATTATTGTAATTTGAAGAAAAGAGTAGAAGCTGCTGGACATGGTGAGCACAGGATGTCCCTGCTTGATACACTCAGAACACTGAAATCACACTAACACTCACAAACTCCTTTTTGTAAGTTTGGAGCGAGACGTGCTGTGAAAACTAATTCGCTTCCCATTTCTGTTATCAGTAATAACAAGTTCTTAAAAAGGATACATAAAATAATAAGTAGCATGGCTCATATATTAATTGCTGTTTTCTCTGCAGAAAAAATGCAGCCATCTAACTTCTTTCTATTATAGAAATTGAGAAATGAAGTAAATCAAGCTACGCCTAGAAGGACATAAGACAGTCAATAGTGCCAAAAATGTTTTCTTAATTATCACAAACCCCCCAAAAAATCAAATAAATGTTCGGACACCTTACCAACAGGAGCACAAAAGCAATTACTTCTGATATGTATTTATTTTCATTGTACTGAATTTTAAAATACATTTTTTAATGTTTTGACTCGAGCAGCTCAGTTTCCATCCTTTCAAATGAAATGACAAATATACCACCTATTACCCTGTGCCTAATCACACGTATGCACATTTGGAGACCTCATGTGATATTATGATTCCAGAAGCATCCAAATACAGTGTTGTGAAGACAAAGGATCATGGACGGTCATAATGGCTGCATTATTACTCCTCTTATTGTGTCTTAATTAGTGACATCTAATTATGCACTAAAGCAGTGAGGGCTATTAAAGACACTGAGACCTGCTGATCAGGGAATTAAAGAAACACAAACACACACACCTAAAGCCACACTTTTCACCTTAACGCATTTGCTGTGCTGTAAAATCTCAGAAAGTGTGTGTTGGTGTGTGCATGTCTGTAGATTTAACAGAAAGTGCAGATAAAGTAGTAAAAAGACTAGATACCTAAACCTTAGAGGTCAGCAAGGGTTTATGAAAAAAATATAGAAATGTTGCATGACGTAGGAAAAATTAAAACACTTTTATGTGTATTGTGCTCGTCAGAAATGGCACCTAAATATGCTCTAATTTTCCACTCCCACACATCTCCTCCACTGGTGCATCTCAATTATTTGTTCAGAGGCTGGTGTGACAATAGTGTCGGCTGTGGGAGCCTTTGGAATGCTAAACAGGGGACAGGAGGTTAAATATAAGTCATTTTCAGTGGGATGAACCTGAGGCTTTGTGCTGTTGGAGAGGAGAAGCTTCAAAGCTTCATTAAAGCAGAGCAAACAAAAGAGCAAACTTGATCCGATCTCCCCGCTTGCTTTTGAAGATATGGAGCTGCGGCCCAAAGTGTTGGCTCCTTATATCCATCATATGAAGATCATACAGACCAGCCCCTGGACACAGCATGCATCAGCAATATGCTCCAGATGCTCATGTTTTAATGTCCACACTCTCATTAATGGAAGATGACAGCAGGATGTGAATGTAATCATCCCTGTGAGTAAAGTTTTTTTAGACATTTCGGTTTTGTGAAATGAATTTCTTCTCATGGTCTCATTTTTCATATCCGGTTTCTAAAATATGTCTACATAAAAAGCAAACATTTTATCTAATCTCCTGCTGGTTGACATGCTGTATAAATCCCCTTCATGAGCTTATCAAAATTAGATGTCTGAGGGGTGTGTAAACATCTTTCTTGGGTCAAAACCTCAAATTACATTTATGTCTGATTCTATAAAATCTTGTATAAATGCTGCAAGATAAATAGTTTCTTTCCCACGTCTTTTAAATCTTATTTTACATTTACAGCTAAAATTTACAACTAATGATAGCATATATAATTCAACTGGGGTTTTGGTGCATATCAAATTCAAATAAACTTAATTCTAAAATATGTCTTCAGGAGAGTAACTAAGTATCCTAATGCCATTTCATCTTGAGGGGATGATATATGAAACTAAAATTAACTGAAATTAAAGTCTGTCTAAAAAGTACACATGGAAGTAATTTTTAATAATATAAAAACTGGACAATTCTGTGCTTCCACCTCTCACGTTGAGAATTCATCTCACAATAACTTGTCAGTCCAATTGAATTATTTCACTTCTCTTTTAACTGTGAAAAATGTGATTTCCTTTTTTTTTTTTTACTGAAACGACTGTTTAAATAAATACAAAACCAAAGCTTCGGTTTCAACTTCTTTATAAATATTTTCTCAGATAAATAGTGTTATAATACAAGCATAACATGTTCAATGCACTGCTAAATCACACAGACAAATAGTGCAACAGGCCTAATTTAAATCAGTTGTTTTTCTCAAAGCATGGGGGACGTGGCAGCAAAGTAAAAAGCAAGAAATAAAAAAAATATAAACAGGTGTAAATTGGCATTTGGAAAGAATGATAGAAAGTTTGTCCCAGTAAATGAAAGCTTTCTTTGGGTTTAGCGTTTCAACTAGGCTGATTGTATTTATCAGTGCCACATTACAATATGTGGTAAATGCCCTTGCAAAGAGTGCAAATGAAGTACAATTTCATCAACATGGCTCTAATGAAACGGTCATTACACAGCACAATGTCACTGTTTTTACAACTTTCATACAGTTGCACTCAAATTAAACTACGGTGTCTCTTATTAGTCTGTTCTGATTTATACTTAGAAACCACAGCGTCTCTTCTATGAGGGATTTTTTAAAGAAGAACCTTCCGTTTTACCCGGTTTATGAGAGCAGGAGAGCCGGGTGGAGAGGGTTCGCTTTCCCCTCCAGCAGGTCGCTTTTCTCCATCACAGAAGCGGGCGCGCAGAGCTGGGCCGGACCGGACTGGAGCCCCGTTAGACCTGGCACTGGACCCAGGGACGGGGTGGGTTTTATTGGCACCGGGACGGCGGGCAGAGTCTGCCCGTTGGCGTTGTGGTAGAGGCCCTTGGCTGACATGCCGAAGGGTGCGTAATCTGAGGCTGCGGCCGGTACCGGCACGCCACTCATGGACTCTGACAACACCCCGACGTGCGGCCACATAGAATTGACCACGCTGCTGAGCTGAGGAGGCACCGGGTAGCCCAGGTGGTGCATGACAGAGGTGAGGGGCAAGCCACTGGCCACTACGCCCTTATAGTCCCGTCCTATGATATTCTCGATGGCGAACGGGTGCTTGAAGCCACTGGGCTGCGCGCAGGTGACGCCCCCGTAACCCTGGAAGGGAGGGAGCCGGCCCACGCCGGCCGGGGCGGCCGAAGGGTCGTGGTGACCGGACGCCGTGGCCAGTTTGCTGCCTGAGTGGTGGTGGTGGTGGTGGTGGAAGTAGTGCATCATCGGGGAGCTCTTGCAGGTCATGTGCTCGGGGCGCAGCACCTTGAAGCGTTTCCGTCTCCTCAGGAAGCTGCCGTTCTCGAACATGTCCCCGCAGTCCGGGTGCAGCGCCCAGAAGCTGCCTTTGCCCGGCTGGTCAGGCCGGCGAGGGATCTTTATGAAGCAGTCGTTAAACGACAGATTGTGCCGCAGAGAGTTCTGCCACCTCTGAGTGTTCTCTCGATAGTATGGAAAGCGATCCATGATGAACTTGTAGATGTCACTCAAAGGCAGCATCTTCTCGGCTGAGTTTTGAATGGCCATCGCCGTGAGAGAGATGTAGGAGTAAGGAGGCTTCTGGTCGCTGTAAGAGTTTTTTCCTGGACGGGGCATATCTGTTTGCTGGTCTCTTGAAATGTAAATGACTGAATAAAAGTTAGTTAGATTCTGAGTGAGTTAGAAATTCTTTGCGAAGCTATTTCACACACCTCACGTTAGTCTCCATCTGATAGATCTGTCCCAAAGTTCTGAGCCATCAAATCAGATTACCTGCGTAACAGAGACCTGCCCAGAGGCCCGCCGCTGCCAGGTGGGATCCTGAGAGCTTCTTGCGTCCACATAAACTGTCTTTGACAGTCTCCTCGCCGAATGATGCTCATTTAAGGTGTGCGTAAAACTCAGCCTCCGCGGGTAAAAGTTGAGATGGTCCTCCGGCTTGCACTTGCTTCCACGGCTGCAGTTTGAGGGGCTGTGTGTGCGTGGCGTGACTCCTCTCTTCTTGTGCGCTGCTCCCACTCGCCGAGCGCCGTTTTTGTAAGACCCCCGCAGGTCGCCGGCTCTATTATCTACTATCCAGACACTTAGGGGACGCGTCAAAGAAAGCAGAGTCGAGCGTGTGTGTGTGTGTGTGTGTGTGTGAGTGTGAGTGTGTGTGTGTGGCCGTGTTGGTGGTGTTGGGGGGGGGGGGGTATCAAAAAGAGAGGTAATGGGGTAAAAAAAAAGAAAAAGAGAGGAGGGGTGATCTACTCTTTGCCTCTTGTCTTCAGTTTGCCAATCAAAGTCATCGCATAAAGTATAGAAATAGAAGTACAGTAGTTAATTTTAGTTGTAGTTATTTTTTTTAACTGAATTTGAAGTGTCCCCCTGTTTTTAAATATCTTATACCAAGATGCCAACCCAGCAAAAGTTCTTTAACTGTTTTTCTGTACGATCTTGACCTTTGACCTCCCTGGTGTTAAAACATAGGCTGAATGAGAGTGTTTCATTTTTTAAATGATTTGTGTTCTGCTTAAAATTTCTGTGGCATAGAAACAGATCTGAATTCAAATCTGCCTCTTTTTAACTTGGGGAAATAAAAGGAAAGTGAGAGTGTATAAATACATCCTCTGTTAAATTTGCTCGATTGCACTTTGAGACTTTTCCAGCCATAAATCATGTTTTCCTTTGCGCAAAATAATCAGTGCACACCTCCTCTGCTCTCAATTACCCGAGCGCGTTCGCAAAGAAACCCAGGAAAACACGCTGCGCGCGCGCGAGAGAGGGGCTGTTGTTGATTAATTGCTGAGAGGGGAGTCCGGCGGCTGTCTGTCTGTTCAAACACTCTCTGGTGAATCCTGCAAGGATGTAAACAAACTTCAGCCCCTGCTCTGAATTTTGTTAAGCGGAGAACAACAAAAGCCACTCCCCATCCCTATATTTTTGTCTCTGGCCAGGTGTCATGACGGGGTCCTGTCTTCCTCCATGCCCCGGTGGGCCCTCGAATACATTAAAATAATTAAGCCTTCCGTGATTTAGCCTCCTTGGAGGGAAGTCCAACAATGTAATTAAGGGCAAGCTCGCTGTATCAGGTATGAATATTCAAAACTGTGTCACTTAATTAGCCGGTGCATCCCTCCCGTTATGCCTGGGTCCTTAAAGCCCACTCAAAAGGTCAGCAGTGTCAACTGAGAGCATATTTTAAAGACATCGAGTAATTGTAGGGAAAATTACCTCTTAACGCCACATCACACAGACAGAGCATTGATATGTTATCCAATAAATAAAGACAGTTTTTCCCCTGTTTTCTTGCTTTCTTTACTGTTTTCCAGGCCCGTGAAAAATGAGATTTGTAACTCCATGGGCCTCAGAGGCCAACATGGGTAAAAGCATCCTCTTAAAACGCCCGGGAAAGATCAATATTAAATCTGTTTTCACAAAGGGGGCCGTTAAATAGACACTGTGGCTGATCTGCATAACAAAATTAATTAGGTAGTCTACGGCAGTCTTCGCGTGCACCAAACTCCTGGACAAATAACTAGTTGTAAAGCACACCTTCTGGGCATGTGGAACATATGCTAGAATTATCCTTAATTGACTAATTACATAAATTACTCATTAAGTTTACAGCACATCAATTATAAAAGATGTATCAATTAATTTTGCATAAATTACAAGCACCACGCTGCACGGAGAGGGCGGCGGAGGGAATGAGGGTCGCCAGGAGGGGGTCCTCTCAAAGGTGGAGAGTTTACTTGTGTGTATTCCTGTGCGTGCAAGCGTACGCGCGCGTGACTGACGGTCGTCTGTTTGTTTCCAGTCTCTAATAATTATTTGTTCAGCTTAAGGGCAAAGATATTCTTTCTCTGTCTTCCATTCGCAAAGGGAAAGTGCGTAATGGCAATTATACTAATAATAATCTTAAAGACCTCTCTCTAAGTCATAAGGGGGGCACCGTCGCGGAGAGAGCCATTAAAATCAATTAGTAAGGCCTATTGTTTTCAGAGGAAAATTAAGCTGGTTCAGGACTTTGAAGTGCAGACGCTGTAAGGCTTACTTTTGTAATGGAGAATTTTTTTCTGTGGCAAAACACAACAGATCATTCAATTTGTCCATAAAAGAGCGACAAAGCGTGGATGTTAATAGACATAACTGCTTTTCGTCTGCCTGTTGCCATCAAGGTTGATTTTTTTCGTCATCTCAGGTGGAACAGCCTTCATTTCTCTGTGCTGAGGCAGATTTGAACTTTTAGGCCTCATTCAAACTTCCAGGGCATGCATCACTTTTTTTTTCTTGTCCATGAGTGTCTATATGCATATATATAACTATTCCTAAAGCAATATCCTGATCATATCAAGTCCTTAAATGTACAAGTTATTACTCTTTTTTGGTGCTCTCCTCAGGGAGAGCAGAGGAAATTCATCCTCAATTTAAAACAAACTAGATTAAGAATTTTCTACTTTCTGCATAATTTGTTTTAAAACTTTAAAACAGATAATGCACTGTGCCTATAGTTCTTAATATTTCATGAAATGTGTAAACATTGTTTCCAACTGTGAGCTGAGTAAAGGCAGATTCTGCACTCTTGAAAACAAGGATTGAAAAAAGTGTGAGGAAAGCATGGGGTACCTCTTTTTATTACAATTAAAATACGACCAAGTTCTTGCATTTGGGTCGAAACATTAGTGTTTCCTGTGCAAATCAGAGAAATGCTTGTGTGTAATCTCACCAATGGCAAACTTTAAAGGCTTTTGTGCTGTGGTGTTATAGTTTTCAGTTTATCACACATCTGCTTACTTTACTCGTCTTACTCTGACAAAAAAATAATGCCTTCATTTAATGTAAGGGGCAGAAGAAAATGGCCGTCTCAAAGTAGCCTATAGAGTTCACATATGAAGAATTTCTGGTGACCAGGGCAGACTGCATGCGTATAATCATTAAAAGCTGCTGGCTCCTTTTTTCCATTGCATGACAAATTAATTGCCGTTCTCAAAAGAAACTCTTAAACATCGGGATCATCACACTTAAAATGCAATACTTGATAAACCAATTTTTTTCATTTTATCCTTCATGACATTAGCATCTGGGTTAGAAATAGAGACATTACAATAATACTTCAGGTTGTTTTGTAAGTTTATTAGAGGCATAAAAACACAATATCAGAATCACACAATGACAAAAAATGGTTGTTCTCAGATTGCCATTCTGTATTTTCCTTTAATAAACTACATAGCTTTTGCTATCAGTAAAGAATTAATCATTTATCAAAGTATCACTGGAATGGGAAAATGAACTAAAAGCGAGAAAGTTATGTTTTGAAGAAGTAGCTAGCTCTATATCATGATGAAGAGTTTTTGTGCATTCATTTCCTGAGACATATGGAAACATATGTGTCTCAGCAAGCATGCTATTATCATGTCTAAATTTAGTTTGGGTCCTTCTGACTTTTCTAGCATCACTGACTATAAACACAGCTTCCATTTAGAACTGGCGCTAACAGAGTTGCTTGTATTGCTCCAAAACTGTAGATTACAACAACTGTAGCATTAAGCGAGATGATAATGCCATCATACTTAAAATATGCTAAATAGAGAGAAAATAAAGAAACATCAATTTCAAACTGAAGTCAGTTGTCATAATTAGGAAGATTCATGCTCACTTAAAGTGTCCATCAGGGTAAAAGCCAAATTCAAGAGAATTATCTGTAAACCTGTTATGCTAAGGTACAGAAACGGGCAGGAAAACAGTTTAATTTAATCGTAATCTAAAATGTCACCTTTGTGAAACTTTAGAAATCTTGAATCACACAAAGACTCCTCGACTATTCAAAAGAAACTATTTGGAAATAATTGTATTGGTTAAACTGGTAACCAACAATAGCATTTCCAGATATTTTATGTGGTGATGAAACAACCTAATGGATGTACAACGTTCATTATACAGCCGGCTTTTATAGCAGTGACCAAGCAGAGGCCATTTTTCTGTGAAATGCACTAACCAGCATGTCACGATGGACTTCATTAACTGCATGGAAAGCACATTACATACACTAATTTGCACTATGAAAACAATTTGTGAAGAACAGAATACACAAACAGAAATTGCACTTCTTTTATTGCTGGAATTTTGACATTAATGTGCTTTGAAAGCTTTGATGGATTCCTCTCAGCTCCTCTCACAGCATATGCTGTGACAGACCACACGTTTGGAGGGAAGCTTTGATTAAGATTTAAGGTCTCTAAAATGTGTAATTGAAACAGTGATATTTGAGTATTGGACTGCTGACCCAAGAGATGGAAATAGAATGTGAAAAATATCATTTCAGTGAAAAATATGTTGAAAATAATAAAGAAGTGTTCTTTCAATGGGTTTTGGAGAATCACATTAAAGCTGTTGTACAATTGGACTTGGGTGATGGACGACGTAGCGGTGGATTATAAAGTTAATATCAATACCCTGTTGTTTTGTTGTTATCCTAAAGGGATTAAGATGTGGAAAGGGGACTTTTGTTATAAAATACAAACTCTATTAGTTCAAATAAAAAACTCACAGCTTTGCCTTTGGACACCACCCTTGTGCATTCAATACATTGTATTCTGCTGGCTGTTGTGGAGCAAATTTCCAAAAATTGTAATCTGAGATGGTTATGAGAGTATATAGCCTGCTGGAAATTGTTGAATCTCTTTTGTCTGGCAGTGCTTGTGGTCGGTCTCAGAGTTCCCCAGTCCTTAGTCATCTGCCATGCCCATCGCAGTAGGAAAAAAGTGATGATAGTACACTACTCTGGTTTGGGGAAATCCTATAAAAGGGATGCTGAACAAAGGTCCAATATATTTTCAAGTTTCTAGAGAATGCCTCCACTACTGTGTGACCTCAACAAGAAATGTATTCAGATAAACTGAAATATGAGATTCCAAGCCTTTGTGGATTGAACAACAGCCTTAATCCAAATCAGTAGAATGTTTTTTTCAAAATGTGAATCATATATTTTGTTTCTGTAAGAACCCAAACGATGAAATACTGTGCCCAAGTCCACTGGAGCAACTGTCTGATCAGCAAGCTTTTTGTATTGTTACAGACGGCGCACATCCACCTAAGATGTGCACTTAAAGCTGCGAGGCAATACACTGGATCCATCATGTTCTTAAGAGCTGGTTTTACATGCAAACTATGCAGAATTTTAAAAGTGAATTGATTTATTTCAGTTACAAACAGGAATGGTTGGAGCTCAAGACTTCCTGTTCAAGCAAGCCATCACTAATGATGTTTCACTGTTCCTCCCAAGCCCTTTCACAAGTTTGACATAGCAAATTAAAGACCTCGCCTGAACCAATCAGTGGTAACATTGGTGTGGTAGCATGTTAATTTAGAAAATAGCAGCCATTTAGTTTCTTCAAGTGTTACACATTGTTAAATCAAACCCTCATTTAAATTCCTCCTGTGCTTTTATAAAGGGCCTGTTTAGTTTGAATTTTGGTTTGGCAACTTTTTGAATATATTTGGGATAAATAAAATGCCTTTCTCACCAAATAACCTGCATCCTTGTTGTCTTACTGTTTGGTCATTTGCAATCATCACGGATGACAATGGTCCTCCTGTGTCTGGTCCAATCAAACTGCTTTTTTGGTTCACATTCCAGATGAACATTACATTCTGTAGAGTTTCTTGTCATTCCAATTGAGCCATGCCAAAAACACCTAGATAGATAGATAGATAGATAGATAGATAGATAGATAGATAGATAGATAGATAGATAGATAGATAGATAGATAGATAGATAGATAGATAGATAGATAGATAGTGACAACCTACCTAAAAAATCGTCTATTTTAAAGATTACTTTTAGGATTCGACTATTCCTTTACACTTCAATGTGAAGGTGCGTGCGTGCATGTATGCACGGGGTCATCTTTCAGATTAATTAAAGTGCTTCCTGACAAAACACTCCCCCTGAGAGGTATTGCAGATTTCTTGCAGTGATTGCGCTCTGGGGTCGTATTGCGGCATTTCGCCCCGAGCGCCAGAAAAGGTAAAGGTGCCCAAACGCGCACGCACCCCAAAGGCGCCTCTGGCGGGGAAAGGGTGTGCTGCGTGACGCTGGACAGCCTCCATACATCATCCAGAACGTAGTCATAGGTAAGGGTTGAACGTGGGCGTGTACGCGCGTACAATTGCGCGCTGGGTTGGTGGGTGTACTTCCTACCGCAAAGAGCCCGGTGGAACCAGTGAGCGCGCGTCCGTCGGATCTCCTCTTCCCTCACGCCGTCACACCCACCGCCCGCTGTTGTGGGCTCACCCCGTGGAGAAAGGGGGAGGACCGTGAGCTCACACGGCGGCGGCAGCCAGTGCTGCAGTGCGAGCGCAGCAGGGGGGGGGGGAGACTCGGAAGCGACCAGAGAGAGAGACACACACACGCTCTCACACGCGCACGTCTCAGCATCGTTACTACCCAAACTTGGGTGTATGGAGAGATCTGCAGCGGCTCCGTAGCGACGCAGGCCGACATGGAAGAGTATTTGCGGAGGGTCCAGAGCAGGCTCGGGGTGAGTCAAGAGCCCTTAGCGGCGTTCGCACCAGGCTGGGGGTGTAATGGATGAGATCATTACGGGGAAAGCTGCTTCTGCTTGGGCTACAGGCTGCGTTCCTGTTGCTCGAAAAAGCGCACGGGCACGCCAATAGCCTCTCGTGTACCTTCTATCCCCCCACCCCCTACCACCCCTCACTCCATCCCCAATCACCTGTAGATTTCCTCCCCCAAAAAAGACACTACAAGGGGAAGAAATGGCGTGTTTGGTCCAAAACAATAAGCACGTTGTGTTTGCAGGCACACCAGTGCGTTCATTTGAATCCGGCAGGTTTCTAATGAGAGGAAGTCGTGACATCAACAAGTTTAGGCAGAGGGCTGTCCTTCCCTGCTACCATCCTGCTCTGCAGATAGCCTTCGACTCATCATTTGCATTTGATCCAGGGTGCTTGACTCTTTGTTCACATAGCAGCCCATAAAAAACTCATGCAAATACTCCCCTGAGTACCAGGTTAAATGACAGGCCTCCACGTTTTCTGCTTCATGTGTTACACAATTTGATCCTGGAGGAAAACTTGCTCAGACATTCACAGTTGGAAGCCACTTGGCAGTCCCTGATAGTGGCTTTAAAACATGGGGCCCTTTGAAATTGGCCTTTTCTAC
Source organism: Menidia menidia (assembly GCA_907169785.1). Classification (NCBI taxonomy): domain Eukaryota; kingdom Metazoa; phylum Chordata; class Actinopteri; order Atheriniformes; family Atherinopsidae; genus Menidia; species Menidia menidia. The sequence goes on along the minus strand of CAJRST010011112.1, from coordinate 13,414,609 downwards.
TTGCAGTGCTTAAATTTTTTTTATGCATGAGCACTGTCTCTCTTTAGTAATCAGACACCACACACACAAACATGGGCTGTGTAGCTGGTGTTGTCACAGCTTCCTCCAGTGAGTGAATATTCCCAGGAACACACGAGCACCAGAAACAGATAGACACACACACTGTGACTTCACAGGAATGGCTTTCTCTTTTTTGGTTATTGAGTTCCACATCACGCGGCCCTTTTTTCCCCAAGTATTGCAACTGGTTTGGAAAACACACAATCTCAGGTTTTAGCATGCATAGCGACACTCGCAAACATTACTGTTCACTCAAACAGATGCGTTTCCAAGTTTTATTATCACTGTCTCTAGGCTTTTTCCTTTGCATAAAGACAACATCCTTAAACATGATGTGATTGTCCAAGGCAATTTTCTGTGTTTAGAAATAAAGATATTCTATTTGGCACATTTCTGTAATCACTGTTCTGGGGCTAGTCATATATTGTTTGGTGTTTATATATTAAAAGATAACAAATAATCAGTATAAACTGATTTCATTTTGTGGAGTTCTGGAAAAACTGATGAGTGCTCCAGAATGTGTTTCTAACCCGATATGCTTGTTTGCCATATAGAAACACGCTGAGGCGTTCAGGACCTTTACCTTCCTCTTTTAATTTTCTGGAGAAATGAGGAGTTTTAATTATGAATGCACTTCACAGAAACACGGGCAAAGCAGCCAACATGAAAAGATCAAAGATTTGCAGATCAGAGCACAGCAGAGTAATTGAGTGATAAGGAGGACAGTTGATGAGTGTCACAGAGGTTACAGATAAACTGTAACGCATGTCTATTTCCCCTCATGCACACACACCTTATCTCGCTCCTCTCACTCTCTACTATGAGCTTTGATGACTCACTGTTTTGTCGACCACTCTCTGCCTCTGTCATTCTCATTCTGGGGCTCTCTCCCCTCTCCCTGGATGGCCGTGATCCAGGACACCCATACCTCTAATTGGCCTGGCTCTCAGTGCTTGCTAACCCAGTTTTTCATCTCTATAGCTCTTTGTCATTTGGCGTGGGGCCGAAGCAATGTGCTGAGTGTTCTTCAAGTAACTGGTCCTCCCAGTCTTTTTATTTTGCTGTGTGTTTTGACAAAATCCATCTACATTATCACACAACCACCGATAAGACCTAAGATGATTGCTGGGAGAGAAAAGAGCTTAATTTAGCGTCACTTTAAAAGTTTTACCCAATGTATTCTGAAAACATGAATCACCTAATCCAGAAAAGCGTCATCGGATGTGACAGTTTGCTCTAATTAAAGAAAGAAATGATGAATGATAAGGACGCCTTTGTATTTGCAGTATGTCGTGTAAATCTGAACATTGCTTCTCCTTCTTTGCTTTTTCTGTGTTAAGAGGAAGTCTTCTGTGTGTGTCAGCTCATTGTGCAAACACCTGCCCAACCTAAAACTGACAATGAGAGGGTTGTGTTTAACGCTGCCATCAATTTCAGACAAGCAACATTCTATGTAAACTGGCTCATCTGTGTGTTTTAGAGTGCGGTTTGACAAAAAAAAAAGAAAACAGATAAAGAGGAGAGAAGTTGAATATGGGAAGATGGAGAAGAAGAGCACTCAGACTGAGAGATATCAGATGGCTAATACATGCTCATGCACACACCAGTATTCTCTTGTTGCAGTAGAACAGACACTGGCCTTTTCTCCTGCTAATGCATCACTTCCTCTTCTCTGGCTCTCTAGTATTGATTTATCCCCCCCCCCCTCTCCCTCCAGTGAAGGAACTGGTTCCCCTCATGCAGCCTATATTCCTCCACACCAACACACTTTTTTTCTCTCTATGCCTCTCGTTAGTCCCCGTTTGTCTCACCGTCCATTTTCACATCAGTGAATTTTCCCTTTAGCCAAGTTCTTTCCTTCCAGTATCTCCTTTTTTATCACTGTCACTTTTTCCTGCCATCTCCATCTGTCACCCATCCCCTCATTCAACAATCAAGGGTCAGCAGTGAGCCCCTTCATGTTAACAATTTTTCTCTCTAGTGTCAAGTTTCGAGGGTGTTACTTAATAAATCAGAAAAAGCCCTAACTCCTTTATTTCCAGCCTACCCTAAATATAACCGTTTCAGGTTTTTTTGTGTCTTCTGTTCTTATTTTTTAATGGTTAAGACTTTGCTGACATGCATTTTGTTGTGAAACGTCAAGAGACTACCGAAAAGTTTAAGACGCTTTTATTTCTACATACCGTCTGGCTTACAGTAACTACATGCACTGAATTGCTCTACAGCAGAATTTAGTGCTAAATGATTACTAGAGAAGACCTCCCATAAGTCTTTGTCACTGTAAAGCTGTTTTTTTTTTTTACCCTCCTTGCTCCATTGTAGTGTCTTACAAACACTTTTAAGCCGAGCAGCAGATGAATGTGATATTCATTGCATCCACGTTTTGCTTCATGATTGATGGGACCGGCTGCGGGCCAGGCTGGTGCGAGTGGTGATTCAGCTTATCGGTTTCCGATAAAACAGGACAGATTTTCATGGGACGAACACCCAGTGCAGGCATTAGATGGTTGTGGAAGGTTTTTTGATCGAATGACTGAAGTTGATTGAGCCTCTTTGTTCGTCTTATTTTAGAAATGATTGAGGAAGGCTATACTAACTTTTTGACTTTCTTAACAAGATTTTCTCATTCTGGCATACCTTCAGAGGATAATACTGTTATCAGGCTTTGCCAAGGTTTCATTAGTTTACTGCCATTTTTAAAACTGAGAAGAATATCAGTTAATAAATTGATCAAAAGAGGGATGGATGGTCTTTTCCACAAACAGATGGCAGCTTAGTCTGTTGTAGAGCTCCCATTAATGTCCACTTAACAAAGATAGGACTCATTTTTCCTCTCTGGGAAATACACTTCAATACACTATGTTCCTCAGGGTTAAAGGTCAAAGATCTTCCGAATGCAAAAGCCTCTTGCTTTTGCTGTTTTTGGAAATATGCACGTTGAAAAGAAGCCTCTTTTAAGCATGAGCTAAACCTTTCAGCGCCATGGTTTCATTATTAATTCATACAATGGTTTTGAAAATGCTGCAGTCATCTAACACAGTTGGGCTGGCTTAATGTGGTTTGGGTGATACATTATACTCTGTGTATCAGCTACCAGATCAAACAGTAATGCATAAGCGCCTCGTATCAGCCACTTCCTGTGTTGGATTTAAAAAAAACAAGATCATGGAATGATTTTTTTTACCAATAAGATTTCTTTTAATTAAAAATCAAAGAGAGGAACACGGTAACTGTGTTTGTGTGTCGGTGTGTGTGTTTGTTTTCAGGCAGCTCCATCAGAAGGTCTGATCCATGCTGTTTTAGGCGGGCCAGAGCCAGATGTTGACACTGTGGCTGCAACACTGTGCTTGGCACTACACCTAAGTCAGGTAACAAACTAACAAAAACTCATTCTAAAACTAATTTTAAAATTAAAACTTTTTTGGGTTTCCTTGTGTGATTTATGTCTTGGATGGTTGTAGTTAGAGAATCCAAATGTTTTCCATTAATGTGTGTCACAGATGAAGTAAAGATTTTTGTCCCTGATTCATGCTGTTTAAGAATTTTTATGCTACATATTACATGTTATTGGTAATTTTAGCTCTAGCTGAAAATAATTGAATACTTAATTGTAACGCTGTAGCATATTCATGCTACAATTTCCTAACATATTCCCTTCAAATTTCACATTGCTGTCTAACCATATTGCATATTTACATATGTTAATCCGAATCGGCTGATTTTATATTCATTTAATCTTGATGCTCCCTTTGTGCTCCAGAGGGAACCATCAGGTGGTGTGTGTGTACCGTTGCTGTGCAGCAGGCAAAATGACGCTGTGCTACCCGAAGAGACTGTGAGATATTTGCAGAGGGTGAAAATTAGCGAGAGCTTGTTGCTGTGGAAGGAGGATGTCGACCTTGTTGGGCTTCATCAGGCTGGAAAGCTCTCCCTCATTCTGCTGAGAGACGGACTGTTAGACAGGTGAACACGGTCAAATGTGCAAATTGGATCCAGACATCTGGACCCCAGTTAGTTTGCATGTAAATGAATTTAATTTCTGTCACCTATCTGAAAGCATTTGCACTAAACTGAGGATGTTTTATGCTATAGTGGGTTAACGCTGATTAAGGTATGTTAGTACTAAAGAACACATGTAAATCACTGTCTGAGAAGATGAATGCATTCATGTGAGAGTAAGATTTACTGTTCTGTATTATGGGTATTTGGGGTCTGTGTGTGTTCATCTCTCATGACCTGAAGGAAAGTTGTATTTATGCAAATTCTTCCCTGTCATTACCCCTCAGCCAGTAGCTATTCGTGTCCTCCTTGTCTCGTCCCTCTCCTAGCTCTGAGTACCACTCTCTGGAGTCCAGCATCCTGCAAGTGGTCCATCGTGATGGGCAGCAGGATGGAGAGGATGGGGCGCTGTCCGTGGTGACGATGGTTGCAAAAGAAATTCTTCAAGAGGCAGCGGAGCACGTCAGAGCAGCACTGGGTGAGGTTCTCAGAGGTGAGGCATCCCCCCTGGGGGGAGTAATGGGGCGTTGAAGGAGGACACACACAAATCCCCTGACATGACTCGCTTAACACCCACCAGGAGAAATGGAGGAAGAGTGAGATGAGGGGTGGTGAATGTGAGTAAGGAAGAGCTCAGGACGAGTCCCATAATGGGACTTTTTAGAATTGAAGTTAGTCTGTTAAGTTGTTTCTCTTCTGTCAGGCAGTTGTTATTCCCAATAAAGTGAGAAAGGCTGTCTCTAGAAATGAGAGTTTTATTGATAAAAGCTGAAAGGTATAAGAGGAAAGTTATACATTATGAACCAAAGGAAAGAAGTAGTGATGTCTGTCAGGCAGGCTGCATTGCATGTTCGGGTAAAAATAATACTTTTACAGACAGCAAGTCTTGGCCCTCTCTCAGAATCCTCAGCTGCGTTTTCCCCACCACAATAACTCTTAGTTACACACAGGCAGAGAAGACGGACAGGAATGGATTGAGAGTAGCAATGTACAGCTCACAGACAAAGACCGATAAACAGAGCAGGAAAACGATATCCTGGGAGTAGTCCACTTCTCACATAACTTTCTGAGAGCTCTTTATACAATGCATTTTTCAGGTTCATTGCTTTCTAAGAACAGCCGTGGCTTAACTCTGCTCCTTCTGTGAAAGAAAAGCATGAAACAGGCGCACAGAGACATTTGGCTTTTGGCTATTTACAGCTTTTTTTTTGCATCCCATATCAATGTATATGAAGTGGACTACCCATCCATTAAAATTGGCATAGTGTATTTGAATTGGGCCCGATGCACCTATGCTGAACTTACTGTATAAACCGGGGCCAGGATGTACATATTGACCTGAACTCTTTGTGCTGTGTGTTTGTCGGTCCGCAGAGGCCTTGCAGCTGCAAAGAGAGACACTGTGGAACAAACATGGCTCTCACTCAAGAGAGCTGGAGGATCTCATTAGATCCCTGAAGCAATGGGGTGGAGTCTGTGTTGATCAGCACGACGAAGAGAAGCAACAAGGTGCATTTCTGAATTTCTGAGCATGTAGGGATTTATCTGAACAGAACATAGTGTACAACAACTAGTAAAAAGAAAAGTGAGACAACAGCTTGCAAAGCATTGAAAATACACAGAGAAATGCATTTAATGTCTTAGAGAAGACCTTGCACTTCTTTGTGTGAAGTAAAAAGAAAGTGAATGAAAGAAATATTCATTTTCTTTGTAATGCTTACCACATTTATAATCTGGTTACAAAGTTGTAACATGATTCTAAATATTAAGAAGAGCATCCCAGAGAAGCTGAATAACTGAGGTGCTGACTGCAAGGGGTTGATCGCTCTTTGAAAGACTGTTGGAAGAAAAGGACCCTGCAGCGTATCAAAGCACAAATAATCCAATGCAGGCATGAATAAGTATGCTGCTGTTTCAGCCTTTATGAGATAGTAGCATAAAGTATTGTTTTTTAAAGGCGGTAAGAATTCTCTGTTCGTAAAGTCTGTTACCCTGTAGACTAAACCCAGTCAGTCACCCTCAGAGTTGCACCAATTTTTTAAAAAAAAGTTTAATAATGATGCTGTTGAAATTTTCATCTGATTAACACCAAATCTTGGCAAAGTATGACATTTATGTCCATAAACTGGCTAACTGGCTATGGGGAATGAAAATGGTCTCAGTTTTTTCCTTCTGTGTGTCTTATGTGAGCACTGCTAAGGGACCAGAGAAGTCAATCTGGCTGATTGGAAGGTCTTTCATCCCTTAAAGAGGCCAATGACCTATTTAACAATCTGCTTTTTGTTAAGTTTAGATCCAAGTCCTGTGCCACAGCTCTCTCCTTGGCAGACTAATATGGTCCATCCACACTGAAATTTGACATATATTTGAATGTCTGCAGTGTTACCAGATTCTGTACACCAATGAGTATGGGAGCTATAAACAAAATACCTAATTATATAACAAGAGTGGAGACTTCCTCCAGTGCTGGAGGCAGCAGTGTCAGGAATCTTTTTTTTTTTTTACCACGACTCCTTAAGAGGAGAACCAATTACCAAGACTAAGAAAGAGTTCATTTCAGTCAACTCCACAGCAATCAGACAATGAGTTCTTGATGGTAATCAACTTTTATCTGATGATGTTAAAATCAGTTAAGGGTTCTTTATTTGCAGCACTAGGTTTTGATGATGACTGCTGTAAATAAGTAAAGATGAGTAAACTACATTAAACAATAGAAATGTTCTCTCAGATTTATGTGAATTTGTTCGATTCTTTATTTGAAAAAAAATTCATTCTGTTTTTTAGCTGTAGGTTTTTGTGGCTCTTTGTGGTTAAAAAGATTTTAAAAATCTGCTGGTATCTTGTACCGAATAACACAGGAGCGGCAAGTCTTTATACAGAAATGTCACCTATTTGTGGACTTTGCTTTAGTGGAAGTTCATTTTGGTGTATGATTGGCAACATTCCTTTCATCTCCAGAGGAGGCATTCATGCTTGTGTTTTTCCCTGTCTGTTGTGAAACCGTTTTGTATCCTTTTGTGTGTTTTCATATAACTGTTAGTCTGTTTGTGTGTGCTGACTGGCTGTAGACTTGATGCAGCGGCTGACGGTGGGACTGAAGGAGTTCTCTGATGGAGAGATGACCATAGCTCTCACCTCACTGACGACTGATGAAGAGGTAGATTTGTTTCTTATCCTCATTAACTGTGTCAAATTTAAGACAAAGTTGACCTTACAAATCCACTGTTAATGCCTCTACTCGTAGTGATTTTGATAAATGAACTTTTATTAGACTTACTGCTGAAGTTCGCACACCCATTTGTCCAAAGTTTTGTTTTTCAATCCATTAAGTTGGTCATAGCGGGATATGTTGGCGTTCACTTTTATACAGAAGAACTTATGATGGCTTTCTTTCTCCTGAATGACAGATGGAGGATAAAAACCTTTACAGACATAATTAAATTACATAAAATCATTTTTCACTTTTGGAAAAGTTACTTCTGATTTGTTGTTTACGTCACACCTGCACTGTGCTGCTTGTGGGAGGCATTTTTGGGTAGAAGCTGAGCCCCTCTGATGTTCTGCATTTGGATGAGATGCAGATGGATACCCAAAAGCTGCACACGCAGTCATGTATCACCATCCTCCCCGCTGATATAAAAAATCTAACGCACACATTCAAACATACACTCATTTATACTCTCATTTGTGTAATGTTCGTCTTCAATTGTATCAGTGTCACTTGCTTGTCATTTTTCTTCACATTTGCAGTTACACACACACACATAAACAAAGGCTTTAAGACTTAAGTCTATGCCTTGCTTTTCTCTCCTCTGCAGCCTCTAATGTCTTCACCCCTCTCTCCACCATTACAAGAACCAAAACCAGCCAAAAAAGAATCATTCATTATTTCTTTTATATCTCCTTCCCAGAGCCCATTTTTCTCAGCGGCTGCCTAGCGTGTGGTATTAGGCTATGTGTAAAATAAATTATGTCTGTAGCCGTAGGGGTATGGCTCTGCCTCCCCCGGAAAACTACCTAACGTCCAAGGAACATTAAACACCCAGATCCTCGTTTAGCGAATAAATAACCATTCATTTGAATGGCTTTGCCTGTGTGTGCGCACCGGACTTTCTGTGCATATTTTACCAGTGCTGTGCCTACATGCTGCGTGTCACAGGGAGAGATAGAAACAGAAGAGGAAAGAGGGAGAGAGAGGACCCATTAAAGACTTAATATAGAATAAATGGCCAGGGGCCTGCATGTCGCCAGCGGACCCCAACTCCACAGCGTCATGGTGGGTTACTAATGACCTGAGATCGGGCTCCAAAATGAACTTCTCATATGCATGTCATTTGTAGTGTGTATATATTTATATATTATTTTTTAATTGTGTTTGAAAAGAGGGTAAAACGGTACGAGAGTCACTTATTGAGGGGGCTTAGGGAAGTTCTGCCTTAAATGATTCTTTCCAGAAAACTAAATAAATTAGATTCAATTAGACTTTAATGGTTTATGTGCTATGTGTTTGTCAGAGTGTGCCCTGTGTGTGTCTTTGATGGCAGTTAAAGAGGACTGAGTTAAATTTTTGAGGAAAAAAATGGCAGTGATTGCCTAGTTAGTAGGGGAAAAGGATTGCGATGTGTGGGGTAGTCATATTGGCCACATTTACACTGTCTAATGTTTTTTTGTTTACTATGCAAACATAAATCAGTCAGCCTGGATGCTGCTCTACTGTAGAAGTACGAATTAAACAAATTTCCATCTCGCAGAATTGCTACGGCTGAATCTGTAAATGCAAATTCTTTATAAACTTCACATCCACCGCAACGAAAACAAGTGGAATGTTTTATTATTATTTAGATAAGAAAATACAAATATAAAACTTGAGTATACATTTTCAGGTGTTTTGGTCCTTGGCAGCCTCAGGTCTTCTATGTATGGATCCAACAAGTTTGGCACACTTTTCCCTTGTGGGTCCCTTCCCAGCCTAACCACAGACGGACAGAGTTTTCTCAGAGACACTTTTCTGTTTTCCTGGATGTACTGTTTTTGGTTGCTGTTGTATTAATCTCCATGTTATGGGGAAGCCATAATGATGTGGTGCTCAAATTATAAACATGCTATCTGGAACAGGTGCCATTCTTTTGTGTCATGGGTAGTCCCATTTTTGCTCCCAACCTCTTTTACGTGGAGATTTCAAAACTTGTTAAACTACGTTCCACAACCTAGGATGTATGTCAACTCCTATGATGGAGACCATATGAGATGGAATACACACATCCCCCAGTAGTTGTCGAACCATGGAGAAGTTCAGCAGAAAAAAAGCATATATCATGCAAGTCATCTAGCCATCTTTTTGTAAACTTAGTGTCCTTTTTTAGTGAAGAGTGGGTTCAGCCTGGCAACCCTACAGACTCTTTGTGAAAGCAGTCTGTTATCATCTATGAGGACGTAGATATTAAGTGCCTTGATTCAAGAAACACAGTTTTTGAGCTGTGATTTTTTCAAAATCAGATTTTGTTGAACTTCTTCTCATGGCATTTAAATGACTAGACAGGAAGCATAGCAAAAGCACATTATTCACGCATTCATGCCAGTGAGTATGTGTTTTGAGTTTTTCGTAGCTCAAAAATTAGCGCCAGCAGATGAAGCTGCTGCTGGATGAAGAGTTGTCCTGCTGTGGAGTTGATGAACTGTGAGAGGGACAGGAGCCCACAGCCACACACACACACACATCCATGAATATGTGAATAATGTGTTTTTTGCATGTATTAATATGGACATCTAAGTGCCAGTGTATTCTCAGAATTCTTTTTCTACTTTTCAAGTTTTTTGTGCCTTTCCGCTTCTCTTCTTTTCATAGAAAAAGTCATAATTTCAGTTTGACCACCCACATAAACACATACTTATCCACAATTCTGATAAGAAACCATGATGATTTTAATTATGTTTGTTTTTCATAATGGTAAACACAATCTATCATCTTTTGTCCTGTGTGAGTGTTGCCTCTGTTGGTGCATTTGCTGCATCTATCTGAAAACGAAGGTTGGAAAAAAGAAACATTTACCTTTGCCCTTTGTCTTGTTTTGTCTTATCGTTATGATGCAAAACCTTTATTTTCCTTATCACTTTGAGCCTGACAAAAGTTTCAAGATTGGGACTGAATTGAGCTTCTTTCTTTTTTTTTTTCTTGAGAATGTGAGAAGGGGAGAGAGTCATTGTCTCTGATTAAGACACTTGATACTGTACACTCCCCTGAAATCCACTTCAGTGTTTCCTGATGCCACAGTCTGATGAAGCCAGCAGATGCACATCATGTACAATTCGTAGGTCTTTAGACCGGACACCGTTCTCTCCAAATGGGACCGGGCAATCTGTCCATGACAGTTACAAACAGAATCAGTGCTGGCCTCTGTTGGATTTCTCACTGTTTCTGACTAATTCAACAGATACCGGCTCCTGCAATCCTGCCTTTACAGTAGTTGATTGCCTATGAGCTAACATCTTTAGTGTTGTTTACTTGTTTTTGTTGTCACCGGCTTATTCAATTTGTTTTATTCCTCATCAGGGTGCGGATATGTCCGTCCCTGCGTATGGTTCTTGCTTTAAATTTCATTTTGGCCACATTGATTGTCTCTAATGCGTTTGTTTGTTCACAGTCCTCCGGCCCTTCTGTTTGTTTATGCAGGGCCAGTTTTACCCTACGCCACTTGCACAAATAATTATGCTTGCTAATGAAGTGGCCCGGAGCCACAGCACTCGGTAAATGCCTTTCTGATGAGAAGCACTAGGAGATAGCAGGTGCATGGTGGGCCTCCCAGGGACTAAGATTGAAGACCAGGAAGCTAGGGTGTCTCTTTGCTCCATCTCTCTAGTTTTTGCATTGAGTAATCTCTTTGTTTTGTTTTTTTCTGTGGTAAAGGAATTTTTCACTGTGGTCCAAGAAGTCCGCACTGCTGTAGCCATGTCAAACTGTTGGATGATTCATCCCTATTCTATACTCCCAAACATGCTACTATAGCCTCAGATTTATTACAGCTACTTCCTTACTTGTTTTAATGGTTTGAGGCTTTTCATATGGTAATAAACTTGCACTAAAAACACATTAACATGATACCAAGATTCATTCTAAGATGTAAATCTGTTTGGTTGCAACAGACATTGTATAAAAACATGACATTTATTTAAACAAGTTTGGAAAACTGCTTCACGCAGCAGTTGTTCCACTTCATCCTTAGTATCTTGCACTGATGTTTCCTCCCTTTCTGCAGAAAAACAGAATCTTTTACTACTCTCTCTTCCCCATTTTCCTTCTCCCCCTGTGGCTTCCTTTGGCTTTGAGGGCAAACAAATAACAAAGCAAAACATTTATAGACTCAGCGCTTGCAACTTGGCCCCAAAATCCCTTCACTTAGAGCTGAGTGAAAAAAGCATGTGGAGAGGGCCCATAAGAGTCAGACAGATAGACACTTGGGTTTGCCAAACTTTTATACCACCCTCCCCTTTTCCCTCTTTCTCTCCAAAAACTTCATAAACAGTAATACTCTTCTGTAAGTAGGAGTGTGAATAGGAGCTGATGACTGTTGGTATGTGAGCAAATGCGTGTGTGTGTGTGCTTGTGTGTGTGTGTGTGTGTGTGTGAGTTCAGCAGAGCGTGTGTATGTGGCAAATGGTATATGCTGCACATGTGTTTGCACATTTGCATGCGTGTGTGTGTTTGAGCAGGGTGGTGTCAGCTCGCTCCTTGCCACCCCATTTACTGTAGCTGTACCGCTGTGATCACAGACAGATGTATAAATCAAAGCTTGCTTGATGGATTCATCAGGGTGGCGAAACGATCGCCTGAGAAGAACTCGCAACTCTCTTAGCGTTTTGTGTTCTGACAGAAAGGGTATGCAAAGAGCCTAAATGGATGAACGCTTGATTAATTCTTTGCCGGAGATGTTGGCGACAGCAGGAAATGTGTTTTTGCTTTGACTGTGTTTGCACGGGAATTTACGCACGCGGGGCGTGAGTTATGAGGCCTGAGTTTTGTACCTAAGGCTATTGTGCATAATGACGGCAGGTTGGGAGATCTGCAAGCAGCCGCTAAAGACTTGCTACCTGTGGAGCCGAGACAACCAATGAGAGAGGGAAGGAGTGCGTTTGTGCATGCGTGTGAGCGCATTGAGGCCCAGTGTGGGAGAAAGATGAAGCTGCAAACTGTGAGAGCAAGATATGAATAGGCAAAGTGTGACAGAAAAACACTGAGGCAGGTGAGGGAGGGAAAAAGAACTTCAAGATGCGCGGTAAAGTAAGAGAAAGAGAAGTTGATGAGAAAACAAAAATACACATTATGGACATGCTGTATATTCCCTATGTGCGTTAAATTGAACCTGAAGATGAGGTCAGTTGGCTTGTGACTATTTTGTTTGAAAAGGTAGCCACAGCAGGAAAGTTGCCCTCTCATACGCTTAACAAACTTTAAAATATTTGTCAGAATTTTTTGACTCTGACAACACTTAACATTTTAATAAAAGCCGTTACTCTAGGGTCGGTTACCAAGCTCCTAAGTGAAAACTTAGTGAACCAATAGGAATCAATGCTATTCTTCTATGACTATGTGCGCATCACTTTTTATTTCAGACGTTCGAGCATAAATATTGTTGACTTAATCTTTCTTTTTCTTTTTTTTAATCAGTTGTTAAAATGAACACCAAATGGTTTTGGAAACTTGGAGGAAACCTGAGCACGACCTACACCAGAAGTGATTGAGCATATTGGAATGAGTTAGCAAACTCCTTATGCTATTTTGTTTTTGTATATTGTTTGTTTTTTTAGGTCTGTGTGCTGCAATATCTCAGTTTAGTCCAATCCGAAAACTTAATTAAATTTTGTTGTCACAACTATTTACGTAACTCCATGTAAACACAGAGCCAACAGCAGCATCACTGCAGATGAGTACAATATCACTTTTTGATGTTGTTTATTTAACATGAAATTTCAGAGATTTTATGACTGTTATGAATTTACATAAATGCTCACTTTGTGATTTTATGGCACTTATCTGTATAATGAATAATAAGATCAGTTATCAATTTGGGTTAAGGGACAGTTTCAAGTGACTGCCAGCTCTCAGACAACCTGCTCAGCGCAAAAAACTGAAATAAAGTTTCAGCTTTAGATGAACATTTTGTTTGTGACACATCAGCAAAGCTCAGCAAACGAGATACAGGTTTCTCTGCAAGAATCTTAACATTCTTCTAAACAGTTAGCAAGTGGATTTTAAATCTAACATGTTGATAATTTATAATAAAAGACAATCTGTGTGTCTGGGGGTGGCAGAGGGAGAAGAGGAGGGGAAACAATATGAGTAGTAATTTACTCAGTTAAGAGCCAAATGGCAGACAGACTGTCGCCCTGCGTGTTATCGCAGAGATTCTCACTCTGCTCATTTTCTGACACTATCGCCCTGCTTGCACATGTGTTTGTGTGTGTTTCTGGTGTGTAGTTTTGTGTGCGTATACACACAATAGGGTTTTAGCTTTAAAGTACCAGAATAATCTCAACATTCTTGTTTTTAATATACTGTAAATGGTGAATACTTTTACCACATCTTTTATGTTTGGTGTCTATACTGCTACATGTTTGCTCATAAACGAGGGTTGTAGTTGTTGGTAACTGTAGGTGGATTTATGTGTGTGGCTGCATGCGTTGTAGCTACATGTGTCTTTACTTGTGCATTTTTACTCATGTGAATGAATATGTGTGTTTTTATTAAATCTTGGGAGGCTTCATTGCACTCATCGGGATATCGGTGTTGAGAAATGGCAGTGTCAGTGAAGTGACAGTTGTGTGTGTATGTTCAAGGATTGATGGGCCAAAATCTGACAGCAGCCATATTGTGGCGAGAGAGAAGGATGGAGGGCTGCAGGGTGGCACAGGGGGAGGAGTATTGTAGCCCCCTCATCCTCGCAGGTTAATATTGACACAGCCTGGGCAGATACGGCTGGAGCACTCATCAATCATTTTCAGTGGACCCATTCAAAAACACTTGTGCACCCACTCTCACGCAGTCAGTGAGGAGGACCACACACACTGAAAATCTCTCGTTTCCGGACATCTTTGTACTATTTGAATACATCAGGTGACACGGTAACAGATATGATCTCATCCACGCCTAACACAAAAACTTTTGCCATTACTGGAACAAAAGTTCCATTTAATTATGCTCAACAACAATTTTGAGAAGTTCACAAGGCAAACAGTTGTACAACAAATCCAAATTAATCAAGCAAATATGTTTTCAGAAATATCACTTTGCAGACTTTATGCATAACCCTGCATGGCAAATTATGGTGGCAATAACGTTGTTGTTAATCATTTCAGAAAGAACGAAAAAAACAAGTTCCCTTGACAAACAAAACAATTAATTAATGCAACTTTCCATCCATCAATCATTGTGTGTGTCACTAAATTACCATAATCTGTGCATGGTGGCTGTTTTAAGAGCAAACAGTTAATTTCCAAACAATAAATCACAAAATGTCTCTCTACCCCTCTGTGAGCAATGACAGCTTCGTCTCTCATTGCTACAGACGGAGACTCTTTTCAAACCACTTTGAATTAGATTAAATCATATGTGCAATGAAATGCACAAGGTCTCAAAAAGTTAGGAAAGGCTGTCACCAAAATGCCAGAAAACAGTAACTGATAATTATCAGCCTTTTGTGATGAAAGTTAATGTTTGTCATTCTTCATTCAAATTCAGGACTTGCGTAGTTATATGGATGGGCTGAAATCGTTCAGCCTTTGCCATGGCTACGATGGACTTGTCATTCTCTTGACGATAAGTGACACAGTTCATCATCCCCGCCAGCAGATGGCTGTCTACTCAAACAACACAGACATGTTAAACCAGGTAACAACGCCTTACAGGTCACCAGTTGTCAGCGTAACAAATTAAATACAAGCATTCCTTTGGTACAGACTGCTCATCCTCATGGCCCTCCTCATTAAATACATTTTTGTTTAATTGTAATGCACATCATTCTTGTCAGTAAATAATATGTATGTTTTCATGTCAGACAATTAACAATTTCAGGGAGTTAAAATAAATCATAACAGGCCAGATGCTGAAATTAGAGTCTCTAATTACAGATCTGCACTGAGTTGGAAGAGTCCTCCAGCTGGTCTCTCTCAGGTGGACTGGAGGAAAGGGAGATTCTTCAAGTCTACCATATTCCTATAAACACCTTTTCATCTTCTGGTACTCCTCCTCTGCTTGAGGAAGAGATCCGGGGCCTCCTAAAAGACTTTGTCGACAGGCGGAGCTCCGTATTAGCCTGCCACCCAAGCAGTAGGACCTCTTCCACAGAAGGCGTAGCAGGCAGTGTGGAGTTCTCCCAGGGATCATCTGGGATCAATGACATGGACGGTTCTGACACAGAAAGGGCTGAAGGAGGAAATGGAGATATGGTCTCAGAGGCAAGGTATAAACTGGCTTAGCAAGTGTCAGTGTAAGTCACTTCACAGAGCAAATGATTTATTATTTATGATACATGTTGTCGTATTTAATGATAGTATTTTTTCTTTGTAAATAGGGTGATGGCAGATGGAGAAGAGGACACAGGAGCTGTGGGAATCAATGCTGGTGGGGAGCTTTTAAGTCCTGATAGTGGCATGACCACCATCCGTAGCAGTCGGTCCTCCAAAGAGGGCTCGGTGTTCCTTAGTGATGACAGTCCAGTCGGTGAAGCTGTTGCAGCTGGAGGTCCCACAGCAGCGTCAGGAGGACTCTTCGTTAGAAACCCGTCTTCCCTCGGGTTGTCATCCCTTTCCCCACCTGTCCCACCTGAGAGAAGGAAGCACCGTTCTCGAAGAAACAGAAGTGACAACTTAGACCTCTTCAGTTTCGACTCGCCTCAGAGCGTCGACCACCCTTTGCCAGCGGGAAGAGAGCTGGTCAGTTCTGGAGGAGGAGGAGATGAAGGTTCAAGGAGAGCAGGAAGCTCCAGCTTATCAGAGCTTGATGAGCTTAGCCTGCTAGATTTTTCTGCTCCCAACTCATTTGGAGGGCTTGAGAGCAGAAACTCTTCAGTGGATCACCAATGCCAGATGCATGGGAATGAGATGATGGACACTATGGTTCCTCCAACCCCGGTCAACAGCCTTGTCGGTAGCCGTCCACCCAGCAGTTGCGGGGTCAGATTCTTCCCAGAGGATGTAGTTGAAAGGATCAGTGGCCTACAACATAAGGACAGCGTATCTTCCTCCCTGTCAGAGACCTGGGATGAACTTAGTTTTGACACACAAGGAGTGTTGTCATCAAGTGATAACAGTGGCTGGAATAGATTGAAAGACTCAGAGAGCCCCCAGAATATTGTGGATGAGGTAAAAGATGGATACTCAGTCAGTGATGCGACGGAAAATGAAAGTAGAGAAGAGGTGTTAAAACTAGAGACTGCCCATCAGAGGGTTAAGAGTCTTGAACCTCAGCTTAGTTTGATCACCGAGCAGACTGAATCTGGTGACAACTGGAACCCACATTCAGTACGTACGGATCAGTGGAATGTTGTGACTTTGGCTGATCTTCAGCTGACACCACCAGAGGATGAAGCTACTGGAAAGTGGAAAACTGCAGGAAAAGAGAGAATTACCCCTATCTCAACAAAGAAAACTATTTTGAATACTTTAACACCAGATACGTCTAAAGAAGAAGACGATAGTATTCCAAGTAAAAAAAGAGACCAACAGATGGAGCTCTTAGACTTCTGGACATACTCTGCTCAGAAGGGATTTCTAAAATCTGATAGTGGAACAACCACCTCTTACCCTGAATCTCTGGATATGTGGAATATGACTATATTTGATGACAGTCTGTCACCTCTTACCACCCCAGACAACTTATCTGAAAACTCAGGTTCCTTCTGTGGGCTGAACACACATTTTAAAAAAGATCCATCTGTTGAAAGTCCAATTGTATACTCAGATGGTGGAATGGAGATGTGGAACACAACCATACAGGAGGACAGCTCATCGACAACAACAACCCCAGAAGGACCTGAAAATGGAAAAGACCGCAGCCACATGGGATCATTGGATCCTATGAATTCTGTGGAAGCACTGACAAGCAAACAGGCAGAAGAGAGAAAATACACAGGTGAAAGTGAAATTAATAAAGAAGTTGAGTGGAGAGGTAATGAACATAATGTGAAAATAGTCATAGAGGTTGCAGAAGATGGAGCACAGGCTGAGGAAACAGCCAGCAAAGACACGCCAAGTACTCAGATTCAGTGTGCAGGCTATGATACGACATCTCAACAATCAGAGGATGAGACCTCTCCTCAGCAAAACCCTGATCTGTGTGACCTGCCTGTCCCTGGCATGGTCATGTCCACGTCTGAATATGACAATGTAGGAGCTGCATCATGGAGCCTGTCTTCCTCCCCTGACAATTATGCCAGCCCTGTAGTAGATCTGATCCAACTCGATGGGCAGTCAAGCCCTTTTATGGCTGTTAGCAAACCTTTACAAACAGAGGAGGGGCAAAGTCATGACCAGACTCCTGACTTTCTGAGAAAGACAGAACACACAACAGTTACCTCAAATAAAGACCAAACTTTGAGCCAGGTGTTTAATTTTGATGAAAAGCCAAGTCATGCGACTAAAAGCATGCAAGGCCAATTTGAAAGAAGTTATGAAAACACGAGTGGAGATGAATCGGAGGAGAAAGACTGGATGGATATACCCACGAATAATTCCCCATTTTTTCTGGTTGACAGTACTACTGTCACTCAGCAGGTTTTGATAAGTCCAGAGGAAACTCATGAAACCCAAATCCAGACAGCCCAGCCATTATCCCCGAGTTGTGAGGCCTGGAATACTCCATCCAAGAAACCTGAAGGCTTAGAGTCAGCTTCATCATCACTTCTTTCCAACAAAACGGCCCACAGTGAAGATGGTCCTACTCTTGAATGCCAAGAGGAGGGCGACAAAGAGAGCAATGTAGATGTACAGGGCAAAATAACTGAGGCATTGTCTCTGCTTGTCAGTCCAGGGGGGAGGGGAGATGTTCTACACAGCCCTGACAGTTTTCATACAAACAGTAATGATAAACTTGGGTCCAGTTCAGAAGGAGATTCATTCTCAGGCTTAGAAATGGAATACATTGATGTCCCTGGCACAGTAAAAGAAGCTAATAAAGAGTGTCCTGATAGGTTTGAAGAAAGTGACAGGCCGTTGAAAGGGACAAGAAAGCCGATGGAGACATTTTGCATGCTGTCCAGTGCTGCCACAGTTCTAAAGACTCATGCCCAACATGCACGCCAAGTTGCCCAGGCAAATACACTGCAAAGCAGTCAAAAAACAGGTAGAGGATCTGACAATACATCTGGTGCAGACCCGAAGCTGAATGATGTTGTGTCTGCCCCTCGTTACCAAACTAACCTTGATGATGACAACATGGTGCCAGAAATAATAAGTCTTAATCAATCAGACTCGGCAGCTTCCTTTCAGTCACATTCAAGACCAGCAGAAGATGGAAACGATGAAGTTGAGTCAAGCCCTGTGGTTCGAAGTGTGTCACCGTCTTTAAGACATCCATCCGATCACTTCCTGAAGACAAGGGAGGAGGTTTATGTTCATTCCCAGATCTCAATGGAAGATTCAGATGAGGGTGAGCAGGCACCATCAGCACCTCCACCGAGCGCTACCTCCTTGGGTGACTTCCAAGTCTGGGGAGGGCAGTTTGTAACCCAAGACACCTCTCAAACGTCTCAACCACAATCACCTGCACTCTCAAACAGTTCGTTCTCTCACACCAGCTCTCTGGTTGCCACCCCAGTGGATGAAATGAGCTTTTGTACCAAAAAAGGACTTGGCTTGCCATTTTCTGGGGACTTAATGGAGGAAGAACATGATGAAGAAGAACATGAAAAGGAAGTTTACATAGAAGGTACTAGCCCCTCAAAATGGACTCCGGAAGTACAAAGCGACAGAGGGGAAGGACAAGCATTTGGAGGCCCTGACTTGCTGAGTTTTACTGAGAACTTGATCGGAGATTCCTCCTTTCAGCACACAGATTTACTGACACTTGAACCAAAGTGGGATGGGATTCTGCTGAACAGTGAGGTCCACTGTGACCAACAACCAATTATGACAGATAATTGTGAACAATGGTCTATTGAGCATCAGAGAAGAGATCATGAGACTTCACATGATATTTATTCACCTGCTTTAAGGTAAGAAAGACACCACAAGTCTTTTTTATTGATTTATATGTGCCCATCTTGTTTGGAATCATTTTTGTTTGTGCACATACTGCCTGGGAAGACATGCAAACAAGATTTCCTGCACTTTTGCCTCTGTTCATGGTAGGGTTTTTCTATTATCAGACTGCTAACAGCCAAACAAAATGGTCCTCTCATTTTCTCTTGCTAAACACACAAAGCCTTTTACAGACTCTCCGGGCCCCACCTCTCTATCTCTTATCTCTTAATTCTCCGGTGGGACTTTTTTAGTCTCCTTTTTTTCCATCAGAGACCCATCAGGGTAATATTTGCATGTCTTAGCAGACTGTCAAAAGTTAGCTGGGGGACCTCCTGAGGATGTGAGTCTGGTGATCTTTGTTTGTGTGTATGAGTGACACAGTGAGACTGACAGACACGAAGAAAGAATGAATGAAGAATGCATTTGTGGTTTGATAGTGAGATTATGTTAACTTGTGTGTGGAGAACAAACAGTGCGTGTGCACTGGTCTGCATTTCATGTGTTCAGAAGCAAGGTTTGAGCTGCTCGGTGTGTGTTTATAAATCTGTTCTTGCCTCATTAAATATGCATTACCTGCCTCATTAGAGCTGGAGCCCCTCCACAGCTGATGGCAATGGCTCCCCTAGCTTTCTTACAAGGTGATCTGCGTGTATGTGTGTGAATGCAAGTGTGAGTAATGTTTTTGTACGTAACATCAAATGCAACAGAGAATTTTCCGTGTTAATTCAAAGATTTACGTTAATAAAGAATGTGTAAATTGTTTGTGAGTGAATGTTGTTGATGTGAAGCTGTAGGCTAGAAATGTTCTTCCATGCATTTATTTGAATTTAAACCTCTTCATCTAAACACACTTTATGGGTATCTTCCGTATTGCTCATGAAACCAGGCAGTTTGTGCTACAAAATTAACAGCTCCTTTCATTTACTGAAAAGCAATCATACTGATGTTCTATCAATTTTGGGGTCACGGGCAAATGAAGAAAGGAGGGAGGATGCCCTCAATAGATTTGTGAGAAAAGCCTTGTGCCTTCCTTGTATTTTGTCATTATTTTAGTTGGGGCATTGCTGTGTTTCTAGCAAAACACTGCTCCATGTGGATTCGTGAAGTAATGGCAGATATAAAATATCTATTACATTTCTTGAGATCCCATGCACATGCATGTGTGTCCTTACATATAGGCAAGAAAGCCAACTTTTACTAATCCTTGTTATCTTATTCCCTTTATAGAAGACACCAAGATGGGACAACACAAAATGTATCACAGCCAGTCAGTGGAAATGCTGCATACCAGTGGACAGAAAGCCAGAACACAACTCAGGGTCAAGCCAAATACGGTTACAACTACCACCACATTGACCAAAGAACTGAAAATCAGGGCTCTTACTCAGCGTGCGCAGACACCAAATCAAATGACTGTCAGCAGAATACCATAGATGTCTATGCTGAGTTTACCACTGATGCTTCTCCTATTGCGTATAGTCCCAGGCAGCCTGACAACTGTCTTGCAGCTAGTGATAATGTTCAATACAACTTGGACGAGGCATCATTTAAGCATCAATACATGGCCGAAAGCCAGTGTCTAAGTGATTCTATGCGCTCATCAGAACTCCAGTACTCCGAGCAGCAAGGTGATGGCCAAAGTCATTATGACCCAGAGCATGCTCATTATCAGTGTGACGGACAGCAGTTTTACCAATCAGATAACCATCCTGAGCCAGAAGACAAAGCACGATATGTGCCAGAAGGATATGTTCACTTTCTCCTGTCACGGTGAGTTTTCACTCATTCAAACTCAGTTTTGCTACACAAAAAGTAAGTTGGTCTCTGATAAGCACACCTCTCACTGAGATCTAACGATAATCGTTTCTGCTATCTGCAAAAAAAAATCAACCCTCTTTATTGGCTGCTAATCTGTGTTGCCATCCGTAAAGGTATTCTTTCAAGATCTCCACTGGTAAACGAAAGAAACTGCATTTTCAGGTGTTTCAGACCTGTAATACCGATTCTAACCACAGTGTGACAGCACAGATCAATTAAAACATTGTCTTTCAGGTCAGATCCGCTTGTTTTATTTTGTCTTCCCAAAAATCGACCGATGTGCCCTAAGCATGCTTTCTGTTCTTCAAACATCTGTCCTGTCTATATTTAAAAATCCATTCCCAAGATAGCTTCTAATGGATGAGATAAAGAAAAAAAAGTCAAAGAAAATATTAAGATCATTTTATAATATTTCAGACCTGATCAATTCATTTCTATGAATAACTAGTTCAAATTCAAAGTCATTTTCTCAAGTCATTATTGACTTGTGTTCATGTGTTTTGTATGTATGTGCAATTGTAAATTGTAAGCTGCATTTGAATTATTCCCATTAGCAGTGGCAACATGGGGCTCCTTTTGCCCCACTTTGCAATTATGATGACACAATGACCTGCCCCCTCTTTGGAATACATGACCCTCCCCTTTTTGTTACTCTGTCTGTGTATACACATGTACAATAGACCTTTCCATAATTAACTAGCCATGTGACCTATTGTGAAGAGACAGGGTATGCCTCTCATGACAGAAGAATACAAGATGAGAGAAAGGTAGGTGCCCAGAAACAGATTTTAGTCAGGAATGACAGAAAGAACTTGTGCGTGTCTTTGTATCTGTAATCATGTGTACTAGTGTCTCCGTAATGCTTTTCTCTATTGTTACTCGGCCTTATGCTAATCAGAGACTGTTAGAGGGGCTTTAGTTGGGGGGGAGGCAGCAACACTGCACAGTATTGTGTCCTCTGCCCACACGTGCAGCCTGGGAATAAGGCATTGAGTCGGTTTCTCTCCATCTTCTGTCAGTTCTTTTACGTCCAGAGTCAAATGAACAGATTGTGAACGCTTCCTGATTCACTGTCATGGGAGCAGTTCGGTATTTTTACTTTGTAGATAGATGATTGCCTTTAGCTTGTTTGGCCCAATCCTATGTGTGGTCGTGCCTCTGGTGGCACTGGTTTTAGCAACGATAATTTATGTTTTGGTTCATTATTGTATTTCTGTGCCTCTGAGCAGACACTCCCAGCAGGGAGTTGGTTCAGCAGGGATGATGCTGAAGACGGCCTCCAGTGAAGAAACGGCTGAGGAGCTGGAAAACAGAGAAGGTTTGAATTGTTCTTACAATTGAATTATGGTTTGAAGTTTTAGTTCTGTGTTTTAATGGGTGTCAAAGCTTTCATTGGTTGTTTAAAATATCGAAATGACATGCCATGATAACACTCCTTTGTAACAAAAGAAAAATAAGAAATTAGCTGAAAATTTCAAATGGCTAAACAGCAAAACAAAAATAAGGGTAATGCTGAAATGAATATGAAATGAGAGTACTCCTTTGAGTTATGACTCCTGCTTGTCACATTGCTTTGAAAAATAACACAAAAATACACTTGAGGAATCTCTGAACAATGAAACTCACTCTTCTTGAGCAGACCCACCATCCTCAGCAGATACATCCGGCGGGTCTAATCAGAGGAGGAAGCTCACAGCTCCACCAATGAACGTGTCACTGGACCACAGCGAGGGCTCTCTTCTCTCAGAGGATGCTCTGGACACAGAGGACGATGCCTTAGATACTGGGGACGACCTGGATGTGAATATTGATGACATGGACACACCTGATGAAGCCGACTCTCTGGATTTCAATACACATGGTAAGACGCAACCGTGGAAATACTCTGCTAGATCACATCTTATTTGTTTGCCGTGTCATGTCCTGAAGCCCTGTCACTGATATGATAACAGTGGACTCGGAGGAGTCTGATGTGGGCGCGGGAGCGGCCTCCGGTGGCGCCTCCGCAGGCCGCCAAGTATCAGAGGAGAGCAGGGACGGCGGGCTCTGGAGGAGCGTGGTGATTGGAGAGCAGGAGCATCGCATTGACATGAAGTGCATTGAGCCCTACAAAAAAGTCATTTCTCACGGAGGTAACGCAAATACTTAAATGTTCATCCCACCTGTTTTGGTGATTCTGGTTTTTTTAAATTTACCTCACACATAGCAAGGAAAGCTGTAGAGCTGGCAATTACTAATCTGGGTCGTCTGATTTAATTTAATTTAATTTATTTATTTGTCTTGATTTAGCCTGTATAACTATAATGTGAGCAACTTTTCATTTTTTAGTTGAATTTCTGCTGGACTTTTTATGTATGGGATGAATGAGATCAAAATAATGATGTTGACAATTAAGGAGATATTTCTTTTAAGAAGTTATTTTTGTTTAAATATTCCAGCATCAAAACCTACTTGTAGTGCCTTTTTTTTGTTTATGTCGTATTTTTTTCAGGTTATTACGCTGAGCAGAATGCCATCATCGTCTTTGCTGCATGTTTCCTACCAGACAGCGACTGTGACAATTATAATTATGTAATGGAAAATCTTTTTCTGTAAGTAAAGCACGGCATAAATCGAAAAGTTTTACCAATCATCACATCCGAATAAAAGATAAAATATATTATTACACTGCATGAAAAGTGAGAACCCATTTTACAATAAAGATGTTCAGTGGACCGAAATTGAGACTGAGTGAAACCTGGTTAAAAATGAGGCTCACAATTCACTCCGAAAAAGCACAAATTTGTTAAAATGTCGACAGCGATGAACTGTGAAGTTGAATTAACTTGAAAACTGGTTGGATATTTTGTTCCTAAAAATATGTGGCTTTAACACACCTGTTGTTGTTGTTTCTGTGGTTGTAGCTATGTAATCAGCACCTTGGAGCTAATGGTGGCAGACGATTACATGGTTGTGTACCTGAATGGTGCCACGCCTCGTAGGAGAATGCCTGGTTTCACCTGGATGAAAAGGTGCTACCAAATGATTGACCGGAGGTAAAATTTACTGGAGCTATCTCACAGTACATCTCTATTTCTGTATTAGTCTGTTTCATGAGTAATGAGCATTTGACCCCCCTGCACGTATAATTTGTTGAGTTGCAGGGAATTATGAATTTCTCCAAGTAATTTAATTCACTTCTGTTTCTCCTCTTTTCTCACAGACTGAAGAAAAACCTAAAGATGTTCATCATTGTTCATCCTTCCTGGTTCATTCGAACTTTGTTAGGAATCACCCGGCCCTTCATAAGGTCTCAATGTCGTAATTTAATGACATAAATTATAAATTTTCTTTTAATGCATTACAATTTATGCAAATAACAGTCATGACCTTATCAGATACACAGTTAATGTTTATGTAACTACGGTACCATACTTTATCAATGAAATGCTTGTCACCCTCATAAATCCTAATCATTTTATTTCCTACAGTTCAAAGTTCAGCAGCAAAATCAAGTATGTGCACACCTTGCAAGAACTTGGGAAAATAATTCCAATGGAGTATGTCCACATTCCACCCACCATTGTCAAGTGAGTTTGTGTGAAATGTGTGAAACTTCACTTACCTTTTGCTGGCAGCCATGTTTACAAGTGTTAACATTATTCTACTTACTTGGTTAAAAACAGATAATTCATCACCTTCCTCTTGCAATCCTTATATTTGACAAGCCTTACTTGGAAATGAGTTTCAAGTCAGGTAAAGCTTTGATTGTGAAGTCTTTATGTCCCTCCCTTAAAGCAGAGTTGTGTAAAAACAAAAACAAAACGTTTTTTTAGTTCTGTTTTGTCTGTTATAGTTAGGTTTTAAGGGCAGAAGTCAATCATAAATGCTCCAGAAAAGCAGGTTTTTCTAAGAAAAGGACAAAACAGAACTTCTATTGGCAAGTGCACACTTTAGGCACATTCACACATCTCTCACTCTGCCCTAAGGTATGACGTGGAGTGGAATACACACAAATTTGCATGCTTAAGGTAAACCTGCAAACCTGCTTGAAAATGTCAGTTGATTCTGATTCTGAAACTCCTTGAATGCCACTAAGAGTTCTCTCATACTTGCACTAACCTTTGACTAACCTTTTTAATCCAACACAAAAATAAATCATATTGATTTCTGTGTTTTTTTTCTGGTCTATTATTTGATTTTCCATGTGAAATGGTTCATTTGACGTCTGACCTTTGACTAACAAACAGCACAATCTTACCACTACCCAAACATTTCATAGTAATCTCAAAGCAAAACTGGCCTGAGGTTTTGAGGACGTTCCAAGCAACAATTTGAGGACCACACGCTAAACAGTGAAAGACCATCGATCAGGCTACAGTATTGTGTGGTGTAGCTCAGACTCATAAATGTACTTATTCAGAGGCCTTAGATGTTAGTAAAATTGTTTTCATATTGCATCTATCATTTTGTTGTATATACACTTTTATAAACAATACTCAGAAAATGTCAAACGAATCCTCTCTTGTAAGTAGTATGATTATTACAAAGTAATAACATCTATCTTATAGTTGTGTTATTCATATTTCTTCAATTTTAATGTTGTATGGAACTTTGTTGTCTGGCAAAAAATGAGGAATTTGCTTTTCAGTATTTTTAGACAGATTATCGATGCATTTTATACAGAAGTGCACTGAAGCTTGTTTTCCCTAACTTGTAATGCGCCTTAAATACACACCACTAATTCTCATATAGTTGCATGAATACTGACATAGTTTCCTCCACCTGTTAATCCCCACCCACCCCACTAATGATTGCCTTCTGCCTTTTAACCCAATGCTGAAGCAGACTGGATACAGAATTGCAGGACACGTCAGCTAAGTAAGTGGAAAGCTGTGCCTTTTTTTTTTTTAGTTAGTAAGCATTTTTATCAGGGACATAATAACTTTTGATTAACTTTTCAGGGGCTTTAACCTATTCATAATCACAATATTTTGACCATCAATATCTTTTTTTAACGATCATCACTCACAGTACTTTTTAAAGCACATCCTTTGCAAATAAATAACACAAAGATCAATTTTGTCTGTGTTGCAACAGCTACGATAGACCTACAATTCAATAATGATGCTTTTCTCCATAATGTTAGAATATTCTACTGTCCCCCAATCTGAACGACACAAAAAGTCTGTGAACATACGTGACAGCTGTGCAAAGTAAGACAGACTAACTAACGTGAATCTCAGGAAAATTAAAGCATGGACAAAGATCCTCCAAAGGAGTTGAAGACAGCACTGAAAGACTATCAGAAAGTAGAACAAAAGCGTGACCTCGGTTAACTGTGGGGTTTTTCACTTGAGCCTTTTTTAATTATTATTTTCTCTATGCAAACGAGAAAAACTGACATCATCTTTAACTATATTCCTATTGCAATCTGGGTATCTTTGATTCAGTTCTTGGCTATTTTGACATTCACCGTTTGTTCATGCTGCTGTAACGTGTTTATGAGCTCCACGTAGGTCATGCCATGTAGCAGTGAATTACCCTCACACCTGCACAGACTTGACTACTACCTGTTTTACCTCTACTTCTACTTCAACAGCTTATCTTTATGTGGGTGAGGCCGACCCAAAGATAGCTAAAAATCTCTCATTTGAACAGAAGCAAAAGCAAGTAATCTCATATCTATCCTATGTTGTTGATTGTTCTGACATTTATATTAATTTTTTAAAATTCTTTAAATTTCAGTCCATATTTAGAGCAGATTTTCAACATGGAAACCCAAGCTATATTATCCAAACTTTCACTGATATCCTCAGGCTGGTCTTTCAAAGTTCCATTTATTGGGCAAATATTTGGTTGTATCTGCAAATACTTGGATTTGAATCCTCCCCCCGAAGTGGTTTTTCAGCCACATGCCTGGTGTGACACAAGCCCACATTGCAGCACTTTGTTCTGTTTAAGTGGCAGAAAGCGACGGATGCTTGGAACAGCTCACAGAAACGCTTGTTTTTTTCATCTCCATGTAAACTGGAACTTATTTAAAACCGGTCATGTGTTTTATAACTGTAGTTATTTTATGACCTGATGCTGTTTGACTTTTTTATAAATTCATATTTATTGTCTGTGATCTCTCCGTGATGATTCTGTGATCTCTTTGTCTCCTTTCTGACCCAGAATCGACAAGGGGAACTCAGCTGTTTGACACCACGTGTTACTACTGCCTATTTGCTCTCTGCATTATGCTGTTTTCTCTGCCACAGCATGTCCGAATATAAAAGCCAAACTGCAGCATGTTGCATATGGTGTATGGGTCACAAAGGGGTGCTGTGGTTCAAATCTGAGGGTGCTCAATGTACAGTGCAGAAAGACTGTATCTGTGTGAGGAGACTGTCACTGTGCTGAGGGGAGATGCTCCAAACAGTTTTACAGAGCTGAGACATCACTGTGTTGCTCATATTGTTTTTTGGGTTGTTTTTTGTTTGTTTTGTTGGAGTTTTTTTGTTTTTGTTCGTTTGTTTGTTTGTCAATGTTTTTGTACATTTTTTGTTGTAGTTGTTGTTGTTGCTTCAGTTTGTCTGTTTGATGTACTTCCAGGAACTAGTCATTGTCTTCATTGCCTTCATACAGTAAAAATCAATGAATAGTATTAAAAAAGCCTATTTTTTCAAGCTAAAGTTGTAATAATGTCATGTCTGTAAACAGGCGATGGACTGCATCTCATCTGCTTGCAAAAGATATTAGCCTTCTTTGGAAAATAGGGTTACACTGTTGCTACACTGTTAAAGGATTTTTGTCTAGACTGTAATCATAGATTATCGAGGTTTGTAAAAGATATGATCTGAACAATATGATTTTGCAATATTAAAAAATGTATTTGAAAATTCTATTGTAGAGGCTGATTGTAATAAAAGTAGCATGAAATAAGGGCAAACCTGATTATAGTTATTCAGAAGCAATGATCATTGCAGGTAAAGGGAGATTTTTTAGTATGTTATTGAGCACTTAAGCAGTTATCAGAAGCTGCAGTAACGTGTTGCATGAAAGCTTCAGATATGAGATATTCACAGCCAAAATGTGGAGGAGGATGGGTGTATGATATGACATATTACTTTGGGGTGTGTGCGTGTTCACTGGTGGGGCCATATGTACTTTTACCTCTACATGTTTGTATGTGTTACTGTATTCCTTTGAAAAATACAAAAAGTTGTTAATGAAATTAAATATGGTTTCCTCCCAAACAGTCTTTTCCTTATTTTTTCTCCTGTCACTGAGTGCGGATAAATTCAGTACCAGCTACTACCTTAAATCGGTTTTCAACAGTAGGATTTAATAGTAGGATTTAATAAATATGTAATAACTACAGTTCCTCTTAAAATAACTCAGAACTAGTTAAAACACTTAGGCACATCAACCACACAATCCAACCAAAAATATCACATTTTTGCTGCTGTTAAACACAAAAACAAATAAGCTTATTTTAATATTTGCAGCCTAACCTTCTGCAGATCTCACTACGTGAATCTATTACATCATTTGAAGTCGTGCCACCGTGTTTCAGTCGGAAAGCAAAGCCATTAACCATATCATCAATCACCATCCAATTGAGTCTTGAACGCTATAACTATTTGATTTTTCACCTAATCATTAAATAATCCTATTCTGGGATCGAGTTTTTGAATATCACCTAAAAGATAGAAGCAAGATTAAGCGGAAAAACTAGGTGCAAGAGTTGACAAAAAGCCTGCAATTCGTTGCTGAACTTGGAATAGTTTTTTCTTGTGTGATATGAAGACTAAGGTTTCAGCACCAAAATATTCACTCCAATAAGTAACCTACATGATGTTTTGCAAGAGATCGTTTAAAACCAAATTCGTAGTGGCTATATTTCCAACAACCGTGAAGGCACCACTGAACTCTGGGTACGTTCAGGTGGTCACACGGTCAATGACATCAGCATGAGCGTAACTGACGTGACGGATTGAAGACATTCAACATCACCGGTTTTCTGTAGTCTTCATTTTTACCATCCGACCACGAGTGGACCTCATTTAAAGACGGCGTGTCGTTTTTCCAAATGTCTCACTATCCAGCTCTACTTGATTTGAAGCCTTTGTAAGAACGGTGTGCTTGTGACTCGGCTAGCTAGCATAGCTAGTGAACTTTTACCATACCCTGCGAAGGCTCAACTTTAACCAACTTAAGCAAACCAGCAAGCTGGACAGGTGAAGCTGACCTTATCGCCTCATACAAGTACACTGAGCAACAAACGAGAGAGGCTTTTCCCCCTAGTAGCGTTCATTGTATTAGAAGTAGTTCAGCTTGAGTTACAAGGGTCCGACTTCCTTGTGTTCGAGGTCATTCTGTCGCTTTCATCTCAGCCTGCTGTTAAAGGGAGACTAGTAATGAAGAGCCTTCCGTATTTCTGTCGAGGAGAGGTCATCCGAGGGTTTGGAAGGGGAAGCAAGGAACTGGGGATTCCAACTGGTAAGAAAATAACCAGGCTCTTTCTCTTTTGGCTGTACTGTTGGCTAGTATATTACGCGGTGCCTACGCAGATCACGTAAAGCCCGTGTAAATGGTTCGGTGTGTTTTTTTATCAAGCAAACATAATGTAATGTCAATTTCTATCATGAAAGTGTCTTCTTTTCGGATGCTTTATATGTCTCACGTCTGTTCTTGAAAAGCTGATACCTGAGCGTCAGCGGGCAGTCGTTACGACACCCCCTCACGTAACGAACATGTTTGACTGCTGTACCCGCGAGTTGCGTAACGGAAATTGCACGAAATAAAGGCGCTGCCGTCCACCTATTTGGTCATCATGGGAGCTTCTTTGTGTGTTTCACATGAGGGATAATGTGATTGTGGATTTTAAACTATTAAGCTTCTTACGATACCTCCCACTTTCAGAGGTATTAGAAATGGAAAGGTTACTCTATGACAATGATACACTGTCCTGATGTTCATTATGATTAAGTCTGAAAATATCTGTTCTCTGCGTTGCAGTCTTTTTTAGTGTGGATGCTATGACCTGCAAGCTGTATAGAAAAAAAAAATTGTATGGGAAGATTCAGAAACTCTCTTAAAAAATGTTTGTATGTTGTTGAAATTCCAAGTTCAGGAGGTGTGTGTTATATTTAGCAAACCGGCAATGCACACATCGAAATTGAAAGAATATATAAAATGACCATTTTAAATGTGTCAAATGGTAGCCAGAATTCCATAGTATTACATTACATAATGTAAGGTTTTTCTGCTGTCCTGTCTAGAAGTAATTAGTATTATTTATTGCAGACCAATGTTTGTGGGATGGTACTTGTTATTAAACTTTCTCTTTGCTTTTTCCGACTCTTGCTTTCGTTGGACAGCCAACTTCCCGGACTCTGTGGTGGACAATCTTCCATCAGATATCAATACAGGGATCTATTATGGCTGGGCCTGTGTCGGAAACGGGGATGTGTACAAAATGGTGATGAGCATCGGCTGGAACCCGTACTACAAAAACACAAAGAAATCTATGGCAAGTATAAGATCATTCGTTTTCGGTTCAAACAGCTCACTTAAAAGAAATATGAAAGTCAGTGGTCTCGGGTTCACTGGAACCTTTACTGTTAATAAGTGTACATCTTATCACAAATGTTGGTTTACTGACATTCCCAACAACATTTTTAAATAAGCTGTTTTTATGTGCGTGTGTCTGAAAGCTGCTTACGATGAAGTATCCAAACTGATGTTTGTTGGCAATGCTTTTGGACGATACTGAACCTCTTTGTCTTCACTTATTTAAACTAAACAGCGTTTAGACTACACTCAGTAGCTTTGCTCTAATCACAGTTGTGGGATGAGAAAGTTATCCCAGACTAAACAGCAGCTGTGGATATGTCTTACTCTCAGACTTGTATCAAAAGCATGAGTACACCTTGTGCAGCAGTTTGAAATGTTTTGCACTGACTTAATACATCTGTCTCAGTCGTTCTCTGGTCTAATGATCGTGTTTTGTGGTTCTAGGAAACACATGTGATTCACAAATTCAAAGAAGACTTCTATGGGGAGATTCTCAGCGTGGTCATGGTGGGCTACATCCGTCCAGAGAGGACCTACGACTCACTAGGTACACGTTTCTCTTTATTGTTCTTCATTCCTTCATGTTTAATTTATTTTTAACCTGACTCCCATTTCCCTGCACTGACTTTCCTCTTTTCACCTTAGTCACGCTCTCTCTGCCCTTTTTCTCCTTTGTCCTGACAGAGGCTCTAATTGCGGCAATAAATAATGACATTGAGGAATCAAAGCAGAAGCTGGAGGTCCCAGAGCATCGCAAACTAAAAGACGACAACTTCTTCACCAGCACAGCCAGCTCCACCTCAGTCTCACCTTCCACTGCTGCGTCCACGTCCCAGACTATTCTGAACGGCCACTGACAGCTGGCTGTGACAGCAGTGCTTTGTGCATAAACACACATAGACCAGATAAACGCGGCCTCTCTACACACACACACACACACACACACACAGGTGTTTTATTCGTGCAGCCTCATACTGAAATCTGTCAGCTGGGCTCATGATTACACATGCATATAATCATTATCAGCCAATCTACTTTCATGTCATTTTTCTTTTTTCTTTGTTAATGTTCCTGTTTGAAAGAGCTTTGTCTATGTTTTTTTTTGTTTATCTTCACAGCGGACTGTCTCTTTGGGTCTGAAAATTTTATGGGAAAAAACACTAATTAATAAATGTTCAACAATCCAAATAGACAGTGATCGCACCTCTGAATGCTATCTCCATAACTCAGACGGTTAAGAGAAGATTTCAACATCGCCATCTGTAATGCAGATCAGTTACAAAATATTGTGTTTTTGTGTCCAGTTGTGCTGAAAAAATTTGAGACATGGGAACTTGTGGCCAAGGTCGTGCTGTTTTTTTTTTCTTTTCTTTTTTGTTTAGAGCCCTCATTATTTTTTGCCTCAAAACTCCTCATTGGACAATAGATTTTATTTCTCTTTCACAATAAGCAGGGATTGATTTGGTAACTGTTTGGGTGGCTACTTATTTACTGAAAGGAAAAAATATATATATATTTGAATTGTTTCTGTACATTGCTTTGCTGGAGTGGAGACACTTAAATCATAGATCTATTGAGGTATTAGTAGATTATTTAAAAAAAACACTCAAATCCAGTCAGACAACAATCCGCAAAGTGTATGAAGAGTAATGATTTTACCAGTTTATATAGAAGATAAAGCATCCATTCAGCAAGACTTTCCAAGCCCTTAACAAATGTATTCCAAAACAGCCGGCGAAACCCTGGAGGAGGAGTATCTCCAAAGGGTGTGTTTCAAGTGTGTGTGTGTGTGACTGAGAGATGGCATGAAATCATCAAACACAAGTCTCAGCAGTTATTTGAACCCCCTTTTTAAAAAAAATGGTGTTGAGTGACAAAATATTTAAGTTTGTTTGCATTTTGAATTGGAAGTCTGTTAGATTGATTATTTTTGTTTATTAAAGTGTTAATTAAGCGTTGAAAGAGGCGACGGCGGTTTATGAATGTTGGCTCAGTCGTGCAACAGGGGTTGCAATCCAGCCAGAAGCACTTAGCTGTTACTGCTGATAGTTTTTATTCTTCTGTGTTTGTTTATCTTCTTTTCAACACCTTCATGACAGTCAAATGAAAGCTAAATAATCATATGTGGTACTTTGTCAGAGATTTAAATTCCCTCCTTCTTTAGATCTGGCTTTGCTGTGTTCTTGCAGAAACGCTGCTGTCTTCCAGTCCCATTTGTTGGAATAATAATTAATTGTTTGCACAGGGACCAGGGTTACTGCGCGTAGACTGAATGCTCTGTTATCATTTATGTTTTACATCATTTTATTAAATAAAGATTTGATCAAATGTATTTAAAGGTCATTTTTAATTTTTCTACATGCACACATGCAAACTATGCTTTAATAACAGATAAGAAAAGCTTTTTCCATTAATTACCTTCATGTTTTGGGATTATTATTACAATTTAGCTTCTTCAGATTTACACTAATATAAACTCTAATCCATATATTTAAAACGTTACATAAAAATCACATGGAAATTGTCTTATAAGACCTCACTTCATGTTCGTTAAAGTTGTAAACAAAACAGATACAGATGACGTTGTTTACCTTTCATCAGCACAAGCTAATCAATGTGTGTTTCACATGTTTTATATGAGAATAAACAGATTCTGATTTACATAACCCAGACATGTCAAATTTAGGCAGACGAAGCCATTTAAAATAATATAAGCAAGATCTTCTACAGACGCATTTCTTACAGAGCAGTTACTGAAGTGCCCCAGAAATTTTGAGTACAGATAAAAATAGTTTTTTAAGAAGCCAGAAATCTAATTGGAAAAAAAAAAGTTATCTATTGAATATGGGCATTCATAAGGATTAGACAACTTGAATTAGTGTAAGTGGTACACATTAAATCATTGGAAAATTTTTAGCTTGAGAAAAAAAAAAGTGAATTGTGATTTTCGACCTCTTACTGTTTTACCTGTGCCCCGAGAAGCCAACAAGTAAACAACCAAAATCCAATGAAACAAACACACCAACACTTTTGGAACTAGATTCAACTTTGACTTTTTCAATTTATTTATCATTTGATTTCTGGGAATAATCATGTTGGGAGGGATTTATTTGAGCACATTTAGCACTAAACCAGTGTAATAAAGTTTGGCCTGGGATGTATCCAACTCTGTGGTGAGAAGAGCCTTCAGAAGTAACCAAAACACTCTCCGTGCACAGAGTACTATGTCTGTAAAGGCAGTATGGAGGACAGATTGTGACCTTAATAAGGAGGACAAAGGTTAGTTTAAGCCATAGTACGAAGATAAATACAAAAGAACCTTGTATCCACCCGGGAATGTGCCAAAGGTTCATTAGAACCCAACTTTAAACAGCATTAAATGAAGAACAAATGAACGTACAACATTAATAACTCATAATACAATCAAGTAATACATTTACCGTATAACAAGTTCAAATCTAGGAAGATGTCAAGAAGTCTTTATGTCGACTGTAGGACTGAAATGTCTGTTTTCATGAATGTGTTTTACATCGTTTTATAGACAAAAACTTGTATTACATATTGTAAAATGTATTTGTGATGTGTTTCTATCAAAAATGTAAATCAAGTCTTAAGAAAATTGGAGCAGAATGTGTGAAAGTAGGAAGTTTGTTTGTTTTTTCTTTTCTTTTCACCTGAAGGAGTAGCTCTCATCATCATACTCTAGCTCCGTGTCATCCTCATCCAACAGCCCATACTTAAATTTCCGATACACTGTTCCATCTTTTGTCATGTATACAATATCCTCATCATCATCTTCCTCCTTATCCACAGATTCAGTTATTTTGTCATTGTACTCCCCATACGTAGAGGTGGTGACTTGTGGCACTGGTTTCTCACCGGTGTCTACTCTCTCATAGCCTCTGCTTCCGATTTTCGGTGTGAGAGCACGCACTTTAGATCGAACGCTGAGCACGAAGAAGACTCCCACTCCCACGGAGATGATGACTAGAACACAAGACACGGAAAAAAGCCTAGCGGTTCTGCCTAAATTCTCAGCTGTCGTCATCACAAAGTTGACACTGAGCTTGCACTCAACTGAAAAGAAGAAAAAGCACAATATGGGGTTACATCTTGGAACCATGCTGAGAGTGACCAACACATTTTAAGGCTAAAGACAATGCCATGCTTTTTGTGCTTTGTTATATCACACAAAAATATGTTTCCATGATTATGTATTTGTACCATTAGGCATCTGCAATAAGTAATACCACATTATGAGTTATTGCACCTTACAGTGATCCTGCCTGTTTACCTGTTGATGACTTGCAATCACAGCACTCTCTGGATAATGGCTTGTCATTGGGCAGAGTCACATTTCCACAGCAGCTCAAGCAACGGCCATCATCAGACAAGATCTGGCCAGCAGGGCACAAAGTGCAGTCCCGCATGCTGGGACCATGGCAGCCCTCACAGGAAGGGTCACAAGCTTCACACTTTGGTTTCTCACTCTCTGAATCCTGAAACCA
Source organism: Menidia menidia (assembly GCA_907169785.1). NCBI lineage: Eukaryota > Metazoa > Chordata > Actinopteri > Atheriniformes > Atherinopsidae > Menidia > Menidia menidia. The sequence continues at coordinate 13,379,450 of CAJRST010011112.1, read as the reverse complement.
GAGGAGACTACAGATGAGACTATAGCTCCACATTCGACCCACAGCTGACCTGCATATGCTTATCAGTGCTGTTCAAATCTGTGATGGAATATGCCAATTCCTATTGTGTATAAAGAGAAATGGTAGCTAACCTGCGATGCAGCATAGAAGCCCACAAAACAGGGGTTGTAACAGATGCCGCTGTTAAAGACATAGCCATTGTGACAGGAGAGGCAGAACAGAGCACCCCCACCTGTTAGGAAAGGGTTATAACACAAAGAAGAACATCTGAACACATGACAGGGGAACATCTGTAGCCAATTCCACACATACACAGAGAGGACATGCAAACTCCCCACAGAAAGCCCCCCAGCTCCATGACTGAGTAAGACATCCAAATAAGAAGCACCTTAGTTCAATCAAAAAAGCCCAACTGAGCAACATTATATGATCGGTGAAAAGCTCTTTTTCTATCATTAACATAAGGCATATTACATGAGTACAGAGAGGTGTACTTTAATACTTTTTTTTTAATTTACAGTAAAGTGAAACTTCTCATTGCTGTCTTATGATATAAAAATACTGGTTAAGCTAGTTAACTACTATCAATCATCATCATTATAATCACAGGGGAACGATAGGGAGCTTCTTTTACCACTGCAGGTCTTGCAGGTGGGGTGACACTTGCGACAGGTGGTGGACTGCCTGCCTTTGTAGTAGCCTGCAGGGCACTTCTTCAGACACTGGCCCCACTGCTCCAGGTAGACGTAGCCCTCCCTACAGCTCAGGCAGTTTCCGTTACCGCTGCCGGAACACTGGCCGCAGGATGGGTCACAGCGCTCGCAGACCATGGTGGCCGGGTCGCCAAAGTGACTAAAAGGGAAGAAAACCCGTTTAGTGGATGGGTGTGAGTTTAGTGGCGTGGATGCTTTTTTTCTTCCAGTCGGCAGCGGGGTCCCCTAACCTCTCGGAGCAGGTTTCCACGCAGCTGCTGCCCTGCTTGAAGAACCCAGGTTTACAGGTGTCGCACTGGACACTGTGATGGCCCACACAGGACTGGCAGCTGTAGTGGCAGCGCTCACACCGGCGCTCATCTCTGTCCTCAGCGTAGTAACCCACCGGACACTCTTTCACACAGGTGTTGTCTGACGGACGCAGACACAGAGTCACAGTCTTGGAAACACACTTTAATGTACACAAACGACAACCCCGGCTTCTTCTTTTTTTTGTTAAGTGACTCACTCATTAGGAAGCGTGGCTCTTTGCAGCTGAGACAGCGTTTTTCTCCAGGCCCAGAGCAGCGATCACAGAGTGTGTGACACTGCTTGCATTCCCCATTCGGACTCATGTACGTATTCAGGGAGCACTGGCTGTACCACACACAGTGCCCGCTGGCATCTTTCCGTCTTTTGGGATCACAGGTGAGGCAGTTCGAAGGGCCGTGTCCAGAGCAGCTCAAACATGACTTGTCACAGTCTACGAGAAATAAGAAACCTTTTTTTTAAACAGAAAACATAGATCTTTTCAACATTGTGATCATTATCGTGTTATGATTTTTAGAGGTTCCATACCTCTGCATTCGTTGGTGCTCTTGTCGTGAAAGGTGTTGTTGGGACACGTGGGCAGGCACTCTCCGTTGTAACGGACGGCTTTTGGGTTGCGACACACGTCGCAGTCATCGATGTCTGGGCCGTCACATGATGCACAATCAGCATGACACCTTACACACTCCTGTTGCTTCTCACTGGCAAAGTATCCGGCAGGACAATCATCCACGCACTTATCATCATGGAGGAAGTAGTATTCTGAACACACTGAGAGAGAAAATTATGGATAATAACAGAGAGCTGAGTCAACAGTATGAACCTGAGCTTTGTAATTGAGCACTTCACAACTGGACCTTTTAATATTCTATAGATGAAAGGGTTTTATCATCCACCCAAACTAAAGACATATTGTAAACTTGGCTATTTTGATATATGTGATTGAATTTTTGTCATACACAAGCTTTTCCCTGTTCTTTTTCTAAACTTGAAAGTTCCACCTCGCTTATGATATGACAATTAATTAGTGGTATATAATCAGTAACCCCACTGAATATGCATTCACTTACATAAGGGGTTTAAATGTATAAAACATAACGTGACTATTCAGCAAATACACACAAAGGTACACCCTTTGAAAATACTCTAGTCCTAACAAATAATAGATTCAGGCAGATACTTCAAGTTAAAGACAAACAGACTCAGAAACAACTAATCCCCTTCAGCAACTACTGAGTGCTTCAAGGCACATCTTGTGCACTAATTTCTACAACAGTCTTAAGCTGACTTATCTTTTTTTAGCATTTATATTTTTATACTTTTTACATTTGTGAATTGTCTGTGCTGAGAGAACTGAGCCTTTATTTAATAGCTATGCATGCGTATTGTGATTTATATATTTTGTATTAATTTGCCATTTATGTTTGTCTTTTATTTTTTCCTAAACGGCTTTGCTGTGGTTCTTCTTATCTGTCCCACTTTTGCTTTTTTTTTTTAACAACTCGCAGAAAACAGAGTAAGAAATCATCTTTCTGCACATCCTGGTTATGTCTCTTGTGCATCATGTCGTCATGTTCCTCAGCTGTTCAGCCATTTCAAGTCTAAATCACACATTTCCATCATTTCAAATCTGTGTCTCTTCAAATTTCATCGTTACACCCTCCATCATTTTACACTTCAATTCTGTCCTGGGATCACTTACTCTGACACAAGCCGTCCTTATTGCACTTGCTACAGTGCTCTGAGCATTGATGGCATTCTGTGTTGTTTCCATAATAGCCTTTTGGACATTTAGATTTGCAGGAGTGGTCCCACAGGAGCAATGGTTTCTCACAGCTCAGGCAGTGAGAGGGACTTTCCATGCAGGATTCACACTCTGGGGCACATGGTTGGCACACACCATCTTTTGGAAACGCTCTTTAAACAAGGCAGAGAGAAGCATCAGCACTGATGTGCGTGGTGTGTGTTTATGAGCTAATTTGGAAATGAAATAGCATGAGATGCACCTTTGACATTCAACTACACACACTCCCTCTTGCAGATAAAGTCCATGTCCACACTGTTGACACACTTTGGCATCCTGGCATATGACACACCCCTTCAAGCAGTCCTCACACTTGCCAGACGTCTTGTTGCCAAATGTACCAGATGGACAGTGAGACAGACAAGTCTGTTTAGCAGTCAAAAATCGATCTAAAACCAAAAAAACAGAAAGGAGAATCACAACAGTGATCCGGGAAGAAGGAAAAGTTGAATAGGCAGATTTTCAGAATTTAGCAACTGTCATGACATGCAATGAAGGTATGACCATCTTTCTTACAATACTCACACCACCACCGTCTGATAAAGATGTTTGTGCTGGGATGGAATTCTTTCCAGCAATTTATGACAAGACTAAACCATTTCTAGTTTCCATGGTTCTTTAACATAGCCCATAGATGGAAGAAATATACCTGTGTGGCAGCTGCTGCAGGCATCTTTCTCTGCTGCAAAGCAGGTCTTACAGGAAGAGTGGCACTGCTCACATTCCTTCTTACCTGACAGGAAAATAGAACAGAAATCAGCACAAATGATCACGTCAAGACATTATACATACACATACATACATATGTACATATCACTATGATCAATATTTTGGGTACAAATCAAGACAGATCATTAAATACTGATAGCTTTTAATACTAAAGTAAAATTGACATGGTCCATACTGTTACGGTATTGGTTCTCGGGACAAGCAGCGAGTTGTGTGCCCTCTAAGCACTCCCCGTTGATCAGAGAGAGCCCGTCCTCGCAGGAGTCACAGTCTTCATTTCGTGGTCCTCCACAGCTGCGACAGCTGTGGTGGCAAGACTCACACTCACCGCTGTCTTCATCCATAAAGAAACCTTCCTCACAATGATCCACACATTGTCCCTCTGGGAAGTAAAAATGCACAGATTATACATACAAACACATATATATATATTTTAAAAATTAATTCCTCACTCGACTTCCAGGACGGTCATTATCCTTCAAGCTTGGATCCTTTTGATGGTCCTGCACTGTGTTCAAGTGTTCAAATGACCACAGGGACCACTGTCCCCCCTTACCTTGGTATATCACAAGTTTGTTAGTTCCGTACCTGGAAGTCCCACAGGAGCTGAGCCTTGTAATTCTCAACTACCCAGCGGGGCTTATCCCATTTTTTTCATTTGGGGGCTTGCACAGATATTCTTGTATACTATAGCGGTTGCTTGGTTATGGGATTCCATGTCTGCTCTGCCTGGATGGATGTACTGGATTGTCTCCGTGGATTCTTTGCACAGCCTGCACCTGCCCAGTGCGGCAGACTGGCAAGGTACTTGTACCTGTCCTCAATGTCTGAAATGTTGCCCTCTGGTAGCAGAGCTCCTCGGTACTAACTACCTTTCCTTTGTTAGCATCCGACTACACTATACAGTGTTGTTGCCGGAGAGTCCAGAGGTGGGAATGTCATTCACATTCACTACACCTTTCTCCTCAGGACCCTGTAGCTCCATCTTCCAATTGATCTTCTTCTTATCATCATCTCAATACCTGGCATGCATACTTACTGGAGAGAATCATTTAAGCAAAAACAATTCATGGTAATATTAAAATTTTACCAAAGACGGAGAATCCTTCGATACACCAGTGGCACTGGGACTGGTCACAGATTGCACAATTTTTATCTTCACATGGTGCACAAAGCATTGTGCTGGTCACACTGTAGGTCCTATCTGGACAGGACTTATGACAGTCAGTGTCTAACCTGTAGTAAGAAACGAATATCATTAACAACACCACAGTGCACTGATTAAACCAATCATTCATATGAAATTACTTACTGATAATAACCATCTTCACATTTAAGGCAAACGGTTTTCTGCTCCTGATCTTGTGAATCCTCTGTGGGGACAAGCAAAGAATGCACTCATAGATTAGGACATAAACAAAGTGGTAGGTTTAAAATATTTTCAGCAACTTTTCATATTTGAATATAATTTTTTTCTTTAACTTGTTGCTGGTAGACGTCATCCATTTACTGACATCCATTATGTAAGATGCTATTGTTGCCTTACATGTCTTCTTTTTTATTGGATTAGTTATCATTTAAATTTTTTCCACATCAAAGCAATTTATTCGTAACATTTAGCCATGTATTAAAGATTTCTAGATTTACATCACGAAGCATGCAGTATATTTTAGCACCAGCAGGAGGCACTCTGACAACACATTTAATAATGTCATGAGTTTGCTGTTCAACATGCTGCCATGCTGAGATCAATCATCAGTTCTGTGTGATCACCAAAAAAAAGATAATAATCAAGCATAGAAGCCCTCCGATGAATGAAAGTCTTCAAAACTGTTTAATTTTATATCTGAAACTTTTCTTAACCAGGTCAGTTGCTGTGTGTGTGCTGTTTATTCTCCTTACCGTGCAGGCTTACATTCACTCAGTTTACAAATAAGTCAAATGTGAGAGTTTAAGACACTTCTTTTTGTTATTTTGCATTTTTTCTCTTATAGGACAACTGAATACAGAGTGGATACTTGTAACTAATTCAGGTTAGTGTGGGATTTTGACACATACATCAAATGGTGAAGCTAATTTCCTTTAAACTAATTAAGTCCTGTTATCAATCAAAGCCATGCTACTGGTTTAAAAAAAACAAAGTTATCATTCCATTGTCCAATGATGTCCAAGGACAGAGACAGCAAGCAGTGTGGTGAGGTGTAGAAGAAATAAAGGATTAGACAGGAGGTACAGGAGGTAAAGGATGGCTGAAAAAGACGCATCTGCAGGATTTCCCTTGGGACATTTATCCTCACAGAGAAAGTCTTCCCTGACCCCCACACCCCATTCCTCTTGTTTTCTCCTCCCAGCACCCACAACTTGACAGTGCACTGGGCTTTGCGCTTCAGTGCTGTCGACAAGCCACTACCTGTGAAAGCAATTACTCATACAGAGAGAGGCTGGAAGAAAGGAAGGAGAGAGGGACGGAGGTATAAAGGAAGAGAGCTCGACTGAGGAGCCGGAAATCATGCCTCCGGGCTCTGTCTATGAGAGAGAAAATAGTGCCCGCATAAATATTAACTGTGCGAGCCAGAGGAGGGGGAATTCAGCTGCTATGCACATACCGAAGTATTCACTTGTGGACTGTGCAAAAAAAGATGTGCCTAAATATGGTTAAATATGCCAGGATTTATGGGACACACATTATGTGCTTGCACGTCATTTCACTTTAAGGGGATTCAGTTACATTAAAGGTAAAGTTGACTATATTCAAAAGTGCCAGTGGGGGAACTCGTTATCTCAAATCTTCACTTGAACTGAATACATTGAGTTGACTTGTCCATCAACAAATTCCAAACATGTATGACGTGGCAGAAGAAGAATAGTTACATGGATACAAACAATGAAAAGGAGCACAGAATGAGCTGCCCTGTTCAAGACCTGCTGGGCACTGCAGGTGACATGACCTTAACAGTCTCCAACCAGCAAAAAGAAAACTGAACAGTGAAGAAGCTCCTTTAGCACTGCTCTTATCGAGGGCCGTAAATCTCAGCAAGAGAAAAGCACAGAAAATTAAATTGCACTATGCCATTGTTTACTCTTATGTTATGTTAATGAATTCAGCAACACTTGCAAGCATGGAAAAAAACATCCATTGATATTGGATTTCCATAAGCAGCCAAAACAACTTTTCTTCGACTTGGCTTTCATTCTAGAAGTCTTTGGCTGGAGGGATGATACATTATTCTCTCCAAACACCCTCTTGTACGTTTTCAATAATTGTGGAAGGGAGAGTTATATCACATTTTATTTAAACATTTCACCTGGTGTTCCAATGGCCTCGGACTTGGTGGCTATAAAGATCATAACATTTTTAATATTTGTCATACTTGTGTAGCTCTGCAGAGACTGCTTTTGGTTTATGACTGAGAGCATTGTCATCCTGGAAGAGACCTCTCCCAGTACTGAAATGCTCAATCAGTATAAGTAAAGCTGATAAATCTTTACTTTTTTATAATTTACAAAAAGCCAAGCGCCCGCCCCCGAAGAGCCGCTGGATGTCGTTATGAGGGGTCAAGGTCTCAGGTTTTTCATTTGGAAGTATGCTGTCCCGAAAGACATGAGCTAAGAGTGAGAACACCAAGATTAAATATCTAATCCCTTCTGAAATGTATCATTTGGAGCTTGACGGAGCTCTTATCGATCGGCTGTGCATAACATGATGATCAGAATCATTCCTGAAATGACACAGACCGAGAAACATGACAAATGCATTCAATGGTGGACTTCAGTTGGTGATAAAGAAGTATAAAAAAGTATGCTAGTAGTCCTGAATTAAAGGAAGTGTTGATATAAGTTTGATGTAGCTAACCGGACTTTCAGGAAGCTGTAGTCCTATATCACATATCGTCAGACTGATTCATTTCAATGATAGGATCTTATAAAGCAGCTCCTTACAACTGACCTACAGTACCTATTCTATAACTATTCTATTAGTCTACAGACTAAATCTAAACAGTACAGCGGGTTTCAGAACATGTCTGGAGAACCAACAAGCTGTTTGGGTGTTTGGTCGTGCATGACGCAATCCTCACATTTATAACGTTCAAATTTTAAAACTTGTATTCTAAAAACACACACAGAAAATAAAGAACTTGACAAAACCACCAAAAATCTTTTCCACATACAAACTCTGCTGCACGATGGCATCGAGTATAAGCATGCACAAAAACATGTCAGACACTGTCCAAGTCCCAGACACTGTTTCATCCTCATTTTAGCCTGCAGCATCACGTCACAAGGCCAATCATCTCAAATCTCTCATCTGCTGACTTGTTTAGTGTGACTTGTTTATGGTGTCTGGGTGGCAGGGAGGCTGTACTCTGAGCAAGAGTGAAGAAAGATATTCCAGCCAGAATGCATAATGACATAATAACAGCCCGTCTAAACCTCAGTCTAGTTCAGTTCACAATAATAACTTTCAATGGTATGCAATAATCATCTCTGAGAGAAGGAAGTCTTTTCGCCTGCATGTGGCTTGAAATGAGGGTGAGATTTTAAAGCGTGCAGCTTCAGATTTCGGGCCGACTTTTACTTTGTGGCTCATTAACGTGCTGCGATGAAAAAGCCAGGGCTTGTTTTTCTGTGTAAGGGACAGTCTTCACTAACTGCGCACCAACAGCCTTAACTTTCAAAACAAAGTTCAGTTTGAGTTTGGAGATTTCTCTGCAGTAACAGAGCGTGAGGTGCAACAACAAGCAGCTTCATTAGCGAATGCGTCTCAGCAGCACTGTGCAACACATCGAAGAAATAGATCCACGTGTTCTGATTGCAGGCTTTTCTGAGTGCATCTTATTGTTGAGAGCCATATTACTAAAAGTCCTTGACTCCTCTGAAGAGCAGAGAGAAATAGATTTCATTGATTGTGGTGTGCTATGGGATTGCTTCTGTTTCTGAGGGAAGGGTAGAGTTTTTCTTTTTGTTAATCAGAGAGTTAGAGCTCATTAAACGGAGACAAATTCCACTTACTGCGTTTACATTTCTCACATCCTTCATCACAGTGGAGGCAGCCTTCATTTTCTGCGTCTGAAACCTCATCTGATGAAGGAAAGAAGCTGTTGATTAGTGGCATCAAACACATTAAAAAAACAGATCTTATTTTCCCACCAAAGACATTTGAGTTAAAGTCAATTAACACCGACAGCAACAGCTTTTAAGTCAAAGCCAATTCTATAAAATAAAGCAAAGCATAAAAATACTTTCTTTATAAAGAGTGTCAGTTTACTTGATTTTGGATGTTTTTGTTCATTCTGTTTGAAGAAAAGTAGAAAAACAAGCAGAGAAGTGAAGAGAGGGCAACACAAATTACCTCCATCCTCCACATCACAGATTTCCAGCTGTCTATGGGACCAGTTCAAACTTGCCCTCCATAAATGAGAAATATTTGCTCTTATTCCGCAGTCTGAAAGCTTAATTTTCTCGCGAACTGTCATCATCGCTCATCATGGTTATGCTGCACCTCTTGTTTCTATCTCATATAGATTGGAATCAGAACATCTCACTCAAATCATTCCAGTTCTCTCTCAATCCTCCTTTGGACAAAATTCAAATGTGATCTTATTCTTTCAGATAAAGAGCAATGACCTTATTTTTCGGGATGTCTCCAAAGAAGAAAATAAACTACGGAAAGCAGAAAGTATGAGTAAGAACACATCTGCACCAGGCACTGATAGGTCGACGTCATCACAATGTCTGACTGCATTCATTTGACAAGGGATCATTTTCCTTTTTTAAACCCCTTTTTTTTTCTTTTGTTGGTTTTCTTCATGAAGTAAAACGGACATCGTGAAAACCACGTGTCCAATCCAAAAAAGCAGAAATAGTAAATCCAATCTAAAATCATTTACACCCTATAGACAAATTAATCAATATAGAAAAGATGTGTTTCTAGTTTCTGCTTCTCTTCTCAAGCAATTGTGCTATGTAACTGTTAAAATAACAAAGAAGGAAGAGATGAATCCGCTTCAGCAGGGTTTTTTAAAAGGTCTCAAAGTATTACTTGAAGATTTTAGAGGAGGCTGAGTACAGGGAACAGGTTGACCTGTTCTTCAGCTAAAGATTGTGGCTGTTAGGAGGACCAGAAATAGTCTGAGGAGTCAGAGGAGGTCAACAGAAACCATTGATTCGGACAATAGATACTGAAAATGCAACACTCAGGCCGTTTGTGAATTTTAGTTTCTGAATTTAGATTCTTTAAAAGATTCAGACCTTGATGTTTCAAGCAAGATGTTTAACATCGTCTGTTTGTGAACACCAGATGTTTTAACATAATGGACACACTAGAGAGGCCACAACATGCAGAAAGTATGATACTGATAAAGTATTAGCCTTAGGTTAGATATATTTTTATTAAACTCTAACCATCCATCTTTCCATGAAGACATAAATACTATTCTGCTTAAATGTTTAAAATCACACCGTATATATTTAAAAATCATGACTGAGGTTGGTATATGCATCTTCATTAACTAAAACAAATATCTACCATTTCCTTTCCTCCTCAGTTAATGGTCTTGTGACTTTACGAGGAACCCTCACCTTTGTCACACTCCAGTGGCACGCAGTGGCCTTCTTTCAGCTTGTGTCCGGGGCTGCAGCGGAGGCAGTGATTGGCTGCAGCACAGATGATGCAGTCTTCCGGACAGGCTTCACACCGCATCCTCCCAGAGTGGAAGAACTTCTCCGGACAGGTTTCCCGACATTGACTCTGAAAAAGGTATCGGGCCACACCAAATGTATCTATGTGGAGAAGCAAAGTACAAACGAAAACATTCAAATTCTGCTAATGCGTAACATCAATAGAATTTTGTATCCAGTTGTGTCCAATTTAAAAATCACTGGATTGTAATAAGCTAAAAAGACAAAGAAACTGTTTAGGTTTTACATCTAAAAAACTTGACCCATTTTTCTCTGATCAGGTCGATCTTTTAGGTTCTGAGTCAGTTCACCGAAAAGGGCTTGAATTTCATAAAAGCACATTTTTATTTTTGTTTAACTTTTTGCTACAAAATGGAAGTTCAATTAAAGAGCATCTAAACCACCTTAATGCTTTTCCAAATCAAAATATCATACTAAAAAATATTGTCAGTTGTGATTACATTACAAAGCCGGCGATTAAATTCAGGCCTCCGTGTGTACCATTCCATTTATGTTTAATGGAAATTAAACATAAAGGTTCAAATAAATGTGTGTGACTTTAATTTTAATTCCAGCCTGGATTTTTGTGTGTTTTGATGCTGTCATATTCTTTGACTGTCCATCTTTCCTTCTTTTTTAAATTTTATTTGATCTAATTGGAGTTTGCCCTGCTGCCTTCTCCACTTTTCATTTTGTTGTGGTTGCAGGAGAGCAAAGCATCACAGGTTAGTATCACGTATTTTCTGCTCAGTATGGGAGTTTCTTCTGCAACGGAGTGTGTGTGTGTGAGAGAGAGACCGGCCGAGATAAGAGCAGTTGTTTTGAGAAAGAAATGGCACGGAGAGAGACAGATAGAGTCTGTTCACGCTGTTATTGTTATGTCTCATTGAGACTCAGACAGAGCTGCATTTAAATGGAACCACATTTACAAACAGAGTTTGACAAACTTTCCTGGTAATTGAGAGTGTGTGTGCTTAAATGAAGGTGTGTTTGAAGAGAAAATCTGGTGTTAATTTTCTCTTGGCTGTCTGGTATCTACAAGTGTGTGTGTGTGTGTGTGTGTGTGTGTGTGTGTAGGTAAGAGTGTAACAGTATAGCCCCAGTGTAAATGCTTTCTTTCTCACAGCCATAATACTGTCTGAAACTGTGTGATAAACACAGTTTTTCTTGCCATTATCAGGCTGATATTTCTTCAGCTGGGGTCCAACAATGACTTCAGAGTTTCTAACAATATAGAGGTGTGCTTCTTTCCTTAATATAAGACAAAATCACATGTAGACAAAGTTCTTCCACTGAAACATAATCCTTAAAGTTGTTTGATGGTATCAGTACCAGGATGCAACACATACCTGTAACTATCAACAGTTAATAGATGCATTATCGCTGAATTACATCCATCTGCTTTCAGAGAATGGATTGTTGGTGGCAGACACAAATGAGCCTTAGCCTGATCCATGCCCTGAAGCCGGGTCAGATACCTGTGTCACAGCTGGTGCATTTGTCCGGCCCCTCATCAGTACACTCCTGGCAGGTGTGATGACAGAGGTTGCATCGTCCTCCCATTGGATAATGGCCAGCTTGGCAACGGATAACACAGCGTCCTTCATCAAACAACCTGCAGGAGGGTGCGATTCACAGCCGATGTGAACAATCAGATCGAACTGCTGCATATGAACTACATTTCACTGAATGGAACAACACATTTGATTTATGAACCCGAATAAATAAGTAAAATCTACATTTCTGTGTGGAGTTGGGGCCCAATTCATGGCAATTATACCAGATTTTCCACACCATCCAACTTTTCAAGTTGGATGCTTTGCTTGTTTGGTCTAAATTACTAACAAATCTGGTTGTCCCGTAGTGTTTCACATGGAAAACAAGAGACCCAAAACCATTTTGAAATTAACCGGACGTAGAAAACCCTTAAACCTGAGCCATCAGTGCTTGCATGTCATGGGCTGTCACCTTGGTGCAGGGCAGCTGGTGCAGTCCTCACTCTCTGGACCTGTGCACTGCTGACAGGTCGCATCACACAGGTGGCACTTCCCGTGTGGACTCATGTACTCTCCTGTGGACAGAGGGCTAGGATGAATAACACCGCACGACTCCTGCGTCACGCTCATCGAGTGGAAGCATTCTGGTTGCCTCATGCTTTTCTTAAATTGTTTTCCATGTTGGTATGTTTGCTTTTTTAAAACCATTTGAATGATGAATGGCTCTTGCTACTGTTTTTACATTATCAAAATGCCCACCTAGTTTCTCATGCCTTCTGTCAAATGCAAGACCCAATATTTTCTTATTTGGCAACAATTTCACACAAACTCTTTACTTTTTCCCTCACTGTGTGTTGTAAATTGCATTTAGATCGTTTTATTTGGTGACCAAAAACAAATCCCCCATCTATTTTCTATTCCCAAGGAAAAAGGGTTGAAAATGACTATTCAGAGGTAAACCATAGGGGTGCCGTGGAGCCGTTCTCCTCTGTTTAGTTTTTGTGACCAGGTAATGGACGCATCAGCAGGCCTCTGGAGGAGAAACAAATTAGAAAAGAAATTAGCAGGACCATATACCACCTTTCCTCCAGCTCCCCGGTCACATTATCCGCCGCTGGAAATGCTGAAAATGTGCGTAGGCAGAGAACAGTCTGGAAATTGACTCTGGATGCCAGAAATCTCCACACCTGGCAGAGTCATTTTTTGAATCACTTCACTGATTGAAAATATTATCACACTCCAGGTGTATATGTAATTTTTCCATCTACACTGTGTAGCAGTGGAATGTAGTCATTGTTTTCTCTTTCGGGGGCAAAAAAAACTCTGCTTCCACAGAAAATAAATGTAAACCATGTTATTGGCTGCTGTCAGAGAATTAAGTTTCCAAAAATCTTCTACGATCTTCAGTTTCACACTTGGCCGCATTGAAACAGCCATAACAAAAGAGGCATAAACATTGTCGACTATCCCACTTTGGTATAAGACAAAGGTGACAGACACTGGTTCAAACCTAAGGATGAAGCTGTGTGTTTGTGTGTGTGTGTGTGTGTTAGAGCATCCTTCAAGGCAGCGGCGAGGTTGTCTGTCCTCTCTGGCTTCCTGTGAAAAGCTCAATTGTTTCTTTGAAAAACAAAAGAGCTTCTTTGTGTACAAACACAACAGGCAGTGGCATCCCATTCAGCTGAGCTCTGCAGAAACCATTCAAACGGCCCCCGAATGAACGCCGTCACTCTTCCTCACACACACAAATTGTTTCCCTGTTTTTCCATTTGTCTTCCCTTCGCTCACCCTAACAAACAAACAGTGAGCCAATTTCTCGGGGGACGGAAAGCCGTGCAGCTTCACTCATCAGAAATAGACACTTTGGACTCGCCCTGCCAGATGGGAGAGGAATGGAGCGAGGAAGAAAGAGAGGCTGTCACTCAGGGGAGTTCAACTTCTCCTCCTTTATGGACTACGCTGACCTTGAGGAGATACAGCAGTCTATGTCGGGGGAGATAATTGTGTTGCCAGGTATCCCACTGACATCACCCACACTTAGTTCCGAATAACAATTTCCTCAACCCTGCACATACTTGGTCCAGGAAAACAGAAAGAGAATAACTTTCTTCAGCCCTGCGGGTCATCTGGATAATATCTTCTACTTTGTTTATCTGCTATTGAGGACTTCTTGACTGACATCAGACTCATATTATTAACCTCTTCTGTACTTTCTGAGCGGGAAAACAGAAGGTTTTACTTCACTGGCTGCTAAAACCTTGAATGCAATTAGGTTTAAGAGTTTTTCAGAGAACCAAATGTGAGATCCAAAAGCTCAGAGGGAGCCTTTATGAGATAGGCTGCTAAAGACCACGCTCCAGAATCAACCACAGTCCAACCGCAGAGGTTGGGTGTCCGTTTTCCCCGGGGTCAGAGCCGTATTGGCAGCACAATGGATGATTAAAGATCCAGTCCTTCACATTCCTGATTTTACACATTTTCCCAAGTTAGAAAAAACACAAATGGAACCAAAATACAAAGCACTAAAGAGGGTGAAGAGGAGGACTGCCCACTGCATATATGGATTCCAAAGATTAAAGAATTACATCATCTGCTCACACCACAGATGTGATCTTTTACCATTTTTTTAATACTGTAAATTCAGCAATTTATGTTTATAAACCATACTAAGAAGGGAAAAAATAAATCTAAACTCATTCACAATCAACAACACAAACTAACATGAAGACGGATCAAATGTCTCATTCTCTACCTCGCTGTCACTGACTGCACACATCATTTTCAGTTTTCTGCACGCATTAATAATCACAATGAAGTGCTGTAAAAAAAAAAATCATGAGAAGCATAAAAGAAGGTGAAAAAATGGGACCGAATTATATGGAAAGTGAAAATTAATTTGAAAAAATGCTAATGGTTAAAATCATTCAAATTAACGAGATGAAAAAAAATGTGACCGATGAGAACTGAAGAAACAACGAAAACATGAACAGATTAAACATTTTAATAAGAACATTTAAGTAAAAAAATTTCAAAACTAGGACTTTGAGTAACATTAATAATGCATTGTCACAGATATGCCACAAGTACACAATAAAAACACTTTATATAAGTGTGGGTGTGTGCGTGTCTAATACAACACACAGGTGCAAGTCATCTTAAACAATGACCAAGATTAAGATTTTGTTAACCAAAGCAGGGGATTCATCCATCTTTATTACAAATCATCTTGAACCATAAACAGTTGACAGTACAACAATGCATCTAATACTGTAAATGTTTAAGCTGCAGGTGTGACAACCCAACACAAAATGTCTTGAATGTTTATTTTTTATTTTTTTCCTCCATCAAAAGCCAGCATGTTTGAGCTGCTTCAAGTCAAGTTCAGAGACATGCAGGAGGATAAAGCATGCATCTGAGATCTACTGGCCTTTTTAGCACAAATCAGATTTCTGGCCAAACATGATTTGAATTTGTGACGCAGCTCCTACTTGCATGGTCAGGCTGTCAGTTCACATTCAGCTTTTAACAACCAGAATGTAAGTATGGGGAGAGAAAAAAAAAATCAATCGCCTTGTTTTCCTCCCAATTTGGGTGTTTCTAAAGTTTGTGAATCTTCATTGGTCGTCCTTTCTGAAATAATTCAAAATAGCAGTCTTCCTGTTACAGCTCTGACTTGCACCCCGTCAGTTTGCTGCCTGTCTGGAACCTTTTCCGGCAGATGAAACGCGGACAAAATATTTTCTGTGCCACTTGTTGACATTCTGTGTCCAAAGTGTAAAGGGGCACTTCAGATGGTATGCGTTGTCATTGTAATGGAATGACAGGAGCAGAGCTTTCTAAAACTATTTTATTTGAGAACAGTAACATGTAGGGATGCACCGATACAGATAAAATACCGTTACTGGACAAAGTTCCCTTCTGCGGGGTTACAAATGGCATGTGGAAAAAATCAAACCAACATATAAAAGAATTTCTGATCCCTGTAACAAGTCTGAGTTGTACTTTATCCAACCAAATAAAAAGAGAAGCGAGTCAATACTCATGTTTGGGCCAAAGTTTCATACCGTGAGTGAAATGTTGACATCGGTACATCCCTAGTACCACAAATTCATTGTAACATTTACTGCAGAATTTCCCTCCCTATAGAAAGCTCTGGGAGGTATGACTATCAACTCGTCTTGAATGAATCAATGCTGTCTGGGCTTACATCAAGAATTAATGGCATCCAGCTAGACACACAAGTAAAGACAAACACACTATTCAGAGGGCAGGTTCATGTTTGAACTAAATGAAATGAGGTGATTCTGGTCAGTAACAAGCAACAGGCTTGGCAGAAGATGACAATGTAGCATCTGTAACTTCAAGTGGTGGCTGAGTTATGTGTCTGTGTTCGTGTTTATAAGTGCGTGTGTGTGGTATATATGCATCTGTGCGCTGCTGCGTGTGTGGTATCTATAAAAGTGTGGATTTGTCCTCTTTCACCCAAACAACCAAAGTCAGCCCAGACACGCATTATTTTCACATTACTGAGTGAGCTTTTTTTATGACTTTGACATATATTTACAGGCAGAGATCCATGGCCTTTCCTACTGTATGTTCCCTTTCCATCTGCTTATGGTTAACACTGGAAAGAGAAGAGGAAGAGGAGCCAAAACAAAAATGCACACAGACGTATTCAGAGATTCACAGGCTGAGTGGCTTCTGTTTTTAGCTATGCTTCATACACTGGCAACAAAAAAAGAAGGTTCAATTATTTTGGCATCAATGCTTTGGTCACAAAATACCGACACTTTTACTATTTTGTTTGTTTTCACGTTTGTTTTCATTTGCTCATTTGTTCTTGAAGTAAGTCCCAGTCGCTTTACACCCTGACCACGTGTGTGTGTCCCAGTACAGAATAAAGGTAGGTTTGTTGTAGTCCTGTCATCGCACCTCCGATGCAGTCCCTTTAAGAGGCACAGATTCTCTTATAAATTATGTGACTGTGAATACGCGGGTAGGGGGTTGGAGAAGGAGGGGTGCCCCCTGTGCCCCCACGTCTCCCCCCGCACTCCCATTTCGCCCAGTGACAGAGCACCCCGTCACCCTTTTTGTGAGCACGTTCTGCAGCACAGTTGCTGCAGCACTCTCCGCTGGCAAAGATTGTTCTTTTTAACAAGCACGCAGAAACTGCCTTCCGCCCAAGATTCTTCATTTGCTTTCCACAGACCAGGAAGAAGAGAGTTTGAAAGAAGTGGAAAGAGGGACACAATCGCACAGACGCAAACACACACACACACACACACATATATATATGTATATATACAAGGATGAAACATTAGCAATGTTTGAATGACAGGTAGAGCCATGTGATTGGTCAGGAAGGGGTTCAGGTAACAGGAAGAGGTTTTTGATCCAATCACAGACGATGTTCATCGAGGTGGAAAATAATCGTAGTCCAGCGGAGTTGAGGAGTTGATTGCATCCATGTCAGAAATCAGGAAAAACAGATTTGGGAGAGAAAAAAAAACAGAGAGGAAAGAAAAAAAAGTCACACAATTAGTAAATTTCAGTTTTTTTTGTAAACCTGGTTTCATTTTATAATATATATAAAAATTAAAGTAAACCACCATTCTGTGCAATCCACAAACCAACTTTTATATTTATCATTAGACTAGCAATTCACCTAAACTGCCAATACAACTATCCACAAAGAATGTCAACAGATTGATGGTGCACTTTAAGCAAACGTCAACAGAAAGGTCACACAGCAAAGGCATTTTCTCCTCACAGCTTTATCTTGTCACATGGCCAAGGGTTCATATCAACTATAAGGTCTTTGCTAAAGCAGCAAATAAACTAAACATGCATAATTCTCGGGGGGGATAAAGACTGGAGCATAAGCATAGAATATAGAAATGACTCAAGACAAAGAACAAACCGGAAAATGGCTTTAAGAAAATATGAATGCAAAAAGAGAAAGTAGTCAAGAATCCTTTCAGCCTATGTGGAGTAGCAAAGAAGAGCGAAAACAAATAGGCATGTTGTTGCTTCGTGTTAGAATTAAACACCAGGAACGAGGGAGTGTATATTCCCAGAAAGAGTCGGTATTTTAGAAATATTAAGAACATGAACAAGAGCTCCACCTTAGATAAGTTGTACAAAAGCAAAAGTGAGGAATTTAATGCAAAGTGTTAGTGCAAAGCCAGAGATAAATAATTTACCACAAGGTAATTATTTGCTTTACTTAATAAGAAGTAGCAAGGTATTTATTTTTCTCTGCTATCTGTCTGTCTATCTTTGGTTATTATGATTTGCTTAGTGTGTTTAGACCACAATTTCTGTCATTTTGCATGAAACCTTCAGCTTCTTATTCCAAAATATACTTTCCTCCTTCAGTAATGCTATTATTTAAATGGAGAAAGTTTCTTAATGGCATTTCTGTGAATGCATGCTGTAAACAAAATGTCAAATAAATTGTAAGAAAGCTGACAACTCACCATCTTTGCAGATGGTGCTCACCACGCAGACTCCGGACTCCAGATTGTAGCCACTGACACAGTTGCTGCAGTTTCTTTCTCCGGGCCCCAAGCACTCAGAGCAGCTCACATCACACCTGTCAAAGGTGAGAGTTACAGACAGTACTCCACTAATCTGCAGCAGCCTTTGATCGCATGTGGATCATTCACGTAATTTAATCTCAGCATACCACAGAGCTAAAAAAAAATATTATAGTATTCTAAAATAACCAACATCTTTTCACTTTATTACCATTGCATTAATCGGTCCATGTGTAGGCACATCACAGTACTCTTTAAAACAACCATACTGGTGTACTGCTGTTCTAAAGTGTAGATTGAAATAATCACTTTTTTTCCATTCTCTATACCAAAGAATGTGTGTGTATCAGTAATTTTACTTCATAATGGCTCACCTTAAACTAAAAGTGTCTAAATATAGTTCTTGCGTTTCAAAAGCTTCTTTCAAATTGTAGTTCAATCCTTTAGTTCTTATAATTTATTTTATCATTTATTATTTATCGTGCATTTCATTTACATCTAAGGGTTTTAAGATGATATAATAAACCCAGTCTTTTTATAATAAAGAAAATAGATGAGAAATTAAATCCTGGTAACATGTGACATCTACCTTACTGCCAGTGGGAAAGGTTTTTTCATAGAAAACTATTTTTTAAAAATAAGTCCCCAAGACAAGGTGGAACGTTGAGATCGAATGAAGGGTCAAATCCGCAATGAATAACTCAAGGTGAGAGAGTGAAGTCTCAGGGTGGTGGCGAAAGCAGAACGACCAAGTGTCCGACTCTGTGGACGAGTCCGACTGTGATGGACGACAAACTGGTCATCAGACTGTCATCAGCAGTAAAACAAACATGTTGACATGTCTTTCTCTGGTCAACATTAGAGAGCGAACTGAACGGTGTGGAAAAAACTAAATAACAGCTACGACTGCAGCTGTTCAGTTTTAAAGTTGAATAAATACATACAAATTTTAATTTAATGAGGACAAAGAGTTATGTTACATTTCTAAACTATAAACTACTTCTTTGATATGCACACCAATAACCAATAATTGCTCTGAAAAGGACATTATTCTGAAACTGATCCTGTTTATACAAACAGCATGTTATTTAACATTTTTTGGTACCAAATGTAGCAGTTGAAGACGTGAGACATAATTTTAGAACACTAAATATAAACACATGTATACAGTGTGTTCGGAATATTAATGTAATTTACATGAATTTGCAACATGCGTCTTATAGTCTGATTAGAGTCAGCTCTGTGTGTTCTGCACAAAACCAGTTGTCAGTATAAAAAGCCTGAGGAGGAGACGGGAGTCTGCAATGCCTTTCTGTTTGAAGGAAGAAGTGACATTGACTCCAAACGTTATGAAAGACTTTGATGTCATCTGGTTCTTGGATATTCATTATAATTACTTTAAGGGCGGTGCCGGTAAGTGTGCAACACGAGAGGTTAGGAAGTTAATCAGGGCATGCATGACTGCCGTTTTGACAGAAAACATAAGAGTTTATTGAGATTTTCAAATGGGGGTATACCTGCTAAAAACATCTGCAAATCCTTCCTGTAGAAGTATGCTTACCCACAATGCCTCAGAGCAATAACTTATCAATTCTATATACCTCTATCTTTCAAGGGAACACGCCTGTGAACAAAGACATCATGAAGTTGTGGCATTACGCCTTGTCATTAAGGGCTGGTCGGATCCAAATTCCGGATTTACAGAACTCTGAAAAAAGTAAGGCTGGTTTGTTATACGTGACAGACATCAGCACTACAAAGCAGGACAGAAAGTCGTCTGCCAGCTGTCTGCAGCTATTCATCAGGAGCACTGGCTGTCAGTTTCAGAGCCTCCGTGCCAGACGTTACAGCGGATAAACGCGTTTCTCTAAAGAAAAGGTGACTGGTGTCCTGATCTCACCATCTTTGGTGAAGATTAGCATGGACGTGAGCATACATTCCCATGACTACCACAGTCGTGAACATGGAACTGAATGGTGATTAATCACTTTCACATTCCTCTCAGAATTCCAGATGTTTTTGACCTGGGGTGAAAAGGGATTTTTGCTTGAACCTCACGCTCTTGGGCTAAGTCGTGCTCTCTTTTGACGGTGTTGTATAGAGGTGTGTTGAGGCATGCTGACTCACTTCTTGCAGGACCTCTGGACCTGCCCGTTGTCTGAGGTCTGCTCTGAAAAGTAGTAGCCAGTGCTGCAAGTTAACACACATCGCCAGTCCTCCAGAAAGTAGCCGTCTGCACACTTGGTGCATGCCTCAATGCCTGTGCCTGAAAAACACATGAAAATACAATTTTCTGAAAGTCTCACTTCATATAATCAACAAAAATATTCTTGGAATATTGACCACAGTACAGTGGTCAAGCCTGGGGGGGGGTGAGGGTGTGCTTTTAAATTTCTTGGGTTGTCCTACCTGCGCAGGTGGCACAGGCCCGATGACAAATCTCACAAGTCCTTCTGTGTCCATTGTAATAAGTTCCAGGGTCACAGGTCATTTGACACTTGTTCCCTTGGAGACTGGAAAGTGGAGACAGTCAAAAGATGTAGAAAACATTGTGAATGCTAGCTTGTGCTAGGGTTCAACTTTTAAACAATGGTCTTGAAATAAGAAAAGAACAAAAACACATATAGTTTTTCTTTTTTTATAACAACAGAGACTGGCCTTTTGTCATACTTTGACAAATATTCAGGTAATATATCACTTTGGGAATTTTGCTATTGTTGTGACTTCGGTGGTCCCACATGAAAGAAGAGCACTCGGTTAGGAAGCAGGTTGGAAGGTTAGAAAGTCAGTCCTGTGAAGTCACAGCGAGGACAGGTTGGTGAGCATGCTGCGCTGAGCTGAAAGACAGCTGGTCTGCGTTAGCTTAAGTTTCCCAGAAACGATCTGGTCCCCTCTTCCTCCCTGGCTCCTGACAGAGCATTAATGCTAGACTAAATGGGGGAGCGAAGGGTGAGTGTGTGTGTACTAGTGTGTGAAAATGTGTCTCACTGTGATTTTGAAGGCGTTCTGGGGAAATTATGGCCTTCGAGTGTCCCCACCTCCACCTCTGGCTAAACTGAACTCTTAGTCAGCAGCAAGACTTTAGCAACTCTGAAACACTGCAAGCGCTTCTTTTTGTAAGGACCTTTCTCAGGTCAAGTGTAGTGGAAATGGACAAAAATATAGATTAGAGATTCTTGGAAGCAAAGTTTGCATCCAGGCAGATATCTGCTTATCATGAGGCTTTGCGAGTACATGCAGGGGATAAAGCAGTTTGGTCCTTGTCCCTTTAAGTGTGTACAAATTAAGACACAAATCTGTGAATGTGACAGGCAAGCAACAGCAAAAGTCCACTCGGAGCAAAGTCGGAAAGATTTTCGGGACCCTTTTATTTCAATTGTTTTTTTTTTAACAATCTGAATGATTCCACTAAACTCGGCTGCTTCCCAAACAACAAAATCATTAATGCTTAAAAAGTCTCCCAGCTGCTTACCTCATCCCAGGTTTACATTCTGTGCAGATGGTAGAGGTTGTACACTTCTTACAGTTCTCTAGACATCTCCTGCAAATGTTGGAATCTGAAAGACACAGAGAGAGTCCATCATAAATAGTGGTTAACGTGAACCAGAGGCCTGGTATGATCTGGAGGAAAACCGAAGGAAAGAAGAAGAGACACTGATTAAGTACGTATGAGAAGAAATAAGTGAGGAAGTCTGTGGATAAAATGGACGACAATACAATAAGATCAACAAATGGAGTGAAGAGTGAAATAGTGGACAAATGCAGCTCATTTATCTGCTGTTCTAATATATCATCAAAAGTACGATCATGTTTATTTAATCCAAGATTTGATATTTTGCTTTTTTTCAGTTAAACGGCTTCAAAGATTTGCAAACTGCTGTGTTTTTTAAAATGACATTTTTTCATTTGGGGAAACAGGGTTGTAGATGAATATTTCAGAAGGCAGATTGAAGGCGGGGACACAGCCCTAGTAGACATGAAAATCCGCCAAAAAAAGTGATTGGACTGTTTTACTCTATAGTTCCTGTGGAGCCAAAGAATCAGCAATGATTATAAATTATTCATTTTGTTTCTACAATTTAAAACGTTTTTTTTGTGATTCAATCAGAGCAAAGAGAAGGAGATAAGAATGAAAGGTAGAAGGGAAGTGGAAAGAATGATAGGGAAGTGAAAAAAAGAAGAGTGGGGTGGATAAAGATTGTGGACCAACCAAGAACTGATCTGGTCGTCAAGATTAGCACCCATTTTAAATTAACTGATTTATATCAAAGCATAAGGTTTTCTATCTTTATAATGTGCTCAGTATTTCTGGACATCTGTTAAAAAAAGGTTTTACAGACAGCAGACTACAGGCTGTGGGAAATTCTTTCAGATTTGCCATAAATTTCAAAGCAAACCATAAAATAAGAAATATTACCAAGGGTATGCCAACTGTTAAATCACCGTAAGTAGACATTATATTAAACTTGCTTAAATTAGATTCCACTTTAAGGTCAAATAACACATTAGATTCAGTTGACAGTACATTATATTGACAGACCTTTAATTTTTATCTCTAGGTCATCAGTGGTAAGACAAAAATGCTATTTACAACTAAACAAATCAAAAGGGGAAATAAAATGAAGATTTTCATTTAAAAAAATATATGTCACAATATTATGAGTGAATTTGGGCTGCCAGACTCCATCTATCTCGTGTGCATGATTTTAACCAAGTTAGTTGGCGTGTTGTCATAATTTCAGACTGAAGCTTTCACTTCTTTCTTAGTATGGTGCATGGATGAGTTAAAGAGAAAACATGACGAATTTGGTTTAACAGAATGTAAAGACTGTTTTCTCTTGGATCTGTTTTATTTCAGGTTTAATTTCACTTCGGTATGGGAGGGGAGGAAAACAGCTGAGCAGCAGGCAAGTAAGTACTTTTCAATTCAGCAAGAGTAAGAAAATAAACCGTCGGCTAGACATTACATCAACGATACAATGGCATCATTCTGGGGCGGTGAGTGAAAGCTCTTTGTTGTTTTTTTATTTTGTTGGAGAGCAGGTGGCAGACACATGTTCATAACAGTTCAGTCTGCCACCTAATTTGTGGATAACCTTCTCCATCTTTAGTTAATTTCACTGTAACTTTATCAAGTCTTGATAATTTGATTATTGCACACCAAATTAACAAAAGACCTTCCAGAACAATCAAGACAAAGAGGTCATTAGCGAATACCTCTTTATTACACAAACATTAAGTTTAATTGTATTTGATGAGAACTGTTGAAGTTTAAGAAAACAGAAAAAAAAAATAGTTATTTGAAAAAAAGCTGGGATCAACCCAAGTGTCTGGAAACTGACTGCTCCAGCGTGGGCAGAAGGAAGACTCACTGTTATCGAGGTAGAAGCCATCTGCACAGTTGGCAACACATGTGTTGGAGCCCTCGTTCAGGTGGAAACCAGTCCTGCATGCGGTGCATTGGTCGCTACGACTACCCACGCAGGTCTCGCACAACGAGGAGCACTTCTTGCAGCGTTTCCTGTCATCCCGGAAAAAACCGCTCGGGCACTCGGAGACGCACATCCTGCAGTGACAATCGATTATAAGGAGAGGAGGAGGAACAGGTTATGCATTTAAATGGTATAAGTTTGTATATTATCATTATGATTATCATTATCATCCTCATCATTGCCATTTTCTTAGGATTCTCCCCTCAGTGAAGACATCACACATGTTAATGTCCTTTTTATGTAATATGAACACGATGCTGGTGTAAACAAGCTCTATCCTCATTAAACTGAAGCGGTAATAACCATGGTTGTTATCGCAAAAATCTCTTAATGAGATGAGATACACAGATTCAGGGCAGACAGGGCTGAGCTGTGTGCGTGCAGGCCAACATCTGCTGGATAACTTCACAACCCCTTGTCACTTCCACATTTCACCCCGAGGCTCCATTCCTAAGGTAAAAAAAAGACCTTCAAAATCCTCAAGAGCACAAAACATGCACACTCTTTAAGCTTCATTCGCACACGGCAGGATTTTCTGCCAAGAAACACATATGGCACTTGTGAGACACATAATCCATGTGTGAAAGAACACATTACCAACGCGTTTGTCATGAAACTTCAGCACCTGCTTTTTTCTGCAATGCAGATTTGATTCATTCATCATCATAGAAAACGGCACACCTGAATGGGAACATTAAACAGTACCCTCCTGACCACACGCCCAGCACAAACAACTGACTGACAACACATGCTTCTTCAAACTTTTTAATTTTTTCCCACATCTATTTGTATAGGATGAACAACCAACAAACACTGGGGATCACACAACTTTAATGGAGCCATCAGACAAAGGCAGGAGCTGCGAGAAAAAAAAGAATTATAGACACAGATGTGAGGGGCCTAAAAAGAAATTAAATGTACACTCCCTTACAAGATTTCACACTTCTAAAACAACTGAAAAGGCACTACAACTAGACTCAAATGTAGTAATTATATATAAAAAGTGTTTAGCTTGAATTTTAAGCCTAGCTTCCAACTGTTGGTGTACTTGCAGTGCACATCTTTGAAGTTTCAAAGACATTTGCACCTTTTGGCAAGTGCAGACCATCAAACAACACATAGCGTTGTAATTATCTGAACATTACCCACAACTGCCACCCCACCTCCTTCTCCCACTGTTCTCACAATCTTCATCCATCAATTGCTCCCAGTGGAGGCAGAAAAGGGCAGCGCACCTCTAAAGTGGAGTAATGATAAGTTGCAGCTAAGCCTGCATGTTCTCGTGCACCTGCATCAGGCTGCCTTTTATTAGCACAGAGACAAGCTGACACAAAGGCAATTACTACAGACTTTGATCCTAATGGGATCCTATGGGTGCGCGCAAATGTGCACAGATGCAAATTTACCTTCACACACACTCCACAAACTGTGACTTACAAAGCAAAGAGTGAAACAAGACAAACGCGACACGACTGAGAAAACATCGTCTCCATTATCAGACTGTCATAATGAAAGCGATCCGGTCACCATCTGCAGAAATCTGCAGCCAACAAAACTGTGGAAACTATGGAAAATGGGAAACGTTTTGGGACACGGGGTAAAAGCATTTCTACAGCAGCAAAACTAACCCACAGCTCTCAGATATGCATTTTCATACATCTGTCAGAGGTTTAAAGTGCATAAAATGCATTCACATCTATTTTTTGGAATCACTTATATATCAAAGAAGGGGTGACAGGTGAAACGTGGCCTTTTGTTTGAAAACTCTCTGATTCTTAAACTTTATTCTGAAATAAAATTTTCAGAATACCACTTTGAAAGTGGGTGCCCAAAAGTGGGAAAACAAAACAACCTCACTATTTAAAAAAAAAAAAGCCATCAACCACTTAACCAGAAATAAATCTATTTATCTATCAAATGTTTTTTGGCATCTGTTTTTTGCATCCATTCATTATTTGTCCTTTTGCTTAAGCCTCTTTGTTGTTAAACTTTATTGGTTAAACATCCAAATAAGAACCGAAAAAATTGAGAAATCTGACCTTGTGTTGTTTTTAAACTTGAGGAAGTAGTGGAGGCAGTTAATGCAATGGTGGGGCCCGGGACCCTCGCACTCGTTGTCACTGCATTCTGAGTCACAGGGGCCTGGAGACACACAAACACACACACACACACATAGAACGGCTCAGTGGTAAAACTCTAAAGTACAGCAATGCTGTGTTAAATCAGTTCAGTATCACATTTCCGCAGTGAAGCTCAGTTTGCAGAGCCCCTACTGCCTCCACTCACCGTTGTACTCCTCGGTGAACTCTTCGTCAATGGGCGGCTCTGCAAAGCGGGCCTTATCGATGTGCTGAGACGAGTATGGGTGGACAGAGGTGCCGTACAGGACCAAGGACCACTCCTTCAGCTTGCCTGGACAAGCAAATTCCTTTCAAAATCATGTGGAATGCCAACATATCTCAACTTAAAATCTTTATAGACTTTCTTTTTATGTGCATTTCAGGATTTTGTGAGACTTTACTTAAATCAAAGAAAATTGAATATATCCATTTAAGCTGACATTGTGGAAAGTGAGCCTCAGCTATTTAAAAGCAGATTATATCATGGGACAGGTTCAATGTTACCGAAAAGAAAATGAGGCAAGTTACATGGAATTAAAGTGACTGCTGAAACCACTGCTCTCGGTTTGAGACTTTAAATTAGTGGGTTATTCTAGTCATTTAGGTGATTGCCTCCAGAGCCACATGATACACTGTGTTGGCAATTTCTTCTCTGTTTAACTGATTTTTGTTTATTCAAACAAGTCTTCAACATAAAAAAATACATCCATCTAATACCAGTTTCTATGGTAAATTTACTTGATCAAAAGGATTATAAAAATTATTACCCGGCACTTTTTGGCTGCGAAGTTGAGAAGGTGAGTCATAGATCTCTAAGACCCAGTCGCCTGCTGCCTTCTCTCCCCAGCAGTGGGTGGTCATGAACTCCCAGTTCTTGAAACCCTCCATGGAGTGATCAAACAACCTATATATTAAGTAAACACCACATAAACACCAATGTAGAAAACACACAAATCACACAGTCATATCCGAGTGGGGGGGGGGGCGACTTTAGAACTGTAAATACCATTAATCAGTCCTGATTAACATATATCATAACAGTTTACATTCTTATAATATGAGCTTCAGATAGGTGAGTAAGACCAACATTAGATGATTGGAGAATATTTTTGTTCAGTCACGTCCATTTAGTCTCAACAAGCTTTAGAAAGTTTAAAGGATTGTAACTCATAGAATATGTTAATAATCTTACAATTCTATCTGAATATAAAACCACACAAGTCCCTAATATCCCATTCAATAAGGACCTCTGCGCTCAACACTCCACTTATTTGGCTGCGGCAAAATGCCATTGTCATTGTATCAAATACTCAATTCTCATTTCCAAGCAGAAACCCGTTTCATTCTGTCAATATCATTTGACCTTGAGGATAAAACTGGCTGCACTTATTTTTGTACCTGTTGGCAAGCAGCTGAGACTTGGTCCCTGAGGGTGAAGTCAGGTTGATTGACAGGTCTCCACGCCGGGGGTGTGTAATTGTGATGCGTACAACCACATGCTCCAGATAGATGACGTGGTTGTTTGAGTTGTCGGTGCATCCTGTTGCCTTGTACACAGAACGCACAACGTGCTCCGGACGGATGGTTCTGCAGGACAGGATGGCAGATAGTTAAGCAGTTATCATTTTGCACAGATGCAAGCAAAAAACTTATAGCGGTGGTTTGTTATTCGTGACAGCTCCATGAGTCCATGCATAGGATGGAAGACATTTTTGCAGCAAAGTTCAGGCCGTAT
Organism: Menidia menidia; assembly: GCA_907169785.1. Lineage (NCBI taxonomy): Eukaryota > Metazoa > Chordata > Actinopteri > Atheriniformes > Atherinopsidae > Menidia > Menidia menidia. Next base: position 13,351,835 of record CAJRST010011112.1, on the reverse strand, counting down.
GAAACACGATTGACAGCTGCGCTTAGAAACAGTTGGAAGAGTACATTTATAGACTTTAACTGAGGATACTTAATCAGGCCATCATTGGGGATTTTCTGGTCAATTCCCTCTCAGCCATTGTACACCTGATCTGTAGCTGAGATCTTAAGGCTGTGGTTGGCTCATTCCCCAGAGACATTCAGCTCAGCCTGCTCTGGAAGAAAAGTGACTGACATACGGCTCAATATCAATCCACCCTTAAACCAGATCACGTAGGAAAAGTTCATGATAAAACTTTTCCACTTGCCAAAGACGCTGATAAGAAAGACAAAGAGCATTATTTACTCTGTCTGCTATGCACAGCTCAGCGGCAGAAAGACCTCCGAACGGCCAACACAAACACCTAATGGCCCCCTTGAATAACATCTGTGGAATGATCTAATACAATAGCAACACAACACCAAAGAGCAGGGACCATTCCAGAAAAGGAAACAATGAATATCATCTAGCCAGCAAAAAGGGTCACATGGTGTTGCACACGCACCCTGTTGCATGAACTGGACTACTCGGTTTACTCAGTGCAAACTATAACAGAGTGGGTGTATTACACAAGCTTGCAAATTGACTTTTAAATGTTTACCAGCATAATTTTTTGCCGGTGACATGTGCTTATCATTATGTATTAGATACCGTTTCATTAATTCACTCTTGGTGATGATCACAGCGATGTTGTTTTGGGGACAAAGTGACACAACACAGATGTTTATCTGTCAGGCAGTAACTATGTTGGGGCAATGCATTTAGAGCATCACTCTGAGCACATGATGGAGCTCCATTATTGGTCCAATTACCAAGTTATGTTATTCAAAGTAATGACATGAATTTGTTAAGTGAAAGGCCATTACAGCTAAACTAATAATTGCCACTCACAAATGCTGCTTAACATAGCCAACAATGGCTTGAATCGAGCTCATTACGAGGTCAACCAGTTTGTTTGAAAGGCCACAGAGAGGTTTATTATTCCAAGCTGCAAATAGCCAATTTCTCAGTTTGCTGTTCGACTTTTTAATGATGATGATTTTTTAATTTAGAGCTTGACCAAACTGAGGGACCGAAGGTTAATGTGAACTATTTAGAATAAAAGCTGAGAGCTTTAACACAAGTGCAAAGTATGGTATGAACGGCGGTCTTTGTTGATGGCTGTCTGGGGAGTCCATAGCTACAATAACAGCTTTGGCCTCTCTATTACACAGCTCAGATAACTGAGCCGCATGCGGATGGAGCAGAACAGAACTACAGCCTATTACCACCAGCGTGATTGCACATGTACTTTTCCTGTTTCATATTCCGAATGGAAGCCAGAGAAGAGCTGCGGACAAGCAGCAAGGCCCAGCTAGCGGGGGTGAGGGAGCACAGTCATGAGGTGCGTGGCAAAAGTTACATCAGAAGCACCACACACACAAAGGCAAACTGACACGCATCACATCAAGCTTTACAGTACAGGACAGCCGCAAACCTTTTGGGACACGAACAAGGATTCACACTCTTTTACATCTCATGACTCCGTTCTAACAATCCTAGCAATTCAATAAAATTAAATCTTTTCATTCCTTGTGCTATTTGTTCAAACAGATACATTTTACATAGGAAAACAACAAGAATTTAAAAAAAAAAATGACAGGGCAGTTGTATTCATATCGTGCTTTACATGAGTACAGAGGCCTCAGGACAGCTGCCTCTGACATGAGCCAGACTTTACATAAGCCTCATATGGGCTGACTTGTGCACTAAAGCAGAACAGACAGAATGACACCGATAATGCTGCCGCTGCTGGCCACTGAGCCTTTTGACTGAAGGCAAACCAGTTCAGGGCCCAAGTTCAGCCAGCCTTGTGCAGAGTAGCACTCGGGCTTCCGGCTGTATCAAGAACAACTATCTGTGAAGCCCCGGGCCTATGTGTGTGTAAGAGTGCTCGTGTGAGTATGTGCATAGGAAAGGTCTTATGTGAGAACGAGAACCACCCTGCCAGAACTAATGCTTGGCCCCTGTCAAGGTACAGCTTGCACAACCAAACTCAAATACATGCCAGTGCAAAACATCAGTGACAGAAGAAATAAGAAAAGAAAGATGGTGCAACACAGTTAAGAAAGTAGATTCAAACAAAGAAATGCGTCAAGGTTTGGTGTAAAGAATCGTAAGAGATATTTACTGGTTAAACTTTACTACAGATTTATGCAAATTAATAACATACACTATAGATAGCACATTCATGCTATGCCGACACAACGGCCCCTAAGAAGGGTTGCGTTTAACCTATCAGTATAATTTTACACCTGTTTCCTTGTAGAGCGCACCTCAGTTCAAAAGTTAGTTCAAGAGTTAAAAGAGGAGAGATAGATAAGCTCCAGTAAGCAATAACATTTCAGGAAAGAAAGCTTCCAGTTATGCAATAGGAGTCCAAGGAATTAAATTTATATGTGCACATGTGAGACCAACTCAATGATTCTCCAAATTTGTTGATCAGGCCTCAACAGAGCCCTGATCTCAGCTGTGTTGGTCATCATGTGGGATGGACTGGATCAGAGACAATAACCTAAACATGTCTAATTTGACATGTCGAATTTCTTTTGCCTTTGGGAAAGAGAGCAAAATCCCAAAGGCAAAAGCAATGTTTTACCCAAAGTATCCAGTAGCAGATGAGCGCCAATGACTTTTTTGTTAAGATGTTTAGCAAAAAAATGGAGTCATAATGTCAGCGGATCGATTCTAACAAAGAATCGGCGTGTATAAGAAAGTTGGATGGCTTGTTTGGGTTCGGGTCCGTGTTGTACCTGATTTGCCGGTCAGCACTCTCCACACAGATGTGCTGAGCTGGGACTTGCTTCCATCCCTCGGCCTCTTTCACCATCGCCTCAGCGTCCATCAGCCCAAAGCCGTACAGGTGGCTGACTGCAGAAACAGTCAAACAGTGGAAGGTCACAAGTGATCAGACCACTCCTTTGCTGACTCTAGTGTTTTGCAAAGCGATGATTTATCGCCCTTAAAGCTCTAGGAAAGATTGTGCGATTTGCCGACTAAACTCACTTCAATCGATCACATGAACGAACGAGTCAAAGTAAGCATCAGTAATATTCTGGTTCATTAGAATCGAATTAGTCGGTCAAAATGTTAGTAGAATGACAAATCAAGTTCAACTTGCTCAACTTATTTTATGGGTACAACGAATAAAATATGAGTTCCTGACATACTTCTCCACCCCCTTTCTCTGTTTTGTCACTTGGAAGATCTCCAGGTACACTGAGCCTGCAGCCTGGCTGACCCTTAGTTTTCATTCTCTTGGTTTCTCTCCAACACACGCTCACATTCATAACACACACACATGCAGGTACGCATTTATAACACACTCAAAGTTACAAAATAGCACCCACCACATGGACCCTGACAGATGGCAGCTGGCGGCGCAGTAGTTAGCAAGCAAGAACTAAACATTTTTGGAAACAGCTCATCACCCCTCCTCTGTATGGAATGATAGAGGTGCCACAAAAAAGAATAAATCTGTAAAAGAATAAGAAAATAAATGAGGAAATATATACAGAAATATATTAATAAATGTGGAAAGATAAAGACAAATACATGAAAGAATAAGTTTGGAAATATATATTTTCTAATGATAAAACAGAAAAGAAAAGAAAGTATTTTCATTTTTATTTTCATGTTTATTTGTTCATATTTTTTATTTCATTTTATTGAGATAAAAATTTCTATCCCTTGTATGAAAGTTGCTCCATTTTTATTTGCATGTTTCTTTGTCTCCTTTATTTTTAAACGTGTCATTTACTCAGTATTTACAAATTGTTTTCCATTTTGCTTTTTTTTTTTACATTTCTCATTGCTCTTTTATAATAAGACAACAATCTGTTATTTTTCCATCAGCTTTTAGATCTGAGCCAGTCAGGTTTGAGCCACTTCCTGTGTCAGAACGGAAGTGTTTAGTGGGACTACTTCATTTGTCACTACTTTGACAGTCTATCGCATCCATTTGTGACCACACCCGAGCTGAGAACTTAACTCTACAGCCGCCAAATATTTACTAAAGGCCTAATTAACCGTTTTGGACAAAACAGTCAATTAAATATCACATTATGTGTCCATATTTCTACAAATTCTAATGTTAAAGTCTAAGATAGATTGGTCCAAACCAAGGCCTTAGAAACATAATACGATTAAAGATCCTGAAACTGGTGTTTATTTCTGACCTCAAAATAAAGACAGATTTTGTTAGAAATCAAGGGGAAACCGCTTAAGTAATCTTCTCATGCCAAAGCTGGGGTACAGCTCATTGGTCCATAAGATGAGGGGGTTGAGGCCAACTGTGGGCTAAAATCTGATTGGCTCAGAGTAATCTTGATGGAAAACAATCAAACTAACTGGATATGAAGCAATGAGAAAATAAACAATCACAAATAAAAGGAAAAAAGGCAAAAATAAATATATAATGTGAATTAAACAGGAAAACATTTTAAAAATGTAAATAAATGGAGCAACTTACATACCAGAAATAAAAAATATTATCTAAAAAATGAAAACAAACATAACTAAATGAACAAATAGTTGAAAATAAATGAAAATGCTTTAAAATGTTCTTTTGTGTTTTGTTGTCATATTTCCACTTTCATTTACTCTGTCTTTTATTTCCTCATTTATTTCTGTATAGATTTCTTCCATTTTTCTTTTTCCTTCCAGATTTATTCATTTTTTGCAGCAATCGTATGATTCCCAGTCCATCGCCCAATTTGGAAAATTATTGTTGTACATTGTTGTATAAGCTCATCATTTTTGTGATGCTGGGAAAAGAAAGGAACTGAAATGGATTACTGATTCGTCCTGTTTTGTAGCATTGTTCATAGGACATTCTGTCACTACGGCAGGAAAGTATACAAGCGTGATGGATGCACCATCCGTTTTTTTCTGCTTTAAGGTTCACAACACCTGCAGGGTTTTCCAGAACATCTGTGCCATTGACAACAGACTCGTGTGTATGAGTGTTCCGAGCAGGAGGTTTGTTTGTGTGTGTACCGTTGTAACCAGCAGCATTGGTCTTCCAATCAGGAGCACTAAGATGTCCAGCTCTGGAGGTCTTTACAATGATGTGTTGGACATCTCTCCAAGTTAGAAGAGCACTAAAAGAGGAATCAAACAAGCAGAAAAGTCAAATTAACAATGCATCACAATCTTAATCATATGAAACATATCTTAAATAAAGAAAAATAACCTGAGGTGTAGAATTAAAAATTAAAGGGGAAAGGGGTAGAAAGACAACATAACGATTATTCAGTGGAAAATTATGGTAGACATAGATACAAAGTGTTTATGCTTGTTCATCCACTCATAACTTTTTTCAGATGGCATGTGAGATCCATTACAGGATGGCAGCCATGTGTCTTGAGTCTTTTGATGTCCTAACACTACATTAAAGGAAAAACCAGGAAGAAGTGGGTCACCAAGTTTCCAGGGATTCCCTTCCATCTCATATGTTGGCCAGATGCTCTGTTCCCTCCCCTCATGTCACTGCCTCTAAAATTGGCAGCACTTTAAAGTGTTTAGACTAAAAGTTATTTTCTTAGTTTGTAATCCAGCAAGTGTTTTTTTAGAAGGTAAGGAATGGCACAGGTATTATAAGACGGAGGGCAAAAGACCTTTCCCAGTTGTGGAGGTTGCATAAGAGGAGTTTTGTTTAAAATTGTGAACATCTGGTTGGGGGGGGGGTCCCATTAAGTAATGTTCATACCGTTATGTGTCGTAGTGGAAAAATACATATATGCTGGTAAGAAAAAAGGAATCCCTTGGTGATATGGATATTTGAGGCCAACAATGGTGTCTTCAAATATCTATGTAGAGATGGGTGTTTTACTCCTTACCCGGGAAAGCTCCATAATCGTATTCTAACTAGTTAGTAGACATCGCTGATGAACAGTTAAACGTTTATTTGTGTTTAGTATAACATTTTATGTATATTTACAACAGATTTATATAATTCATTTGCTTTTGTAGTGAGAAAGATTTAAAAATATGTTTGGGAAAGCTTTTTATGAATTACACTTTTCTACCAGAACTCTTTCAATAGTGATCAGTTCATACCAGTAATGGAAAACAAGATAATTTAAGTAAATAAAGTCTTTACTTAATGAAAACCACATGATCATATCACTGGAACCCTTTAAATGCACCAAAAGTAAAAATATTAAAATGCTGTTAGCTATCGCTGTCGACAATCACACATTATTATATCCAACACTTCAAACATTAATGGCACAAAAATAAAATAATTTAAATTAAAGAATAGTAATGCAGATCAGTCCTGTGAGAAGTCAGAATAATTAATGGTTACATCAATATTAATAGGCTTAGCTGCCACTGTGTAATTATGGCCCCATTAATGTTTTATGGTCATTAATTAAAAGTGACTTTGGCATCGCTATGTAGGCCATGACCGCCTTCTCATAAACAAACCAATACTAATTAATGGAGAAGCTCACAGAAAAGGAAAAACCAGAAGCAAATAAGAAGTCTAATATAAGTTTCTTGGGATCTCTCTCAAGCGTAATTATGGTGGAAACACCCAAGGGTAAACTGGAAGGAGAATGAGAGAAGAAGATGAGATTTAATCTGCACTTCCTTTTGGTTTAATAAATACCGTGAAATACCCGCTTAATTGAGGTTTGTGAATATTATTTTTTTAACGCATGGATCTGACTGTGTAGACTGAGTTTTAAAGCAGACAAAGAAAAAACTGTCATTTTTTAGACCTATTTTAAATAGGGAAAACTTTTATGGCAGGTCACTTCTCTCATTTTGTTAATTCCTCTCTGATGCCCAAGCTTGCATTTCTTCATTTTTACACAAAAATTAAAAACACTGAATCTCCTAAATCTAGATTCATCGTGTATCAACTTCTACAGCATCTTAAACTTGGCCAAAAAATAACAAAAAAGTGGGAAAAGTTTTTTTTAAAGAAAATTGCAATGTGCTTCAAACCAAGAAAAAAATCTGCAAAAGATAGTTTAGCAGAGTCCAGGTCAATGGCGTTGTGACATGTTTATGGCAGAGAGTTTGCTCACCCTCATTTACCTGATAAGAGCAGATGTTATCAGTAGTGCACCAGCTTGTCTAAACCGTTTTCCGGCCTCTCTTTCATCCTGAACTATATGACTGCATGTGCATGCATGCAAAAAATGAATGACTAAATGAAAGAAAAGAAAAGAAAAGAAGAGAAAGCAGCAAGTTTGCCTTGGAGCAGCTAACACAGAGCACAGTGGCGGAGGCACAGCTAAAATGACCAAGCAAGCACAAGTGAGAACCAGCAGATGACTAGAAAGCAGGCAGCAAACGTGTGTGATAATCCTGTTGAGGAAACAGGCTTATGTGCCTAGCACTGCCTGGAAACTGAGAATATTTTTCTATAGGGAGGATTTGGATTGGATTATCCAGGCTAATCTATGTGACCTCAACTATCTGAGCTGCTCAACATGTGATGGGCCTAATTCAGAGTCTCTGTACCTGCAGCGAACAGTGTCCACTTCACGAGTTTATTGAAAATTGAGCCCCCTCACAGATCTTGCAGAGGAGCTGGCCAACGCTTGCTGATCCACATCCAAAAAGGTCATGCTTCTAGAAGGCATGAAGACAGGACACCCAAGCCAAGCTAAAAAATCAATACCTCTTGAGCCATTTCTTACACGAACTTTGACTTTTTTATGTCCTAGTGAACTTCTTTGGCATCAGGACAAATCGCTAACTTTCCAAATTAATCAAGACAAAGGGATTTTATCAATTAAAACTGCTTTTTCGTCAATAGAACAAAAATAGTAATCATGATACCTAGTTTCGGTATGAATGTAAAACTAATCTTCAATGGGATTTTTTTTTGTCTTATGAACATTTATCTATATTCTGAATCAATTAATTGTATTCAGTTTTATTAAAGAGATGATAATAAGCTTAAAATATAGTACCATATAGAGGTCACAATACAGAACACGACAACAGTCCAGTGTAAACCAAATAAAAATAAATGAAAATGTATTTACGCCTGTGAAGGATATAACGCAGCAGTGTTTTATCTCTGCAGTTTTACCTTAGAAGGAAAAAAAACAGAAGGAAGTCAAAACTGTTGGTCATCAACATGCTTCCCACTGGCTGTTCCAGTCTGCCAGAGACTCACATGCGCTTACTTCTCTCTCACCAGCCTTTCTGCCTTCATTACTTGCACCACATATAGTGATTTAATCAATACTTCCTCTACTCAAATCCATGTATCAAAGCAGTTCCTTTAACACCTCTGCCAAGGTAAATCCAGAGATCCTCACATAAGTGTATGTTGTGTTACACTGCAGCCCAGCCCTCAGCGGTACATTTGCATGACATCTGTTGCCCTGCTTCACTGAAAACAAGAGGCTGATACGAGTGCCTGTAGGCCAGTTTCCCACCAAAACTGCAACATATTCCAAAACCTTACATCACCTGCCCAAATTGTCCAGCTCCTCCTTGCCTATAAAGGCACTTTTACAACCGGCTTCTCATGGCGGCAGTGCGAAAATAAATGTCTCACATGTTGCCCTCATGGCCAGAGGACAAAAGAGAATTAGAGGTTAAGCGAGGGGCAAAAGGATGAAGTGACAGGATAAGGTTAAGTGGATCTTACTTTGCCTCCAAGGCCAGAGCAATGATGGCAGCGGCCATGGGAGCCGAGGCCGATGTCCCCGTGTGACTGTCTGTACACCGGTGTCTGAGATCTGTGGTTATCTGTATACAGAGAGGAAGGAGAGGGTAAGACAGATGTAGAGGAAGCACAGGAATGACAGGGGGGAGCAACACAGAGAAAAACTCCAGTAAGTGAGGTTTAAGGAGCCTGGGGGGACACTAAAGTCATGAGGATCAGCAGAATTTAGATACACCTAAAGCTCCAAAAACACACATTCCAGCTTTGATTTGCTGCTGTGCATGAGATAACACAAAGTCCACAAACACACACGCACACAAACACACCCAAAATATGCTCTGCACGGAATTGGTTTGTTCCAAAAGAGAAACAAGGATCAGAGTCTATTAGCCAATACGGGGTGATAAAACAAGTTATCAAAGAGGCGTATGTTTGCTTTGATTGTATGGACTTTAATCACCCAACTAGTCAGAAAGCTTGACAGTCAGTCAGCCGAGAAAAGCTTGGCCAGCTTCCAGTCTGAAACCTCATCAAAGGACCTTTTCTGGGCAGAAAAGTTTGAGGGATTATCTAAAAACACACACAAACAGGAAATCTAAAATGATTTTATAAGAAACTAAAATTAGTGCAGAGAGTGCTGCAGTCGACTGATCCAAATTCTGATGTATCAAGTTCTATTATCATTAGTGCCAAGTTGTAGGTAAACTGTCAAGACAGTGCTGTGTGTGTGTGCCAGTGTGTAGCATCAATATGCGGAATGTAGCAAGATACTGGCAGACAAGTCAGCTCAAAGTGGCCAACCATCCCAGTAGGTCATCAGAGTGATGTGGTCGATCTGGGTCAAACGCAGTGTACCCACAAGCAAGTACAAACACACAAAACGTTTTTTTTTTAACTTTCAAAGATGTATCTGTTGTGTTCTGTGCTGCAATTCAAGACGTGCAAAGTGTCCCCAGAGCAGGAGAGCTTCCCCTGCTGCTGCCACACTTAGTAAAACGTTCTACGTTTTTGTCTGCTTTTCAAAAGGTTTGATGCGAAATATTTTTCAATGCACATGCTCCGTCACCAGGATTTATACATGTTGCTTAAAGGAAGATCAATAACTACTAGCTTGTAATATCAAGAGCACTCACCATCTATATAAAAAAGGTTACAAACAAGCCGCAAAGGTCAGTCAGCAGTAAAATGAATGGAACTCCGAGTTCATGTGCTTATGCTGCCGTCTCAACCTTGCATGAATCAAGACACTCGTTTTATTTTTTTTCTCCTGAATTAAGCAGACTAGACACTCTGCTGGCTCTAGTTTAAACAAGGTGCTCTCAAAGTATTAGCTGGCCTGAATGGTGTTCATAACCCTGAAATCCCTTAAATCACCACCCCTGATGGGCAGTTCATTGTTGTGGACAGGCAGAGAGCATGTGCAGTTGTGTCCATTTTTTGTGTGTCTGCGTGTGTGCGTGCGTGTGTGCGTGCGTGTGTGTGCTGAAGCCAGAGCTTTGGCAGTCAAAACAGTATGAATCGTTCCTAAATTAGGCCCTGGCTCCTGACCAGTGGAAATGGTCCAACTGCACCCGCCTAAAGACCCAGTTGTCAAAGTCTACATTCACACGCATACGGGCAAAGCCGATACAATACTTACAATTTTTCGGTCGTAGTTCTCCCCGCTGCTGTACGTGGTGGTCAGAGTGGACGAGCATTCCTCCAGGTACCAGGGCTTGCGTCCACTCTCAGCTGTGCTGGAGATGGAGATGGTGTAGATGGAATTGGTGTAGCCATCACAGGAGCAGTGATCTCTGCTGCGCCCGCCGTTGCCTGAAGCCCAAACAAAGATAGAGCCACGGCCCTTTCTCCCCTGTCATGAAAAGAAGCAAAATGCTACATTTAGAGCATTGAAAGATGGACAGTTTGCACTTTCAAAGATTTTTTTTACGTCTACATAAAGGGCTACAACAGAATTTAGTGGATGTCAAGTTGGAATTTTCTCAAATAAAAAAAAAAGATAAATAAAATAAATGTAGGCCTGTTTTTGAAGCTGAATCTTTTCCAAAATCTCCATCTGTTGTTGAAATGGATGTTTTTCTTAGAATTACCCCATTAAAAAAACAATAATAATGAAAATAATTACCCAATTTAGCTGCTTCATGTTGAGATAAGACTTTAAAGGGGAGAAAAAAAATAACTCCCAGATGTAATCACAGGGTCTTCTGAAATCACGTATCTTTCAACACCATTTCTGACTGACTAACTCAGGTAGTCTACTTCTTCTAGATTCGTCTAAATCTGATTATGATCTAAACACCAGACCTAGAAGAGAAAAACAGAGGGTGTTGCAGCTTTGGTGAGGTCAGACTGACTCATGAAGCTAAAGTTCAGCCAGAAGTCAGCTAAAAAGACATCTGACAAGCTGACTGACACTGTGATTCACACTGCTGATCAAAACACGCGCAAGTACAGGGCAATAAAAGCTAGAGCTGAGTTTTTACAAACTATGGATACTGGCAGGGTATAAGTGAGAGGAGGATCACACATGAGAACATACTGACAAATGGGAGAAATGATGAGAGCTTATAAGGGCAATTAGCAAAAGAAAGGGGGGTGGACCTAAAAATGAGGGAGGTGGAAAGCTGAAGAGGAGTGCGACGAACAACTGGAAACTGAAAGTAATCATCATCAAGAAAGACTTTTAAGGAGATGTCACATATGACATGATTTTCATGATGTATGCCATCTCCATTTACAACCACCACTCTGTTGGGGGGGGGGGTCACTCTGATGGCTCAGCTGGACAGATTCCCACATTTCCCTACTTCAGAGTTGTACATTTGTTTCACCAAATGGAAACCAGTTGTAAAAAGCTTTGTTAATGTGTAGGTAAATGTTTAGGGGATTTTCGACTTGTTAGTGATTTCCGCCTTTTTGTTCTTTGCTTCAGCTTTTTTGCACACCTCTGTCAACATGACAGCACAACATAGCCAACAGTAAAAAGGTGATGAATATGGAAATGAACAGATGGTAATCAATGTGAGGATGAGCTTCAAAGATAGAAACAGCCAGAGAAGAATCTGTGTTGGTATGAGGAACACATCTGTTTTCTTGCCATTAGAACATAGATGTCAATCTTTGCTGTAAATGAGGCACAGATTGATTTGCACATATTTTCTGCAAACATGGAAATGTTAAAGTGAGCTTACCGTGCGGATGCCGTTTTCAAAGGCCTGCCTGGCCAGAGATGCTGGTCCGTCAACAGTCTTGCCGTCGTCATCAGGTCCCCAGCTGGCACTGTAGATGTCAATGTGCTGCGGGTGAAGACTCAGCGACCTGGCCTCCACCATGTCCGTTACGTCTCCATCCAGCATCCGCACACCTGAACACAGGAAGAAGGCCAACTCCCGTCAGTAAACCTGCCAGTAATGTTTAGTATGAAGCCACTGGAACTTCAGAATAACAATGAATGACAGCGATGAAGAGATAAATTCAGAAATATGTTATATTAACATCAAGATATTGAAATCTAATCAGATCATCTGACCACTCCTGTCAGACAATATAATCAAAGGCTTTTTTAATGATTTTATGAAGGCTTATTTATACCAACATGCACAAACCGCTGAAACAACATAGATATGTAGAAAAAGTTGACAAATGCATATAAAATCATTACTCACCCCCTATTCTGGCGTTATAGGCAATTCCCACAATGCAGTGAGAGTTGTTTGCAGCTGCAGCGACTTCACCCGCACATCGTGTACCGTGTCTGAGGAAAGAGCAAGAATGGAGAGTTAAACACACAAATCTAAACACACTTAAATTGTATCGAAGTTGGAGAATGCGACAAGGACTATGTCCGTTTTCCTTAGTTTTTCAAGGAGTACAGACAAATAGGTCTTCTGGACACACATAGAAAAACATTTTTCATCAGATGTGTACACTGCTGTTACAACTCTTAACAAAGTGGCTTAACAGTTATAGGTGAAGCAAACAAAAAATCTTTTCATTTTTTAACATTTGGGGATTTGTAAGTCACTTTGTGCTAATGTGAAGAAGGTCCTGACACGCATTTAAATTGATCCTGCCATAGTATTTTCTAAAGGCAACAAACACGCTGACGCATTGATAAAATATTCTAAAAAGGAGTATGGTTGATAACCGATATTTCCTGAATAATCCAAAACACACACAGACACACACGCGACAGGGTAACATTCCACCAGTGGTGACAATCACCCCGGGTCAGGGACCAGCGCAAACAAACATAGCATGTTTATATCCGCTGCCTGCTCAAAAACACAACTTTTTCGATCTGCACAAACACACTCAAATACACATTCACCTCCAGCAGAGAACATCTGTATCCCAACCCTCCCCCCCAGAAACAGCTCTAACTGCTGCTATGGAAGCCCAGCATTTAGTTATACAAGCCCCCAGGAAAGAGTGCAGGGAAGCACTGAGAGCAAAGACTGTGTGTCACAGTGACCTGGTTACCTCAAGACAACATTATTCTAACACCCTCATTAAAAGGTAAAAAACACTTCAGAATCCCCATCTCCCAGAATCAAAGGCACGTAATATATAAAGTCCTTTTAAACGGCGGGGCTGTTCGCCGTCTCTGGAGCTTTGAAGGCAGGAGTGAAGCATCCAAATGCAGCCCGTGTACGATAGGACCCTTTATCAAAGTTAATGACCCAACTGCAGGCTCCTTCTTTGAAAACGCTTCACAAGTAACGTCCCTATTCACTTCACTTCAATAATCCACAAAATCATCTGTCTGGCCATCTTTCCAGTCATTTATTTCCCTGCACTTTCCATTTTCTTCACATCTGTGTTACAGTCCCTCATGGACCTCCCTGAAGAACCAGAACCACACCGTCCTGCGCTTCAGAACAGTGCATTGCGGTGGGTTATGTTTGTTTAATGACAACTCAACAAACCTCGATTTCAGAGGTTTTCCCTCAAATACCTCAATATGTTTATTTGCATTTAAATCTTTGTTAAAGGTGTAAAAATACCAGTGGACTCACAGACCAACTTTATCCTATTGAAAATCTCCCTTGTTCATGTGTGAAAATTGCATTTTTGAATTTCCCAATCTTTCTGTAAATTTGGTTTGTAATCTATATGACATGCTCTGATTTTCCCAGTCCCTGAATTCCAGCTGTGGCCACCTAGACCAATCTGTGCAATATGGAAATTGACAGTCCCAGAGTCCCATAACGCAAAAGATTTAGCTGCAGTAGAAGGTGTCAATCTATCTGTTTTAACATAAAAAGAGAATTTATGTTTCTTTCCATCTTTGCAAGACACCAGCACATAAAACAGGCTCCTATTGTTTTTTTGGGGTAAAAAGGAATACAATTTGTTGAGAATATTCAGAAGTTGGAAGACAGGGAGGTTTCCAATTAAAGACAGACAATGCATCAAATACTTTTCCTTCAGAGAGCTCAAGTGGATATCAAAACAGAGACAGGCTCCCTCATGCTGTCTTTCAAACCACAGCTCTTGTGTAGTCAACATATTTATATCCAGAACATTTACCCAATTCTTGCTGATATACAACACAAACTGGCAGATGAAGTCAGCTCCACGTCTGTCTTTGTGTTTTTCACCTCTCAGGCATGGTGATCAGCCAGCCACCTCACATAAACTTTTCATATTCATTTAGCTCCCACTACAAGATGTGACCACAAAAAAAGGATGGCTTAAACTAAAACAATCTGTCATTTGTTACAGTAATCCGAGATGTAAAATAGTACACCATATGTCTGTCTACACCTATAACATCACAGTAAACTATGAATCCCCCCCTAAAAGGCAACTCGCTCATTAAGCGGCATCTGTGGGCCTCATGTCTCTTTAAGACAATGCATTACCAGCAGGGACTGAGCCACTGCCACGGCACTCGGGTTGCTGCAGCCAAACACACACTCTAAAATCACTCGCTGAGCCAAAGCCGAGCTGGCAGAAGACAAGTGCATGGACATGCTACTTTTTTCTTTTTTTTTACCCCTTCTTTCTTACAAACACACAAATGATCTTCCAAACAGAATAACCACAGCCTGGCCACAAACGTCACAATCACATTCACTAATGCAACTCATCGCAACCACAACAGAGTCAAGACAAACATGCTGAAGCACAGAGCTTCTGGTACAAACCAGTCTGAAAAACGCTGTGATAAAACACTTGGTACACGTAACAAAGGCAGCAGCCACATCCTTACATTTTCATTTTAAAAAGACGTTGAAGCTATTAAAAATGAGGCAGACTTGACTGTCTCGCTTCTGCTTACTTGTTTTCATTGGTCGAGTCATATCGAGGCATGGGATCCGGGTCATTGCTGTTGACATCATAGCTGGCTTGAGGGTCCTAGATGGGATAAAGAGGTGAAATCAAATACATCAAACAAACAAAAAACAAGACAATAATGTTTAAAGGGAGAATGGGAGATTAATAGATGGATTCATAATTAAGTTCAACAGCTTGTGTGTACACAGCAAACAGCAATAAATTAAAGATATAAATAACTGCAGAGATGGATCAACAATTGGACACCAAGAAAGTTTGGATTCTGGCATATTTAAAGCAGATTAAGACCAAGTGGACCTGATTCCTCCCTATCTAATACTCCAGCAGAGGAATGTACACTGCCGCCCCCCTCAAAAACTTTTGAAAAATGGTCCCAAGTGCACACGATTAAGCAAAGGCAGTAATTCTGTTCTACACCCAAGCTGGAAAAACTTCAACCACAGTCCCACACAGAGAACCGAGAGGATCATAAAAATCTGTTGCTGAAGTAGAAGTTCTCTGGGTATTATTTAATTATGCTTATGGGTGCGAGTCATTCTGGTGACATGGCAAACAACAACACGGTCCTGGGCAGGTTGTTTCAATGTAGCATCATCAAAAAGCTCAGTCAGTCAGAGCAGTTCACTTTAGCGCCACTCACAAAAGTTTAGTAAATCAAATGCAATGGAAGCCAAACCAAGCTGTCACTCTGCTCAGCCTTCGGCATAAACAAGACCTGCTATTTAGAAATGCTAATAACCTCAGAGAGGGTCTGTCAAACAGGGCGTGACTCATTTGATCGGCATGGCTGCTTACCTGCTGCCTCACGTCAAAATGTTACTTTCTCTATATAACCTTGGTCTCAGGGTTAGAGATGGCTTTGAGGGCACATAAAATACGACGCCACAGACAAAAACGTACGGGCTGGACTCGCGCTTGTTTTTAGGATGCTTCGCTCTTTGCCGCCCCACACACACATACATACATACACACTCACGTAGTTCTGAAAAAGGTCTGGGTGGTTCCTCTCGATGCCGTCATCTAGTATGGTCACCACCACGTCTTTCCCCGTGTAGCCCCTCTTCCACGCCCCCATGATGTTCATGTCCGACTGGCAGTTGTGGACATCGTCGTTGCAGTGCTGCAGAGGTCGAGGAGAGAGCAGGTGGACAGAGAGAAAACCATGTGAGGAGGGTTTGGAAGATGATCAGCATTAGTTTAAGAGAGTATACACATGAGCTGACAGCTTGCATAAGGACTTTTGTTGCATAATCTACTATAAACAAGTCCAAACATGCTTACTGTCAGGCCCATTTAATTTTTCTAAGGTCTCTGCTGACTTTAGAAAAGGGAAAAATTATGAAAAGTGTTTCTTGTGGGTCACTATGGAATGTCAATCCACCAATTGGATCTTTCACTTAACTGTAATCTCAGCAGAGGATCTCACAGTTTTTCATCATTTCAGGTCATGATAAAAAAAAGTTTTAACTAGTTTTGAAAATAGAGGTGAGCAAGCAGGAAGAGCTGTGTTCAATGTTTAACTGAAGTGCCAAAAAGAAGATTTGTTGGAGGTGATCAGATGAAGCGATTTTTATGCAATACTGAAAACATGGATGCCATGTTCGGGGAGTTTGAAATGCAGAGAAAAAATCTCTGGTCAAAGTATCAGGCGTTATCTGCATCAAGTTAACAATTGACAGAGCTGAGGACACAAGCAAAAAAAACACAGGAAAGCACAAACTGAAGGAGCAGCGATGGTGTATCCAAACAGATGCGATAAGGTCTAAATTGCCAGCACTGCGAGTCTGACGCATTGATTTTATGTGTGTCAGCCTGAGTGTGGGGCTTCTGAATGAAGGAACATGAACACTTGTGAGGACTTCTCTAGGAAAAATACTTCTAATTTTGACCGGAACGTCAACACTTACAAATCACGGCAGGGTTAAAATGTATCACTATGTGAAACTTAGCTCTTTTAGTCAAAGAACATGCAAACAAGTCTTGAGCTCCACTTAGACCGAAGTAACCAGGACCATATCAGAGCCTCAACAGACCCGTACGATTGGATAAATGTCCCGAGAACAGTCAAAGATGACAGTTTACTTACAATGTACCACATACTGCTCCACTTGGCATCATTATAGAATATGCTGTTTTGGCTGTGGGTTGGGCTTGTCTGGGAAAGAGGTGGTGCGGGTTTGTAATCCCTCTTGATCCTCCTCTTCACCACCTGCTGTTGTATCCACTCCACCTGAAACAAACACACAGACGGGAGGCATCAGACACTGGGGACGGCTTTAAAAGGACTCACTGATCTAGAACTCTTCTCAGACCGCTAAGGAAATGTGATGTTGATAGCGCTGCATCCTCTATAAAAAATTAAAAAAAGAGAATAAAAAGTGGCAAAATGTTCTCCTCCTTGCCTTGTCTGATGAACTCAAGAAAAAAAAGTACAAAGAGAGAAATATTTGTGGTCACCATGTGTGTAATATTATGAAGAAGCTTAAAAGAACTGGATTTTGTCAGATGTTGCTCATGAGACTAAACATTCTGCCATCGACATGCAGTTTTCTACATGATTGGATTTAAAAGCAGTTTATATTTATTTATCTTTTTATATATATATATATATATATATATATATATATATATATATATA